>CM075173.1:232759025-233159844 GCA_037576465.1 Parascaris univalens | reverse complement strand
TCAACCGCATCCACAACCGAGCAGATGTTTTGTTCATGTACACATGAGGAACTGAAGGCATTTTAATGGCTGTATATCCTCCTCAACTGAGGATAACAGGTTGGCTCTGTTTTTTATACAGGCGTTTTCATGCTATCTTCATTTTTATATGGTTCGGTGCCGTCCCTCTCTCTCCATACGTTCAATTTTCTTTGTGAATTTTCTGCCAACTTATGTTTATTGCCGACTTGTGCAAAATTGAAGGGAGCAGTCGGGATAAAATTTTCTCCGTGGATGGGGGGGGGGGGGGAGGAGGGGAGGAAGGGGAGTGGATAGAGTGTCCGGATATAGTAGCGTTCGGACGGTTCGCAATGGCGGGAGATCACGTTCGGACGGTTCGCAGTGGCGGGAGATCACGTTCGGAACGCCGGAAAGTGGAGAACTACAACGGACCATATCCGGCTTCCTTTTCCCCTCACCAGTTGCCCACACCGAAGATGGGTCAATCACTCCTATTCCGATAATAGAAATAGGGAAACTCAATAAATGCAAAAAAACATTCTAATATCAGTAAATATGAGATGATCGATACGACTCTACGGTTATGAACACAGTCAACATAACACAACAACAGTAAATGCGGATGATCTTTTATACGCGGGGAATAACTTGAAGAAAAATAACGTAACGCTAAGTGATCGAGTCGAGTAACTGGAACAATAAAAATCCATCAAATTACCCATTTCTGAAGTGGGCTTATTCCCTTCCTGGAAAATTTAAAATTAAATAGGAGGAGGAGGAGAGAGCGGAGAAAAGACGATGGAGGACTTAGGCAATTTTTATTTTATTCATCATTATCATATTCATATCCATGATCAAATCACTCAACAACGAATACAACAATAACAATAGAATAACAACTTAACGGAGTCAGAACACAACCTTCTTCATTAGCAGGTAAATATTGGAGTCCAGCTCAAAGCCATGCAGATTGTTCGCATCGCCTTTTAAGCGCATAAGAAGCCCACCGAATGACGCATAGGCGGCCAGCGTATTCGACTCCGCACTCGATTCGATAGACTTTGCCGAACATCACATACTCCAGTGGATCCATACGTGGGTAACTCACCTGTAATTACCGGTACCATTCCGATATATCAGCCCATAGGCGAAAGAAAATGAACATGCGGGTAGGCCTATATAGAAAAAGCAACGCAAGCTTTTCCTTGTGTTTTATCCGTTTAGTTGATAGATAAATAGGTGACTAAAAAGAGTGACGATCTGCGGCCAAACTTCTTCATAGATCAACTCGACGGACCTGCCCTTCGTGTCTCTCCTACGAACGAACAAAAATGCATCACACACACACTTCCTTACAGATATACAGAGCATCGCGTGAAGGACATTGGATAAAGAATGGGAAAACGCGCCACAGATATGCGTTTTTTACGTTTTAATCTGCCATGTTGCTTCAATAATTGTCCGAAATATATGTTACGCTTCCAAAACTGCTTTTTTAAGAAAATTTCTATACCTCAATCCTCCATCAAAGTTAATTTAATAAGACGAAAGCTGTCGAAGAAAACATCTCAACAACACAATTAAACCCAACAAATCCTTCAACTCAGCCTCAGCGACTATTAATTTAAATAATTGGATTGATGCGGGCACCTTCATCATATTCAGCTTCGAAAGTTCGAAACTATGAAAGTATATGACAAACAGAAAATTCCACCCACCAAAGGATCATATTCAGGCTCATACGGAAGGCCATATTCACGCAGTGTTGTTGCAAGCATCAAACGGAACTTGTCGTTTAAATGCATCGGATAAATGCAACAACTATCTTTTAAAGACTGCGGTTCGGGAACTCCCTTCGTTAATATATGGTACGGGAACTCCCGTTCGTTAATATTGGTACGGGAACTCCCCTTGGTTAACATATGGTACGGGAACTCCTCCTACGAATTTCCAAACAAAACTGCGACCTCTATACAACACTGCGTTAAAAACTGCACCTTCTTAACGCTCAAAGTCATTACTTGAATATGTGAGGGGTAGGCAATGTTCTTCGACCACAGGGCATTCAAAAATCTCCAATCTCTACGTTCAACAGATTAGGAAAATGAAAATCTGATTTTCAGATCAAAAATTACTGCTACAAAATTATCTCCAACTAAGGGTATTTCAGGTGCTAAGTAAAATGTCGCGATGAAACTTTTCCCCAACTCCATAAAATTCTAAGACATAAGATATATAACATCCATTCATTTCACAGGAAGACTTTAAACCTCTTGGGAAGATCCTGCCGGTGCCACAAAAAATTTCCTTGCCCAGCCGGAACAGCTCTTGGCTCTTTCCTGACTCAAGAAATAAGCGATAAAGTTATCCGGCTTCCTTTCGTTACTGAGCTCTTATTTAGGTAATTAAGCGTGCGAATTGAAAGAATTCCCCCTTGGCAGAACAAAATACGGGGAATGATGGCTGCATTGAAATGCGGGGAGACTGATAGTTACCAACAATATACAGGTTATTCCTAGACTCGATAACGAAAAAGAATTACAGACGCCGATGCACAAACTGAGCGAAGGAAAAGAGGCGTGCAGATGTGTGCTGCATCGAAAATTGACATCTCAATTTCAAAATAAGAAAAACTCCCTCAACTAGACCCGAGGGCAGAAATGACCTACGATTGCAGCCACAGCTGGAACTGGTCCTCGTGGAGGCCACAACCACAACTAATCCTCAATGACAGCCATTACGTTCGGACGGTTCGCAGTGGCGTCGAAAGTTTCAGTCGAAAGTAATGTGAATTTCGAATACTGCAATTTGCAACTGAATATTTTTTTTTAACTTTTTGGTGAAGGAAAAATTTTCAATTTTGCTGTCGATTTTGGCACCACTTGGCAGTTGATATTATGGGCATTACAATTTATGAAAGATAGGGAAAATTTGGTAATTATTTTTCCGCCCTTAAATACTAGTGCTCAGGTTACTTTTTCACTAAGATCTGTTTAGTCATGATATGATGTACTTGTTATCGAAGTTTTTTTGCAGAAATTATCTCATTAGAAATGTTCTGAGCTGAAAACAAAATTCTGAGCGGAAAATACTTTAGGAAAGTGAAACGATTTCAACAAAACACACGGCAACGCTCGAATAGTGGAGTTTCTCGCTGACTGGTCTTAGGGTGAGCGCATTACGAAATTCTCGAAAAGTATTTGCAGTGAAAATGAACATAAATGCGCAAATTTGCGGGGAATATTGTTTGAACAAAAATTAAAGTTTTCTCAGGAATAACTCCACTCTCTTCGATAATTTCTGTTCTGTGCTCTTTGAAAAGAGACACCGATACCTTAGAACCCTACATCGGTGAAGCTACTGAATGTTGCAAAATGTGACTTCTCTTCCGAAAATTATAGCTGCCCTAATATTTTCAACAACATTCTTTCAATCCACAGTTTTTTTTTTGCCAAAAACTTTCCCATTTTATTTATGCACCGTATTTGTGTAACGAAGTGAACTGTGCTGCTCCTTTCGTCCTCTCTTACAAATCGATCTTTCAAATCCGACAGATGCCATGTAATGCAGAGATGGGAGTATGGATGGGGTATCTCGCCCTCATTAGTTCGAAGTGGCAAAATTGCGACGATGAAGTTTCCAAAAGCTGTACAGCCGTGAACCATCACTTTGGAATCGATCTTTAGTCACGGATACAATATAATATCTACGTCATGCGTAATGTCAACCTGGTCGATCTGTACAGCGAAGATTATAAACGTTCACCCTGCTCATTCCTGTCATTTTCGATACCCTCACATTTGAAGTGGGAAGATCTTGTTACTCGAAGCATAAAGAATTCCTCTTAACGGTTCGCAGTGGGGGGAGATCACGTTCGGACGGTTCGCAGTGGCGGGAGATCACGTTCGGACGGTTCGCAGTGGCGTTCGAACGGTTCGCAGTAACCCATAGTGCGTACGAGGAGGAGAGAGAGGACTGGTAAATATGCGGATTGGTCAGAATTGAAAATGTGGAGAGGGTATTTTGCAAAGAAAATTTTTTGGCTGTAACATTAGTTCCGCGCAGGCTGCCCTCCTCACAACTGAAGCAGTCGCTTTTTGCAGTTATTTGTCTAGGTAGAAACGATGAGTAGTGGGTATTCATGGATGTTTAATTTGCATAAGTGCATGTAATTTTTAGCCGTGTACAGATGCACGCCACGTTTGCTTAAAACTATCGCATTTATGTTTCCAGGTGAAGTTGTTCCGTCTAGTTTATCATATTCCAACCTCTATAAATTATAGGCGCGACTTTTTCTAGGGCCATTTGCCTTTAGTGGAAAGAGATGAGGCAATTTTTTTGTTTTAAGAGGCAAGTAGGAAGGGTAACTAGAGAGAAACAGGAAGATGTGATTCTTTTCACTTGGACGAAGTAGGCTTGATAAAGATATATAGGTTATCCTACATTCCTTTTTTTGCCTGGCCATTTTTCGTTTCATTTTTTTAAAAGTTTTTCTCTAATTCCTTTCGCTTGAGTTTTCAATAAATGAATCACAAAATAAAGCCCGAAGCAGATATCTTTGTTTTCGAAGGCTCAATTATGGTCTGGTGAGGAAGGTGGAAGAGGGGTATTACGATGAAGTCAGTACACTCGTTTAACATATTCGTTAACACAATCGAGCGGATACGCTTTCACTCACGTGAAAGTTAAGGGCAATTCCGTTCTATTTTTTCAAGATTTTTTTAAAGTTAAATATTTTATTTATTCAACAGGCAGTTGTGATAATTATTTCCTTAAACGTAGTTGCTCTAATTTTTTGCTGGTGTATTAAATTTTGTCCGCAAAAAACAGTATCCAATTTTTTAGCACAACACATCACAAGATCAAGTTGAAGTTCCCATCTTTGTTTCCCCACGCCAGCTCTTCGCGTTCTTTGGAAATTCTCTCTTTGTGATAGGTTACCTTTAATGTGGACGCACGTGAACGTCGATTTTTGCTCGTTGAGGTGTGTTGCGGCGAGCATTTTTTGGTTTGTGAATCATGGGTTTTACAGAGAGGTGAACACCATCATTCGAACAACACACTTGGTCATACGGCTAGTTTTTCGGCGGAACGTCGATCCAGCAAGCGTTCCCTTGTATCCGTACGGCGCAATCAAAACGATGCGGCTAATTCTAGGCCACTGTCTGTATGGTCTTCCTGAAGAAACAGTGGGAATTGGCAGGTGGGGAAGGATGTAATATCCACCAATAAGGATGACTCACCACTTCATCCGGCGGTATCCGACAGTTTTTCAGAGTCGTCTGGATTTGTAAAGAGTTCTAGACAAGTGTCCGAGAAACACCCAGTGCGACGGCAGCATTCAAGTCCGGCTTATGTTCATAAGCGGGGGAATGCAAGAAGTGATAATGAACTGAGATCGCCTGGTGGTAAGCATTGTCTTATGAAAAGTGGTGTGTCGGATATGTTTGGAGTTCGAGCAATTACTTGGAACGTGTTTTGAGTGCGATCAAATTGATGACGTTATACTCAATTGTCTGGCATCAACAGAAGGCGCTGCTAATGCCAGCTGCAGCTCAAATGTGGAATATTGTTTGAGTCATGTGAGTGGTGAACATGTTTCGACATCGAATTTAGACGTTTCTCGCAATAACGAGAAATGCGAAGAGAAATGTTTGCGTGCAGCAAGAAGTCATTCGACACATATGACAAATTTGGTTCGACGATTAACCGATGGAGGTCGTGTATTCGCTCGCTCGATCTTTGTACAGCTTGTGGATAAGGATGACGACATTGTGCAAGGTAGCTAGTATAATTGCAACCAAGTTATTGCAAAAAAGTTTTTTGCAGTGTTACAGACGCGATGTAAAAGCAACATGTGTGTGTTTGGTAGCGATCTCCCGATTGTGCTGTCTTTTTTGATAACCTTTCTCATTTTACTTATTTTCTTATAAAACATTTTCGGCCTATATTTTCCATTATGTTGAAGGAGAACATTTTTTTCAAACTCCTTTAGCGTTTCATAATGACAGTCGATTTTATCTCATATGTCGATCGATTCACGGCATGAAATCCTATTTATCAATGGCATTTATAACGGCGATCATAGTAGCATGAGACCTGGCGATCTTATGAAGGTTCTCTCTATATGTTGTAATATTTGAGAGGAAATATTTCATTTGAATAGAATCAACAACTAAAATGTTATATGCAACTCAGTGGCAGTATTTTTTAGATTTATAGTAGGCAAGGTGTCGAGTGTTCTTGTTGTTGTGAGTATTTCCAGTACCGTTTCAATTACCACTTCAAGTCCATGCAGTAAATATCTGGTACACAACTGTTTTTATGTACGGTTCTAGTTCTATAAAAGATTCATTTTAACAGCAGCAAAACGTACCATCAATTCTTATGCTTTATTTATGTTTTGCGTATGCATCGTTTTTTCCTCTTATTTTCCATGTTTTTTAGCACATTGCTTTCTTTATTACGTATTTTTGCATGCTGCATGATTCATTTAGTGTATGCTTATTGCTTTTATTGAAGTAAAAAATGGGAAATTCTCTCGATAATTGTCTTCATCCTCACTTTTCTTCACATAGTGGGAAGGATTTTCCTTGTTGAGATCGTCTTTATCGTATTTGTTACCACATCTACAGTTAGTACCCTATTTTGCACGTTTGCAGTTCCCAGGTCATGCCTTTCGTTATTTATCTTCGAAAAAATTGATTGTTGTGGAGGATCGTCTCGTCGGGACAATTTGACAGATATCGACTTGATAGAAGGTCGGGAAACGATTATTACTGTGCATTTTGAATTTATCTTCATCCGCTTTTGAGTTGGAGGTTATGTGAAATATTGCTGTTTTTAGTTTTGTTTAATGGTATTCCATTCATATTTATTATATTTCATTCTTTAACAATTTGGAGTCATGTGCTCAAAACTTGTCACTTAATGGTTTATGAATGTTGATTCTTTTAAAGTTATTAAATGCGGAAAATTTAATTCGTTTTTTTGATAGAATGGAGTCTTCAACAAGCCGATAAAGCTTCCAATTGTGGAAGGAGCCCATTGCAAAAAAAATGTGTTCTGAATTGACCAGTGAACATCTCTGTTATAAATATTTTTCAGCTCCATATATGGTAAGAAAATCGTTTATAAGGATGTGAATTTCGGTCGAAAGTATGTGGATTTCAGTCGAAAGTAATGTGAATTTCGAATACTGCAATTTGCAACTGAATATTTTTTTAACTTTTTGGTGAAGGAAAAATTTTCAATTTTGCTGTCGATTTTGGCACCACTTGGCAGTTGATATTATGGGCATTACAATTTATGAAAGATAGGGAAAATTTGGTAATTATTTTTCCGCCCCTTAAATACTAGTGCTCAGGTTACTTTTTCACTAAGATCTGTTTAGTCATGATATGATGTACTTGTTATCGAAGTTTTTTTGCAGAAATTATCTCATTAGAAATGTTCTGAGCTGAAAACAAAATTCTGAGCGGAAAATACTTTAGGAAAGTGAAACGATTTCAACAAAACACACGGCAACGCTCGAATAGTGGAGTTTCTCGCTGACTGGTCTTAGGGTGAGCGCATTACGAAATTCTCGAAAAGTATTTGCAGTGAAAATGAACATAAATGCGCAAATTTGCGGGGAATATTGTTTGAACAAAAATTAAAGTTTTCTCAGGAATAACTCCACTCTCTTCGATAATTTCTGTTCTGTGCTCTTTGAAAAGAGACACCGATACCTTAGAACCCTACATCGGTGAAGCTACTGAATGTTGCAAAATGTGACTTCTCTTCCGAAAATTATAGCTGCCCTAATATTTTCAACAACATTCTTTCAATCCACAGTTTTTTTTTTGCCAAAAACTTTCCCATTTTATTTATGCACCGTATTTGTGTAACGAAGTGAACTGTGCTGCTCCTTTCGTCCTCTCTTACAAATCGATCTTTCAAATCCGACAGATGCCATGTAATGCAGAGATGGGAGTATGGATGGGGTATCTCGCCCTCATTAGTTCGAAGTGGCAAAATTGCGACGATGAAGTTTCCAAAAGCTGTACAGCCGTGAACCATCACTTTGGAATCGATCTTTAGTCACGGATACAATATAATATCTACGTCATGCGTAATGTCAACCTGGTCGATCTGTACAGCGAAGATTATAAACGTTCACCCTGCTCATTCCTGTCATTTTCGATACCCTCACATTTGAAGTGGGAAGATCTTGTTACTCGAAGCATAAAGAATTCCTCTTAACGGTTCGCAGTGGGGGGAGATCACGTTCGGACGGTTCGCAGTGGCGGGAGATCACGTTCGGACGGTTCGCAGTGGCGTTCGAACGGTTCGCAGTAACCCATAGTGCGTACGAGGAGGAGAGAGAGGACTGGTAAATATGCGGATTGGTCAGAATTGAAAATGTGGAGAGGGTATTTTGCAAAGAAAATTTTTTGGCTGTAACATTAGTTCCGCGCAGGCTGCCCTCCTCACAACTGAAGCAGTCGCTTTTTGCAGTTATTTGTCTAGGTAGAAACGATGAGTAGTGGGTATTCATGGATGTTTAATTTGCATAAGTGCATGTAATTTTTAGCCGTGTACAGATGCACGCCACGTTTGCTTAAAACTATCGCATTTATGTTTCCAGGTGAAGTTGTTCCGTCTAGTTTATCATATTCCAACCTCTATAAATTATAGGCGCGACTTTTTCTAGGGCCATTTGCCTTTAGTGGAAAGAGATGAGGCAATTTTTTTGTTTTAAGAGGCAAGTAGGAAGGGTAACTAGAGAGAAACAGGAAGATGTGATTCTTTTCACTTGGACGAAGTAGGCTTGATAAAGATATATAGGTTATCCTACATTCCTTTTTTTGCCTGGCCATTTTTCGTTTCATTTTTTTAAAAGTTTTTCTCTAATTCCTTTCGCTTGAGTTTTCAATAAATGAATCACAAAATAAAGCCCGAAGCAGATATCTTTGTTTTCGAAGGCTCAATTATGGTCTGGTGAGGAAGGTGGAAGAGGGGTATTACGATGAAGTCAGTACACTCGTTTAACATATTCGTTAACACAATCGAGCGGATACGCTTTCACTCACGTGAAAGTTAAGGGCAATTCCGTTCTATTTTTTCAAGATTTTTTTAAAGTTAAATATTTTATTTATTCAACAGGCAGTTGTGATAATTATTTCCTTAAACGTAGTTGCTCTAATTTTTTGCTGGTGTATTAAATTTTGTCCGCAAAAAACAGTATCCAATTTTTTAGCACAACACATCACAAGATCAAGTTGAAGTTCCCATCTTTGTTTCCCCACGCCAGCTCTTCGCGTTCTTTGGAAATTCTCTCTTTGTGATAGGTTACCTTTAATGTGGACGCACGTGAACGTCGATTTTTGCTCGTTGAGGTGTGTTGCGGCGAGCATTTTTTGGTTTGTGAATCATGGGTTTTACAGAGAGGTGAACACCATCATTCGAACAACACACTTGGTCATACGGCTAGTTTTTCGGCGGAACGTCGATCCAGCAAGCGTTCCCTTGTATCCGTACGGCGCAATCAAAACGATGCGGCTAATTCTAGGCCACTGTCTGTATGGTCTTCCTGAAGAAACAGTGGGAATTGGCAGGTGGGGAAGGATGTAATATCCACCAATAAGGATGACTCACCACTTCATCCGGCGGTATCCGACAGTTTTTCAGAGTCGTCTGGATTTGTAAAGAGTTCTAGACAAGTGTCCGAGAAACACCCAGTGCGACGGCAGCATTCAAGTCCGGCTTATGTTCATAAGCGGGGGAATGCAAGAAGTGATAATGAACTGAGATCGCCTGGTGGTAAGCATTGTCTTATGAAAAGTGGTGTGTCGGATATGTTTGGAGTTCGAGCAATTACTTGGAACGTGTTTTGAGTGCGATCAAATTGATGACGTTATACTCAATTGTCTGGCATCAACAGAAGGCGCTGCTAATGCCAGCTGCAGCTCAAATGTGGAATATTGTTTGAGTCATGTGAGTGGTGAACATGTTTCGACATCGAATTTAGACGTTTCTCGCAATAACGAGAAATGCGAAGAGAAATGTTTGCGTGCAGCAAGAAGTCATTCGACACATATGACAAATTTGGTTCGACGATTAACCGATGGAGGTCGTGTATTCGCTCGCTCGATCTTTGTACAGCTTGTGGATAAGGATGACGACATTGTGCAAGGTAGCTAGTATAATTGCAACCAAGTTATTGCAAAAAAGTTTTTTGCAGTGTTACAGACGCGATGTAAAAGCAACATGTGTGTGTTTGGTAGCGATCTCCCGATTGTGCTGTCTTTTTTGATAACCTTTCTCATTTTACTTATTTTCTTATAAAACATTTTCGGCCTATATTTTCCATTATGTTGAAGGAGAACATTTTTTTCAAACTCCTTTAGCGTTTCATAATGACAGTCGATTTTATCTCATATGTCGATCGATTCACGGCATGAAATCCTATTTATCAATGGCATTTATAACGGCGATCATAGTAGCATGAGACCTGGCGATCTTATGAAGGTTCTCTCTATATGTTGTAATATTTGAGAGGAAATATTTCATTTGAATAGAATCAACAACTAAAATGTTATATGCAACTCAGTGGCAGTATTTTTTAGATTTATAGTAGGCAAGGTGTCGAGTGTTCTTGTTGTTGTGAGTATTTCCAGTACCGTTTCAATTACCACTTCAAGTCCATGCAGTAAATATCTGGTACACAACTGTTTTTATGTACGGTTCTAGTTCTATAAAAGATTCATTTTAACAGCAGCAAAACGTACCATCAATTCTTATGCTTTATTTATGTTTTGCGTATGCATCGTTTTTTCCTCTTATTTTCCATGTTTTTTAGCACATTGCTTTCTTTATTACGTATTTTTGCATGCTGCATGATTCATTTAGTGTATGCTTATTGCTTTTATTGAAGTAAAAAATGGGAAATTCTCTCGATAATTGTCTTCATCCTCACTTTTCTTCACATAGTGGGAAGGATTTTCCTTGTTGAGATCGTCTTTATCGTATTTGTTACCACATCTACAGTTAGTACCCTATTTTGCACGTTTGCAGTTCCCAGGTCATGCCTTTCGTTATTTATCTTCGAAAAAATTGATTGTTGTGGAGGATCGTCTCGTCGGGACAATTTGACAGATATCGACTTGATAGAAGGTCGGGAAACGATTATTACTGTGCATTTTGAATTTATCTTCATCCGCTTTTGAGTTGGAGGTTATGTGAAATATTGCTGTTTTTAGTTTTGTTTAATGGTATTCCATTCATATTTATTATATTTCATTCTTTAACAATTTGGAGTCATGTGCTCAAAACTTGTCACTTAATGGTTTATGAATGTTGATTCTTTTAAAGTTATTAAATGCGGAAAATTTAATTCGTTTTTTTGATAGAATGGAGTCTTCAACAAGCCGATAAAGCTTCCAATTGTGGAAGGAGCCCATTGCAAAAAAAATGTGTTCTGAATTGACCAGTGAACATCTCTGTTATAAATATTTTTCAGCTCCATATATGGGTAAGAAAATCGTTTATAAGGATGTGAATTTCGGTCGAAAGTATGTGGATTTCAGTCGAAAGTAATGTGAATTTCGAATACTGCAATTTGCAACTGAATATTTTTTTTAACTTTTTGGTGAAGGAAAAATTTTCAATTTTGCTGTCGATTTTGGCACCACTTGGCAGTTGATATTATGGGCATTACAATTTATGAAAGATAGGGAAAATTTGGTAATTATTTTTCCGCCCCTTAAATACTAGTGCTCAGGTTACTTTTTCACTAAGATCTGTTTAGTCATGATATGATGTACTTGTTATCGAAGTTTTTTTGCAGAAATTATCTCATTAGAAATGTTCTGAGCTGAAAACAAAATTCTGAGCGGAAAATACTTTAGGAAAGTGAAACGATTTCAACAAAACACACGGCAACGCTCGAATAGTGGAGTTTCTCGCTGACTGGTCTTAGGGTGAGCGCATTACGAAATTCTCGAAAAGTATTTGCAGTGAAAATGAACATAAATGCGCAAATTTGCGGGGAATATTGTTTGAACAAAAATTAAAGTTTTCTCAGGAATAACTCCACTCTCTTCGATAATTTCTGTTCTGTGCTCTTTGAAAAGAGACACCGATACCTTAGAACCCTACATCGGTGAAGCTACTGAATGTTGCAAAATGTGACTTCTCTTCCGAAAATTATAGCTGCCCTAATATTTTCAACAACATTCTTTCAATCCACAGTTTTTTTTTTTGCCAAAAACTTTCCCATTTTATTTATGCACCGTATTTGTGTAACGAAGTGAACTGTGCTGCTCCTTTCGTCCTCTCTTACAAATCGATCTTTCAAATCCGACAGATGCCATGTAATGCAGAGATGGGAGTATGGATGGGGTATCTCGCCCTCATTAGTTCGAAGTGGCAAAATTGCGACGATGAAGTTTCCAAAAGCTGTACAGTCGTGAACCATCACTTTGGAATCGATCTTTAGTCGCGGATACAATATAACATCAACGTCATGCGTGATGTCAACCTGATCGATCTGTGTGTACTGAACAAAGTAAAATGTAATTCTATCAAACGAATTTTACTTACGTTCAGCAATTGGATGTGCCGATGCGGCCGTGCTCACGGCAAGTGAATATTGTACAGAGGGAAGGCGAAGTTGACAGCAGTTTAATATACGAATAAAAGATAACTGCACTTGGTGGAGGATCACTTATAGGGCGCTGAAACGGGAGCTCTCCTGAGCTCCACACGAGGGGCCTGTCCCTCGTCCTCACTGCGGTCCGACTGACGAGTCTTTGCTACGGGAGCTTTCGACGATCTGCCTCGCTCCGCCTTCCATTTCTGCTAATGCATGCAACGTGCCCTTTATCCCATTGACCATTTTCGGTGATGAATGTAACATGCCCTTTTTCCCATTGACCATTTTCGGTACTGTATGCAGCATGCCCTTTTCCCCATTGAAACGTTTAGTTTTTATCCCTCGGATTCCGCTGGGTGTATCATCGTTTGCATTAGGTTCTTTATCTTTTCTGATCGTTATAGGCGCCGCTGAGACGGTTAGTCCTTTTTTGCTACATTTTGACTGCAATGAGCCGCGATGACGCATCTCGCGTTTCGCGACACTGTGCAGCGAAGATTATTTAAATTTATTTCCCGATTTTTTCCGACACGTAGTTCTCACAAACATTTCCCATCAGCCGTTTCTCGAATGTTCATAAAACTGCAGCACAACACACGAAGCCACATCCATCACACGACGCATGCTTGAAGAAAAAGCTTGCTGCATAGCTGCGGAGTGCCTCTAGCTGGATAGGAATAGGCCAAAAATGAGAACCTGGCAGATACTTACTGTAGCTGTGCTCATGTAAAAATATATGTCCTTGCAAGCCCTAGCCGACCCGCTATCCAATTTCTCTGGATAATTAGCGATGCAGAGAGGTCGGGAGTTTCGGAAATATTCAATGAGTGGTGACTCACTTTTGATAAAATCCAAGGGGTGAATGGCTAGGGCACGTAAACCCAACAAGAGCTCCAACTAAGTTACCTGAATTCTAGCGAAACCGATATAGCTGAAACAGCAGTTTTTGGTGAAGATATGTCCTGACCCCATTAGCGTCAAAAATGCCCGTGTTCAATCTTTCAGCCGCTTGGACGTCGCTCACTAATCTCTACAATCACGGCCATCAAGCAAGGCCATGAAATGGCAAACGAAGAATCGAATTTAGGAGGTGAGAATGCAACGGTCCTTCTTACCCTCTTCGTCCTCAAGCTAAAATCAATAAAATGCTTTAACCAGCGAAGTACAGGTGGCTGCATTCGAAGTGCATAACTGCTGTCACTGCAGACGAGGGAGTGCTGTGAGCAAACCAAAGGACTGACGCCTCTTTATTGCGCGCACAACGTACACGGGATGCTATTAATATTAGCAGTATTGTTGATTTATCACTCCCACAAGACAACTCCAAGGATTTTTCACTGTGACCGTGATCGCTTTCAAATGCACTAGGATAAAATGATAAAATAAATAAGTGCACAGTTAATATAATATATCAACGAATTGCAATGTATGTCCGTTCACTGGAAAAATATATGAATGAATGCATATACGTCCTTAAATAATGGTCCCAGATTAGGTGTCACACATTACTGTTATGAAATGAGCAGGTAAACGGATGCATAAAGATGACCGAGGAAGAGGATGAACCAGTGAAGGTTGAATGAAGAGATGGCAGAAAGCAAACGTGAATGGCACAATGTCCGCGGCTGCAGCCACAGCTCCGCTGTATTTATGTGGGTCCCTTCCCCAACAGCCAAGTTAACATATGACTAGACACGGTGACGAATACAAATAGCAGCTAGAGCTCCAAAGGCGACTGCAACGCCCAATTATGCAAATGCCATTGCACTTGACTTACAGTCGTCCCTAATTAGGTGGATTAAAGGGCGCAAGAAATCATACCCATCGTGCTTCAAACCAAACAGTGCCATGAACTCAACAAGCAACCGTTATATGTCCCTTTTTAAATAATTCACCCGAGTATAACAAGAACTTCAACCAAGTAGAGCTGTGTGAGTTAAAAACGCTGCTGGGCGGTTAATTTCAAAGAACGACCTCTTAAAGAACTCCAGTATCCTTTCATTCATAATTTCCAAAATTCCCTCTCCAGTACGGCGCCTTTGTGCTCAAATAACATCTATTTAATTGCTGTTACTAGATCACAAGATGGCTTCTAATATACAAAGTCGAGCATTATACGTGGTGATATGTTTCTTTGAAAGCAAGAAGACCAAGGAGCCGAAAGTTTTTTTGGAACATTAAAACATCTTTGAAATATTCACTTCGCAATAGTTCAACTCTCTGGTCTACCTCGCCAGCAAATAAACCATTCCCCATACCAAAATCCGGTCATTTATATATGACATTTATGTATGATAACCTTGTCAAACATTACCAGAGATAATTACTTCCTAAATAAATGTTTAATCGAAAAGTATCACTATAAAACATCTAACGTATGTATGATGAGCAAAATTTAGAAAACTGCTCTTTTTAAATGAAATCGACAATTCCTCGATAATTCGAACCGGTAACTTGCTCCCAGTAAGTAGCTGACAGCATTTGAAAATGAGTGGAAAATTCAGTGTGAAATATTCCCACTAACGGAATAATTTCGTATAAATCAGCCCAAAAAAACCGTTTCTTTCAGAGATCAAATAATGGTTGTTGGCAAAAAAAAATTTTTTTTTAAAGCCTTTCTTATCCAAGAAGACTTGTTTCATCAGATTCAATGATAACAATTCCAACAAAAGCACACAACCTGTGACATAAGACATCTCTGGATATATTCCTGAAAAAACAAACGTTTCACCCGTCAAAACGATCACTTTATCTCAATGAAATCACTTAATCGAAATATTACATCCGATGCATAAAATTAGTGCCAATACAAGAGAGAGGTTAGAAAAGACGATCTGACAGCGAGCGATAAAATACTTCCTCTACCTTCCGCTAAAAATTTCACAACTGAAATGAAGGGAAACCGAATCATCTGTCTAAGATTTTTACTGCGTCTTGCCATCTCACTTAATTTAAAATTCCGACATTTCTGCTCACATCATCTTTAGAAATCTCCGGCTTGTTTCTTTGCCGTCATTTACACAGTGCACTTACTGTTCAAAAAGTGGGTTATTATGTTTTTTTATCATTTTTTGTAATTCCTAAGCTTCGATTTTTCTAAGCTATAGCTTATGAAGCCGTTTATTCTTCAGCACGTCTTAATCCTTAAAAATCTGCATCCATTATGAGAATAACTTCCACATTCTCTCTTCGCAAAACCCAGAAACGGCTCGAAATCCCCTTTCCGCGCTTCCCCTGACTCCCTTAATAAAGACAACATTCTTTAAGCACTTCACTTAAATCCCACTGAAACACTGCATTAGAAAATTGACTACGCATTGGTCATGGAAGGAGAGATAATCATGAGAAGAACAAAAAATCTTTTCACCGATGCACGTACCCAGTAGAACTGTGCTGCTTAGATATAGAAAATGCAGATCAAGATGAAGAAAAGCGCTACGAAGTAGACTATAGCCAAAAAGAAATTAACATATGCACGTCACTACTTTAACAGCTTCAATATCGCATCAAATAATGTGTTGCTGAAGTTTATATGTCTTCAAAATGAAGACATCTATGCTTTTCATAAACTCTTCAGCAGCCATTAATTAATGACGCGACTCAAAAACATCTTCATTTTTACAAAATGGTGTGGTGATCAAAAGATTATGGGCACTCCAAACCTCGCTAATCCCTTCCAAGGAAAAGCCGTGCAAAAAACGTCGGGTTATGTGTCCAGAGATAAAATCCAAATGCCAACTTCCTCACTCGACGGAAACCAACTCGTATCACTGCGCTTAAGAATCCGATCTCCATTCTGGCGGTGGTGTTCCAACATCGACGTAAATATGATAATAGAGTGGACGCACAGAAAACTGAAATACAACTTGATATAACTTGATTTTTCTACTCGAATTTTAACTTAAAATATGAGATTTTCATATTTGAAGCTGTTAATGGTTAGAACTTGTGTTTATGTTTACTGTATCTAAAAAAAATACCGACAACTGTATTCATAGACCCGAAGCAATCCGTACTCCTTAGTGGTAAACAGTCGACACCTACATCGCACAGCAAAAATATTACCTTCAACGAAATCAATAACGCAAAAAGTCCAAAGCAATGTTCTGTCTTATCTGCCATATTATCTGCCACTCAAAACTCGCATTTGGCACTGTCATGTTCGCCCACACATACGTTGGTATCTGTTTGTTCTGCAACTTCTATTTAACAACCGCCGAGACTAGACATGGCTTTAATGAATTTACTGCAGAGGACGGAGCCGCCGAATGCACCATATTTCATACCGATCCCTTGACTCGGAAGAAATTGCATATCTAAAGATGGGAAGAACTTGGTCGGCAATCGCACTGATTATTCCTGCTTTTGATTCATCTGACTACAGAAGCAATGAAACAGCAAAAAAAACTCGCACATTATGCGCGTTTCCAGCCTGCTCACCGCGGTATAAACCTCAAAATCTACGAAAGAAAGAAAACAAGAAATATAACGTTTTATAATTCACCAGGGCCGACCACCTACAGAAAGTTCCTATAAAAGCTTCACAGTTCTTTCGCCAGTCCTCATAAACTTTCCAAAAAACGTCAACATGAAATAAAAATCCGACGAATGCTAAACAGACGCGGTACTTCTAATACAATCATTACTTCGAAATGTTTTCAAACGGTAGTAAGCCCTAACTTGGAAAAAAACGGCATGAAGTCGAAGCAGCAATAAGGCGCAAAAGTCTATTAGAAACGAATCTTCTGCAACATCGTACGGGTGGTACGATTAAGTAAAGTAAGAAGCAATAAGCGATCAAAGACTATCGCTGCCTTAATAGGTGACGAAAAACTGATCACGTGAAAAGAACACAGAGGTTCATACTCTGTAAATTCGCTTTAGAGGATAATTTTTTGCCTCACTCACCATTTCCCGAGTTTTGCTACAGTGATTCATGCGAAGCTATTTCGATTTTTTCTCCACTTAGGAAGAACAAATTTTTATGCTCATTCTTGGCAATCGCAGCTTATGGACTTAAATAAACATATCGCCAACCTTGACAACTTTCCACGCTGTAACGTTCAGGCCGTCCGTCTGCCACCTCGTATCAGCTGAATCGAGCAATTTATATCTGAAAATGGTCTCATCAATTTCCAATATGATGCAACAGAATCGCCTCCTCTCTTAAACAAAAAATCATCCGATCTCCTCAATAAGTAGATAATTTGCAACAGATATAAAGCAATTAATGTGAGAGGATTTTTTGTGGAAAACTTATATTTCCCTTCTTATGTGCAATGAGACTATTTCAGAGAAACACAGAACACATAATCCACCCACTTCGATGAACAGATATTAACAATATGGCGCCTCTCATCAAATAACAGTCGCAATGAAAATATGAAACCTGCTCATCGGATTGGTGAGATGAATGTAACGAGCTAGGGTAAAGAGGTTCCGATTCATTCCTTCATCACATCCTCTTAGTTGTGGTCATTAAAATTTCGCTGACGCAATGCATCACATAAACATTAAGCTTTATAATAAGCACTGCATTATGAAACTCGTATTGAGCAATATCACGAAGTATTTTACATGGAATGCTACATGTTAAAATTATACACAATTCGACGGAACTTTTCATGGAACCACACATTCTCCTACCTGCTCGCCTGGTAAATTCACTCTACTCTTGATTGTACAGGCCTAGGCTGCGCTCCAGTATACATGCAAGAGAAAATGAAGATGAACATTTCGCATCGCGAAATATTCGCTTTAATTCAGTCTAGCGCCATCCACAACGAACCATCCGTCTACTCTCATCAAAAGTGAACTCGATTAAAGTGCTTCGCATCTGCTTCGCTTCATCAAACTTAGGAATATAATGAAAACACAACGTTTGTGCAGGAAGCATATTTCAGAAACAAGTATAACTTAAATATCAAGTGATCATCAGTGGCTAGTCACCGACGATCCGGATCGATCATCTTTTTCGACCCACATCGTCAATCGTTCTGCACCTCCAATTTTTCCCTTCCTTTAAAGCGAAAAAACACCTGATCGCTTCCACATATCGTTACATCAAAATTAATCTGCACCTAGGGCATGCATTATGTTTTTACAAAACCTCATGTGTTTCACATAATCAACTACGTAACAAGAATTACTTTAGTCGTGGAAGTGAAATCCAAAGAACAGAACGACTTTAATGACTAATTCATAAAACGTTTCAAAAACGTTTGCAGTTCAGAATGGGAAGTCACCATGAATTTCGACCACTTTTTAGGCACACCTGAAATCAAGAAAATGGCAGAGCAAAATTAAAACATCAAGGAGGTCACGTCGAAACATACCGTCTTGAAAAATACGCTACGATACGTCCATTATGCGAGAAATACCAATGCACAGCTCTTCAATATTAAGGCAACAAACTCACATTTGCTTGGGGGCTGTGCGTTTCCTTTTGACGTGTTTTAACATCGAAAATCGACCCGTTGATGGATCGGGTCTTTCAATAGTAACATTCCGCGAAAGTATTCTTTTCCCTACAAATCAACTTTTCACATCATCCGCTACCAAATTCCTCAGATTTATGCAGACTACAAAGGGAAATGAGATGGACAAAAACATTCTTGAGCTTTCCAGGAAGCCTATGAGAAACAATCCATATTGCGGCATACTCGTATATAAAAAACTCGCAGATTAATATAAATCGTGCAGATAAGCAGTTTCTCCCAATCATCATAAACAATGCCCGATTACTTCTTCTTTTATCTCATACTCCTCCCATAATCTTTCCACCTAAATTTGCTACAGCTCTGAAGAAGCGTTTTCTGACTCACACTAACTTCACACTTATACCAATTGTGCTATTTGGTTAGGAAAGCATGAAAGATATTGGATATGTTACCGTCGAGAAAATGCTGGAAATAAGGTGGAGAACACTGCTGGCTGACTTGCATCGGTTTTGCCTTAAAATTCCTCTCCTTCCTTCTCCAATCTCCTCATGCTTAATACTACGACATGCAGAACACACACATACCAATGTTTTATGATATCCGAATGTAATCTCTGCGGCAGATATGCAAACGGCAACCATTGCCTTTTGCCTTTTCCATAACCTAATGAGATAAGACTACGACCACATTAGCAAACGCCCTCGACGAATTCTATCTTCTTATATTGGATTTAATGTGGAAACTTGAAAAAGCCATGCGAGACGCGCCAAAAATGAAGAAAAGAAGAACAAAATCGAACCCATATCGTCGTCCTCTCCACCCCACGCCCAATACATGTTCGAATAACCGTTTACAGCCCTATAATCATCCATGCTGATAGCCAACACACCGCCAACTATTTCCTTATACCATAATCTGAAAATATTGAACATCACTTCGCACTCGTCACAAATATTAACAAATGCTCTTATACGTGATGATATTACTCATACTCTTATCGCATGCACATTCGATCATCATAATGGTGGGGCAAACCTCAAAGAAATAAGAAAACAGACAAACTTATTTCATCAGCTGCTCTTCCCCGCAAACATGAACTCCGCAGATGACAGCGAAAAACATTACGCAAATCTCATCTTTCATGAGAAGAACCGGATGCACTGCGCTACAGAAAAAGCTGCTTGACCTATAATAACCGTACAAAGAGTTCATGAACATTTATGTCCTACAGATGATCTTTTTGTAGTTTTGCGCTTCTACTCTCTCTTTTATTTATTCACCTATGCACAGATTCTCATTCTAAACTCAACATCCCAAATCCGGGAAGCGCTTATTCGTGCACGACTGCTGTCCGAACATGAAGCAGATACTCTCATTTAAATCCCTCCTCACTCAACTTATAAAATATGAGAAAACTTACTGATATCCAAGGTTGCTGACGAAAGCGCCTATATGCCTTGGTGATGTTGGGCACCCGTAAGAGTTGTGGTCATCTTGCGGGAACATATCCACATCGTGGAAGATAACACAATCCACACCGAGACGCTCGGCCAATCGAAATGCGGCGTTCATTATGCGTCCTTTGTTAAACAGATCCTGACCATACTAGAAAATAAAACTGCAATAATGCCTCAGAAATCAATATTTCTGCAACATCTATATCATTACGGGCGCAAAAAGCAGTCGCCGACAGGCTCCACATCCACCATTCCCTCAACATCCCCTCCTTCCCCCCCCCCCCCCCTCCAATTCCAAAGCAGACGCCAGAATTAAGCAGAAAGAAAACTACAAAGTGCACTAGCTGGACTTGGAGATCGGAAGCAAGCGAAACTAAAAGAAGCTCCCTGCACACAATCTCTTCTTCCCAGTTTATAAAAAATGAGCTTCCATTAAAATGAGCTGCATATTTTCTTCCCATCCCAACAAGAACATTTTAAATAAAGAACAGGGTTCCATATAAATACAACATACCTGTTCAGTTACGATGAATCGAAAATCGAGCAACTGCCTCTTCAGCATCGGCACAAGAAAATCGATAAGTCGGGTCAAATGCGTCTGTCGGTCCCGGAATGGTATTATCACGGCCACCTGAAACATTTCAAAAGAAGTAAACCCTAACTTACTTCCCACGATATCGGTACAGCAACAAGTTTTCACAAATCCTGATCAAAAATTACAGAAAATTAAAGATGAGTTAACTCATGTGCATATTTTCTTCCCTTACTTCCCTACCCAGAAACGATGCGTGGCTATGTGAGGAATTCAGAGGCGTAGAAGGGCGAAAACGCCTAAAGGCAAGGAAGCTGTTTGAAAGAAAAGACGAAATTTCAATTTGGCTCTCAAAAGCAATCCTGATTCATCAGTAAGCGTCACACTTGCGCCACAATGAAAAATGGCAGCGAAAAACTCTTTTGATCACAGACATAACATGAAACCACGTGTTACCCTAAAGAAAAAGAAATTCCCCCACATTTTCGTTTATCTCCAATTCTGCCACCCAGTAGTACCGATATAACTGAAGGGCTGCTTGAACCGGTCGATGCGAAATCTTGAAATCATGAGGAAGTTTAAAGCAAAGACTTCAGTTTAAACAATCACAGACGACTTAATATTTGAACAATTTCTGCAGCAATGATCATCATGGGCATGCTATTACGATTCATTTCTACCACTTGCCGCCGTTTAAAGCTTATAACCATTAGCTGGGATACTGAAAGTTACCGATGTTCTCATTCCCCCAAATCTCACAACCACTCAGAAAATATTCTTTTCATGCAACTTAAAGAATAAAAAACTTCTATAGACCTCTCTTATTTGAAGCGTTGCTTTTGCCGGCTTAGAAGTGTACAGTCCCATTTCATAAGCCGCCCCAAGAAAATTTCAAAAAAACCCCAGTGAACTTCATATCCTTAGTTTCCGGTGCATATCTAGCGCTGATCGCACAACCCTTCAGTGATATACTCAGAACTTGCAACAGCAGCGACCTAGCGAACAAACACGTTTACTAATAATTTTTGACAGCGTGCTGCTTCAGCTGGAAAAATGGGAGACTAACTGGTTTGGTTCGTATGAAGATTTTTGCACGTTAAAAGCGTCATCGATTTCTAGTTGTCGGGAGCACATCACAAACAAAAATATTCCCATTCAGACTTGTGAATCACTTCTTCTGAAACCGTTCCCACTAAAATTAAGAAGAAAGGACTCTCCCAAAAATCCATTAATACAATCACTGCTGTACTCTGAAAACCAATTAACTTCACTTAATAATTTTTACCTATTAGTCCAAATCTAAGTAATGACGATATGGAAAAGAGGTCCTTGTCACTCCTCGCACCAAATACACCTTTACCCTAACAAAAACTCGTTTGGAAACTCTACGTTGAACAAAACTTCCCTAATAAAGTAGTTTCAATGATTAAAAATGTACAGTCAAACTTACTTTATATCTTGCAACGCATTCAGTTGGCTTCCAGCTCCCACCTGGTTCCAAATATGGGTGGTGACTTCTTACTTCGGCTTCTTTCAGATTCGTTATCAAGAGAGTTGCCTGAGGTAGCTGCCCAACTGAAAGAAATATCATTCAGACTCCCATAAAACCACAAAAATAAAGGTCATCACTTCGAGTTAGAAACTGTTCAACAGAATGAACGATAATTCCCAGATCGAAAGGCTGTTGACAAATGCAGAGCATTCGCTGAAACACCACGAGATAGAATAAAAATCAGCTTTCCTAATTATGATGCTGCCTTTTCCAATCAACAACTGCGAACCATCAACCAACGAAGATAAAACGTTTCTTTTTTCCCCTGAAATGGAAAGATCTGTATGCTTTATCAGAAGATCTACTCCTGATGAAGCTTCTGCTAAAATGCAGCCTCCTTCACGTCGTAGTCCACTTAATGAGATGCAAAAAAGATGTTACTCGTATCCTACATACATCGCCGCAGTACGACGCTTCACCTAGTGACCAACAGCAACAACGATCTCTTTGAGTATGAAGACGGGGGGTAAATAAATATTTTCTTAGCAGGAGAAGATCCCATCATAAAAGCAACTTCTTGATGACCAAATTACACAAGATGGAGATTCTACAATTTAGTATCCACAGCGACCACCACTGAAACATTCATTTTTGGATCAATCGAGGTTTTGAGAGCGCCCTTGCCAACCTTAACAGCGAGAATAAAAGTGAACGCGCCGCTGATATCCGTTCTGTCCACGCGCACCATCGAATGGCAAACCCAGCCTGATTATATTGTTTAAATTATCAACCACCGCTGAAAATTACATGTGCATCCTCGCCAATACGATACCAACGACGAGCAACCTGTGCTCGGAAGATGTTTACACGACAGATTTCAAGCTATCTTTAAACGTCTCCAGTCAGTATACACAATCACTAACGTTGCGTAAGAAAAAACATTACACGTAATGAGTTGCCCACAACACTATCTTTCGTTCGCCACATGCGAATGAACACGTAAAATATCTGTCATGGGTTGCCATTTCATGCAACTACCTGCTGCAGCCAGACCTAATATATCTACAACGCTAAAAACTGCCTCACCATATCAGAATGTAGGATGCGACTACTCTACTTTGGCAATGAAGGAAGGCATTCGTCTTTCACGATATGGTTCTTATCTTGTGCTGATGATTACTTAAGGGCAACAGTCAGTGTGAAAAAGTCTGCAGGAGCAGGAAGATGGGCAAATCGACAAAAGCCAACTCAAGTGAGATTTTTAAGTTGTAAACAGCGCAGTTCATAAAAGTATAACGGCGAAATTTTTAAAGGTACAAATAAGTGGATCTCCTGGCTGCAAATAAAGCGGCCGATTTCGAAAGTAATCTTTCATAAGAACTGAAGAGGTACTTAAGAGTACAGCATACTACAGATGGGAATTCATATGTCACATATTATGCTGCCCTCACTGTTATATATCCCAGTTTCTTGGAAAAAGTAGCCCCTATCTACGAGAAAGAATATTAATAACGTACTCAGGTTTTTATTTTCTGCGATATCGCAACAGAGAGATTTGTTCTCTTGGCTAGCCGCTAACGCTCTCTCCATCTCCAATTGTTCCAGTTTGGTTATTTCCGAGAGCAGCGGATTCTCTCCAATGTGTCGTCCGTCAGTATTCGTTTTTGACTCATTGTGTTTCTCGAATTTTATTTCAGGTGATCTGTCCATATCAGGCGATCTGGAAACTGCAACTCATTCGCCATGAAGGTCCCTCATTACCAACATATACTGTCAAAAAAGGAAACATAAAGCATCCCTCCATCACATAGATGAAAGACAGTTCAATAAATGGCAACCTGCCAGAGTTGTTATTCCACTTAAAACCTACAGCGTCATACATAATTTGGCAAACCTGCGCAACAGAAGTTTCGCTAAGCTATTTTCCTCCAATCAAACAGTGGCCACATAGAGACGGCGAATGAAAACTTCATATCCCTTGCCTAAACAACCTCTTCCACTAGAATCTCGAGCTCCTCATTCGCACAAACCTTTCAGACAGAACTTCCCGTCCCCTTTTGACAAGCCCTTCCTGAGAGATTCAACCAAACGAAGTGTGAACGAGCCAAGCGGCACCGAACGCGAACAAATGATGAAACGCCTTTCATTGAAACTTTAACTCATTTTGGCATATTGAATACTCTCTGAACACTATCTCAAACAACTTCGATTGAGCTATCCAAATCTTCTAATGTCAAATCACCTCAATGGCAATATGGTTTAACCGTTTGGACTCCAAAGATTCAATCGTTGATACGAAACGGATGTAACTCACACTACGCAACACGAATGCTCTTTTTTCTATCATACGATCTTACTGAAACACTAATCTTATTCTATCGTTTCAAGGGAACAGTGGAGGGGGTATTTATGCCTTGTCGGCCATCTTCCAATAAATTACTATTAATATTCCTTCTGGATGCATTATTTTTACACAGATTTAAGCAACATCAAACAATTACAACCATTAGGAAATGCAATCGTTTTTCCGCCGATTAGGAAGGATGTTAGTGAATCCACAGCATTTTATTGCACTCTCACAGAAAATAAGACTGAGACTGAGAATAAATCACGATTCACCTGAAACGTTCCTTTTCGGATTGCTGATGTGACTGAACCAGCTCGTCAAATGTCTCTTCGTTAATTTGCGCATTATCTGCACCTACTACTGGTTGCACACCAGCGAGGATATTCTGTCGTTGCTGTTGCTCCTTATGCTGCTGCACCGACAGCTGTTGCTGATTTTGCTCTACGCTTAGTAAGTCACGTGCTTTGTTCACTTTCAGTCTGTAACACATCACCGTCAGTATTCGCTGTTTTTTTAACGATATCATATAAACTTTCCAAGATCAGACTTTTTTAACACGAAACTTGAAATCTAAAGTGACGGAGCTACATTCATGAGGCATTCTATATTCTGATCTAAGATGACCTCATAACTAGCACTTCTCAAAATCTGATTGTAACCAAAACATCGGTTTTAGCATTGATGATAAGGAGGCGAGGTGAGATTCACTTACACTGTCGTCTCTCTGCTTATTAATCTGCTTCATGTCAACAGCTAAAACTGTCGATACAGCTGCACTGCTGAGCAAAGCCACAATCTGCGAGCTGGTCTATTTTGTAACCCGTTAAAGCCTTGTTACGAAAAAATGTAATTTTACTCAATTTCGAGCAGCGGTTACTTCAAAAGACGTAGAACAGTAAACTACTGCAAATCTATAGCGTTAACATATTCAATCATTGTGAATCTTACTGGCATCACTACTCGTCATTAACGAGTGGCGTTATCAGCCATTTATCAGCTATCAGCATCACTGAGACCAATATCACTGTATATATGTGCACATAACACGACGCCTCCGATTCGGAAAGAGCTACTTAATGAAGACAAAACACATATTTACTAAATCTTAAGGTGTATCGATATACGTATTCCGAAAATTTCACTTAGTAAAATAAAAAAGCTAACCCCATCGGCATAAGAGAGTTCCCAATCATCAGATAAACAAACGCGGCACATATAAGAAAGGCAATGGAACGGCGAATGGTGAGCTGTGCGAGGATCGACGCCATATTCACTGTACCGCCGAATGCTTTCACCTTTGTTCCTTCGCCCACTCCGTTTCTTCTGAACACTTTTATAAAAGACCGCAGAATGAGAACAATAAAATTTGCAATCTAAATAAGCAAACAAATAAACGCGAGAGGAGTCTGTTACATGTCATGCGTGGAAGACCTACGTGTGCGATATCGTCTTCAGTGAAAAGCCGGAAGCCAATAAGTTTCTGAAGTCTTATGTATTTGCCCACAGCTGCACGAAGGAAACACATATTATCAAGTGGGTACGAAGAGCAGAAATAAATAAATGAAGAGAGGTGCAAAAAACGAGCTGAGATGGGAAAGAGAGGAAGGCACATGCAATGACCGCATAAGAAATCTGAAGAGGGAAGAGCAAAAAGAGAGAGCGGAACGACTATCGCACCGCCGCGAGCAACGACGAAAACTGAAATCCGAAATGTGCAAGTGGAACGACTTTTAAGGTAACTTTAAGGTAACTGTCTCTCATAAAACTTTCAGCATCGTCCGCTTTTAAGGTAACTTCGAGGCGCACATTTTAAGTGCACATAACTTCTTGAGAAATACTGTTTCTGATATAAGCCTTTTCACTTGGTTGGCGGCCACTCACGCTCACGCGGACTCAGAGTGCTGGATAGACTTGTTGAGAAACGGAATCAACGACGCGATATTGCAAATGTTACAAACTAGAGATTTTCGGCCCCGTAGAACAATCCGCTCGGAAAGCGTAAAGCAGACTCTATGAGTACGTGCAAGTATGAGGACACATTGAGGGCACCTTCAAACAGTGTCAAATCTTTAACGTTATAATTAGACAATAAGAGGGTAAAATATTCTGATAGAGTCGAGAATAATGCTCGCAATATTGCTGCGAGATAGGGAGAATGCAACTTGCACCTCGAAGACAGAATATAGGTGCACAACGAAAACTGCAATCGGCTATAACATCAACGTCACATATATACTGGGCCGCAAACGAAACCATCTGACCTCTCCGGCAGCAGAAAACTCTTCATTCAAGTGACCGGTGCAACACAGCATTCGAGCTAGCTAATTTCTGCAAATCTGACCAACTTAAATTTTTTTGTGGAGGCAGAAGTCGGAAGAAGCAGAAAATTTATGCTTTATGAAAGAAACAATGAAAGTTCGCCTGAGAAAAATCAAATAGCAATGAAAACCAGCAGTAGGCGAAAAAAATTCATAGGTTCTAAAATCCACAATGGAGACGGCCACTGACTCTTCACTAATCCGGATAATAGCACCCACTTGCCTCGATCAAAACCTGACAGTTCGTGCGGTTCTAACTGTTCACAAAAATTCCACTCATAGCAGGAAATGCCCAAGCTAGTGCTGGTCCTGTCAAAGGAACTTTATCCGGGATGGTGCGGACGACCCAAAAACCATTCGAAAGCTCAACACAAACAACACTGCTCGAATGTAACGCGGCACGCCTAGACGTGCCGGCAGTACGCCTTCACTTCAGAACTCTGGGGGGCCATCAACTGCCACGAGTGGGATCCTAACCGCTGATCGGCGCTATATAATTACCCATTCTCGCATTGGAGCGTAAAATATTTCGATGTTCACCAGTCGCTTCATCAGATTTCACGTGCATGTGATTTGCGTTTCAAATGTTCCTCTCACCACTTACACGTCTACTTCTATATTTTTCTTCCCGCTATTCGTTTGTTTCGATCTCCATCTTCCTCCTCAAATCATTACGTGCACTTTCGAAGGAGCAGTTTCCAACCTCATAATAGAGAATTTCGGTTAAAACGTTTATTCTACCGCCTCAGTGAGGTTTCCTTTATTCTTCGATCTACAAAATATAATTTACTTGTTTCCCCTTCGCCTCATCTCGAATTGATCTCATTTCGACGGCTACTTTCTTAGACTTCAACTCACTACTTCTACACCTAGCAACATATTTTCAGCCTTTCGCCATCATCACTCCTCGTTCTTTCTTCGCTTTTTTGACATTAACACGAGACATTCGCCAATCCAACAGGTTACCTTCCCACTACCCATTATCGAAGACTATTTGCGTTTTACACGACTCTGCGCACAAGTGTTGGCAGCCCGCTCGTGCGGGACCGTACGAGATGAACGTTGAAGTAATAGACATAAACAGTTCAACTGGACGACACCGACGCCGCCAACCCCATATTATCAAGGAACAAAATGAAACATCTCTAAGTAGAACCGGATGAAAACCAGTGCTGCACGACCGCTAGAGTGTGGAGGAATTCGTTCTAAGATAATCGTGTTTTGCAGCACCAAATTTTTTGGCTAAGGAATCGATCAGCTGCCACCTATTTAAATTCAGTCGAGGTGTGAAGTGCTGCTCCTCGATAACAAGTGGTTCCGCCGGATGTTTTCTCCGAGCCAGTTGAGGTGGATTTTGGAACTACATTCATGAACATGGTCATACGAGGTCAGTGAAAGGATGCCGCATAACGGGATGGGCTGTTCGAGTCTAACAGTGATGAGGTTTACACTATGAAATGTACAAAGACACGTTCGCCAGTCATGAGGGCTAGGTATTCTCTCGTGATGTACAAATCAATAGTGTTGTATAGCGAACGGCGAATTTTCAGGATTACAAGCTGTACTTTACAATAGGTTATAGAAGGAGCGGATAGTTCACTCGCGAAAACGTTCAGATAGATCACAAAGAATGGATCAGCAATGTGGGATGATCCATGTTACTTAGGATAGTGTTTTTCTATTCTATGCCCACTTCCACATGTTGAACGGGTGAAGTGCGTTTGATACTTTTTCTGTACTTGCAGGATGAACGATCATTTCTCAGTTCCGGAATCCTTTGCATCGTGGAATCAATGTCCCGACGTTCAAATCCCGGCGGAATGGATTCTCCTTGAAATATGTCCTGGCTAATAACTATATAAAAGATTTCCGTGTACCTAGGTTCTCCGGAGTTCCCGGATATATTCTGCTCTCTGATTTGCATTGGCCTCCTATGTGTTGTGTGTCGTTGTGTTCTTTTCTTTGTTAACATGCCTCCCTTCGTATATTGTCTTCATTTCCGCGTGTATGTTAGGAGCTCATTAAAACAGCCTTTTTGTTTTCGTTGTATTTTTTTCCCGATAGCCCAATGATATGGAGTACTTATTGCTCACGAAGAGATAATAATGTCGCAGCTCGACGGAATTTGTGTATGCATTTTGAGGAAAGAGCACAGCTTTATTGGATGGGCCTGCTGAAGGTTACTAAAAAATTCACTCAGGGAGTTGATTTGATTGGAAATTTACTGCTGGGAAATGTTGTCGTATAAGGGAGGGATAAGGGAGAGTTATGAAGAGACGGTGAGGGTTTTTTGCAACGATTAAACTAAGTGAAATGAAGGCTAGAGCCGGTAAGAGCCCACGCCAAAAGGCTCCTTTCAGTTCTAGCTCTCTCATAAGATGGCTGTTTAAACTGTTTAATAAGTTGAGCAACCAATAAATAGCTAGTTCATAGCTAGTATGAACGACTGTTGTGTACGGCAACATCTCTTTTTGATCAAACAGTAATCTTTTGCCTCTCACGATATTATGCACTTTTCCTGTTTGATCGACTTGTATATCACTGCGCAATATACAACAGTTAGTTACGGCTTTGTTGAATGTGATCAGGGACCAAAGAGGCGAAGGCTTCCCCAAGGAGAAAGCGGAAATCTTTCGAAGAACAATGATCTTGAAGCAATAGTAAAAGGAGAGATGCCTTCGGTGACTAGAGAATGAGCCTCATTTCAGGCTTACTTCACAGAATACAGCTATACTTCGAAAAAATTCGTGTATGAAGAATCCCACAAAAATATCTCTACAATGCCGCTATGAGTACGTGAAGGAGTTTGCAACGTACCCACACGTTGGAACTTACAACGTGTTTTCAATTCCACGGTTGCATTTTTTTGAATTTATCTGTGACCACTCTCCCTCGTCGGCGCTTGTTGCGTTCAACTTTCTCCATTTGAAATCCTACACAGTTCTGAGGAAGAGACGGGGGGTCCGCCATTTTCTCGATCCTCCGGTCTCGAAAACTGAAAGTACCCGGGGTAAGAGGGAATCCAACCCCCTCATGTGTTCACTTGTGCATATGCATGTACAAAGCTTGCACACAAGCATGTATATGCGAAGCCTTCGATTAAAGGAGGTGTGCGATCTCTGCACAAGTCATTTTCTACAAGAGCAACGGCAATTCTTATTGAAGAAAGTGTCACGATTAGAAAAGAGAGAAGAAATCTTTATTATAATTCGGCCATAATAAACGATCGCAATAACAATTGGCGATAATGAATAGAATATATTCATCACTCGAGTAAGCGGTAATCTATGTGGCAAATATGGAGAATATAAGAACGAGCAGCATCAATTCGTTGGAGGAAATAGAAATAAATGTTATAGGAGGACGTACAAACGTCATGTACAAGATCGCTTAAATAAGATAGAGAATGAGGAAAATTATAAGGAAAACGAAGAACACAAGCGGGAAAAGTACACGCGCTATCATATCCACTCCATTGCTTTGCTTGAAATTAGCGCATTTCGTCTCGTATGCTACTTCAGTCGCCTACAAATAATCCTGTTGAAGATTTCACCTGTTAAGCTCCATCATCAAAGCTTCAGTCATCATGATCGGTCAGCACTTACTCGGCTCACTGACAATTCCAGAAAAAATCAAATGTAAATGATGTACTTTTGGAGATGAGTAACAGAATTGCATGGCCAAGCTTGTCCACTGGCTCCGAAAATACCTATAGGTTGATTCATCAAAAGCACGTGGTAAAAAAACAAAACAAAACTAGTCTGTCTCACCGAGAAGCGCAGAAAATGTTCCCAGCAGGAGGAAGAACTAAGTAAAATGGAAAGCTCACAAATTTCCCCTTAGTATGCGTACTTCGAGAGAGTAATCCGTATATAAATGTCCAATTAGTAATCGAGAATTCAGACGGTTCTTCCGAGTGCTGCTTTGTCTAGAACATCAAAATTTCCCTAAGCATGCCAGAGCGGTTGCCTCCATTCCAGTCTCCTCTTTCATATGATAATTCACGCGTCTCATCAATTTTCCATTTGTTTCAAGCAGAAAGAGAGAAAGATGCGACGTCAGGGGAAACCCCTCTTTCAGAGTAAAATCTGCATCCTACTCACTATGACAGTTTAAGGGAAGGTACAATTGAGAAGGGAGGGACTAATGGTTAACGCTGGATAAGTGTGCATTTTCGTGGCAATCAACCAGCAAAAACTATATGAAAATTGAATGAGTTTCGAAATATTATACACATTTAGAAATCTGCGGAGTGTAACTCGTCACATATATTTTCGAAGAGAAAAATAATGAGAGGAATTAACTTCTCAAAATTGTCCGCATAAATATAAAAGTTATTATGGGATAAGTTGAAGTCGACTGCTCGACGTCGCGTTGGCTGCGCAATGATATGTTACGCAATGAAAAAAAGGTCTCATCATATGATATTGGAATTCACCTCATCCCTATCATAACTTGGGAAAAATTCTAACACTGCTGCCAATGATCGAGATAACAATAAGAGCTTCTTGTAGTTTTATTTAACTGCAAATTGAAACAAGCACAACTTTGGTTCGTGTGATCTGGCAAAAGGTGTTTCTGTAACTCGAGACCCATTCAACAACATCCATTCGACTGCTTCGTCCAAGAAACAGGGGGCATACAATCGTAAAATGGAGAACAAAAAACATCCACGTAAGAAGCCAGCTGCGAAGACTGTGAAGCTCCCATCCTCCTACATTCTGGGAAAGTCCTCGAAAGTGGGCATGCTTATGGACAGCAAAACATCCATACTCTTCTACAAATCTGAAGAAAACTTCCCAACCTCTCTAGCAGCAGTGATCGGAGATTCGGATTCGTTGAGCGTGCCGTTTGTATAGCGAACTGTTCTCCTTATTCCACAACAAATAATGATGAAATATTCGACCAACGATAGGAATGTTATGGTGAGACAGAATAGAAGCCACACTTGAAAGCTGCCAACGCCTTCAGAAGCCAAGTATGGCTGCGGGTAAAATACCTCCAAAAATGCAAACCGTTTAATGCCTTTTATACGCCGAAACACATTTCGGAGAGCTCTATGATACCTACTCTCTAGAACCTTCGAGACTAGTTTCCAAAGGAAGTCGAGCCCGCCTCCCCTCAATAGGTTGCATTCAGCATTTCTTAAATTTGCATCAAGCAGATTTCGCTCCTCAACATGTTAATGGATAGTTTTTGAGTGAACTTGATGAGTTCGTAACGTTTCAAACAGAATTTATCTCTGTTTTTATTTCCTTTGAAAATGCCACCATCAATCTATAAGCTTTTTATCTTTTAGGCGAGGGGGTGACCATACAATGATGTTCTATCAAAACGAATCCACAATCTTTGCAAATGAACTCAAAATGAGATAAAAATAATTTTTTCCAGTTTTTGAGCGGCTTGCCCGAGTTTTTTAATGACGTTTGAACGTACGTTGAATCTGCTGTGAACGGCTCACGGTTAACTTCTACTCATGTAACTGCCACCTGCATCCGGCAGATGTATAAAACGAATATTTTTCCCCACTTTTATAGGCGATAAATTGTCGAGAACGGACTTTTAGTTCTGCTAAAGGCTGACGGTTATTATCTTACTCTGCGATTCCTGCTGGAACAATATATGAAAGTAAAGTTCCAACTGGCATTTGAGGGTGTTCTAACTCAACTTATTACTTCTAATTCGATCTTGAGACTGTACTTTCGCAAGGTTTTTAAAACTACAACCTGTCGGTGCGGGTTTCTCTTGACAGCAATCAGCATTTTAGACTTCTAAAATGTAAAAAGGTTTTTTGTGCTTTATGGTAGGCTTTAGGTGTTTATGGAAGTTAACCTTATCTCTTGTTTTAAAAGTTTAGAAAAGAGATGGCTTTTTACTGAATAAGTACGGCAGTCAAAGCGAGTTCTCTGCAACATCTCCCAAAACTCGCAAAATGAAGGTTCGGGCCCTTAAAATTACGTTCAACGAGGTCTTTGGGAGAGGCTGTGGAGAAAACGAATCCGAAACACATCCTCTGTTGTTCGAGAATCAGATATATTAAAAGTTTTTAATTCAGGCTCACCCTGTTCTGTACCTACCACTTTATTTTCTACATTCATTCTTTCACAACCTGTACATAGAGAGTAATCGATTGAGTGGGAGCAATAAGGCTTCTCATTTTTGGATCGTCGAGCTGTTTTGCTTAATAGTGCTATTTTCTCCAACTTTTCTCCCACCTTCTTTTTCAACAAATGAGGATTTTGAAAGTAATTCACACCCATAAGGAAATATCGAGTGGGGAGTACTTCATATTATTCTGCAACATTTCTAAAATAGGATCGGGAACGGTCCTTAGCTGTAAGCAACAAGGGCCATACACCAAAAAGGGCCGCCTCTATCGAATGTAAACCTTATTTCTTGCGTTCCTGCAGATATAGTAGGCACAACTAATGAAGGCATTTTTGTTCACTCAAGAATGATGCGCCGCTCACACAAGCCAAAAGATGGCGAGGCTGGTAGGCCACTGTTGAGAACTGCTACTTCTGTCCGGAACTACCTGCGGCAGATATATATTTACTGCATTTCATGACTTATTTCTGAATATATATGAATGAGTTCGGGATTTTTCACTAGTTCATGACAAAGGCATAAACTAGTGAAGTTAAGCGTAAAGGCATGAGAGCATCCATACTGCGGACCTCCTCGTTCGGCACATCACCACACCCTCCTCGTTCGGCACATCACCACGCTTTAACAAGAAGAGCATTTTACCACGATCGATAAATTAGGACTGATAATGACAGCGCTATCTAGATAAAGGTATTGCTAGTAGCGATGAGCGGGGTGTTGAGAGCGCCATATCGATACTTCACAAGCGTTCGCGGCATGCTTGACAAAGAAATCAAGAACGCTCGGAAGAAACGATCGACATTAATGGTGCGCGGATGAGTACAGATTGGGTAATCGATAGCAGTAGCAAGCGTCCGAGTAGAGGGAAAACGGAGGCTGCGCCAACAAAATGAACGACCGTGGCAGCTAACTTTCTGAGTTTGTCAGACCCGCTGCGTCTTGCAAAACAAAATCGTTTCACCCAAAATTGATGCTACGCAGTCTCGAATGCTGAGAACTTGTAAATCTCATTATGATGAGATCAGAATTTGTAGCAGCGATTCTTATAGACGGATCCCAAGCAGGTTTCGATGGTCATTTTGCAATTTTCGTTTAAATCAGTTCAGTCAGAGTGGTGACTGAAATTAACCACTAGAGGCTAAACAATACTCAATTTAAGTGGTTTTTGGTGCGATAAAAGCGCAGATTTCATACTTACCAACAATGCCGCGAAAATAAAGAACGGCACAGCAGCGCTGGCCGTTCGTGGTACAGACCAAGAGCCAAAGATCCAGAAGTGCAGCCAAGACGCAACTATCTGTAACGACCACCTAATTCATTCGTTAATAACTCAGTCTTTCATTAATCGCACGCAGTGACTTTAAACAGTTCGTTGGTAACCCCAAGTTTACTATTTCCTCAGCACTATAGCTCACTTATGGTCGATAGAGCATTTTGCCACTCTTTGATCTGTCCGTCGGTTACTCTAATCGCTTTATACTGAGGTGCCTCAAAACCTTCTTGCAGTAAACTGACCTTTCTTGACCTTTCTTGCAGTAAACTGTTTTCCTACTTCTGCATAGGAAGGCAAACTGCTGAAAAAGACCTATGCGTGGGTATTATTACAGAAAGCATCGACAGTACTGCTAATTGTGTGACTATGATATACATACCTGGAGAGATCCCGCTATCAAGAAAGAGGGGTTCTCAATTTCTTCGTTAATTTTGGTGAGTAAAAACAATCAGAGTGGTGTCAGTTAAATCTGGCCTCCCTTCCCAAGATGAAACTAGCACTGAATTCGTCTTATTCCAAGGTCTATCAGCATAGATAAACATGATCTTGAATGGACCAAGAATGATGACGTGCCCGAGATTCGCGAGGAATTTAAACCACCTCCTCATGATAACGCTTCCCACTTAGTTACTTCAATAAATCTCTCACTTCGTTCGCTATCGAAATCGGACCTGATTTTGCCTCAAGTTAAACTGAACTGAAAAGCTGACCAGGAAAACAGAAGGAAGGAAAATCCTGAACAGTGCTTCACTTGCGGACCCCGAAAATGTGATCGACACACTTATGCACGAATAAACACCTGCAATTAATAACAACATCCTCTAGAAACAGCGTGTTATGAGAATGAACATTACATAGCTACCTGAAAGTAACACATGAGAAAATGGCTCAGGTATTGCAGAACTACTTGGTTTTCTTTAGACAGAATTGTTTCTGGCCTTAAATATTTCACGGAATCGAATAATAACGTACGTTTCAAATATCGGGAAGTTCCCTTTGTTCAATTATTGGCACGCACAACGGAAAGGCTTGGGAAGTATTAGGAACATTTTGCTCATACGGAGGCAAATTTGGACTGAAATCTATTGAGACGGAGATTTGAAGCAATATGCTACAAATTAAGTGACAGAGAGATGTGGACAATAATCTGCTCCATAATTGATCATCTTATATATATTAAGAACGCTATAAAATCTGCACGTCTAATTCCTCTCTCGATAGCTGAATGTGAGAGGGAAGTTTCTTTTTAAACGATGATTTCAAAAGTATCGTGCTCGCGTAAAAATGAGCTCTTGACGCCTCAAAATGCCATAAACAGTTCAATGGGTACTCGTGTTCACGCTGCTTGCTTCATTTCTTTTGAAACGTCGACCTCTTTGATTTTAGTTTCGTTGACAGCGAAGGATACAGTCAGTGCCCCTCGAAAATTGCTTACTGGCTTTTCATCATTGTCTTGAAATATTTCAAATCCTTTTTTTCACATATTAACTGAAGTGCAGCAAATCATTCAGTGTTGGTCTTTTATCACGTTTTGCACATTTTTAACTCTCAAATGAAGACTTTCTAGCCATCGTCATATTGGAGAACATACCAAGAACTCTTCTTAAGTCGCAAAAATGAAAAGTCCAAACTTTCAAAGAAAATAACATTCGCTACTTACCTTTTCATAGCCTTCTACACGGAATTTTATACAAAAACCCATAATGTGGGGATAGTACTTGCATGCACTTGCCTATCTCTATGACTACCACTTTTAATTCGCTATTCACCACCCGCTGGAGAAAATTTAAAAGAAACGACTGCTGCAAATGTTTTCTCCGATTGGCGAAAATCCTTTAGCATATTCCCTTCGCTATTCAGGCATTATCGAAATCGATACAAAGCAAGAAACAAGATTCAGCTCAAATAAATACAACGAAACGGGCAAGAATGGATGAGACTATGTCTGCACACATTTACATCTGCTGCACACGTAGGAGTTACGCGCGAATGCGTAACTGTATAAATAAAACATTCTCGCTTACCAACGGTGTAATTACCGACACAATCCTCTGCTACTGCCTCTGTGAATTCATACGGTGAGCTGAGTAATTCTTCGGATACTTCGACCGGCACAACAGTAGGTGGTGAATTGGCCCATAAATAAACAACGTCTTCGATCGGATAATTATCTGTAATAAAACATATTTTAATTTCATAAAAGAGATCAGAAAGATTCGCTTGTTTCGCTCTCACAAAACTCTCCTTTGATTCTTATAATTCCCCCTTATTTCACTATTAATAATATGGCAAAATCCGCCAACATCATTTTATAGACGTGTGTTCCAATCAGCATTCACCACAAACACACATGCCCATTCATGCAGAAATATTCAGAGTTGGTCAAAGCGATCATATGCGCAACATCTCCCCGTTTAATTATTAACTATTAATCTATAGACGTTGTTAGCAGCGGCGGTTTCTGAAAGAGCAACATTAGCTTCCTTATGACAATGGAGTCCAATGATGGCATCTCTGCAATATGCAAAAATAAGATGGATACCGCGAAACACAAATGTTTATTCGAGATGCAGAAGATGCGAAGGAAGTCTTCGCACATGGTGTTTTCTTCTCGACTTTCATATTTCTTTGAAGCTTCTTTCCGTTCGACAGTTTAAAATCTCATTTTCAGAGATAAAGTGTGGCATTCGGAAAGAATAGATTCCGGTGTTCAACTTGATGGGACTTCGAGAAAGCGGTAGTGAGAAATGCTGATCACAGCTCAATAGTACAGAATGATCCTTATACCAAGTTCCTTCGCCAGTACTTCGTCTGCAGCAGACTGTCTCTTCACCTTTATGAAAAGAATACTCAAAACTTAAGGAGATAAAAAAATTAACTTATCTTGAAAGCGGTATATTTGTTGAAAAACAAAACTGAATCAGATATGAGGTAAATGAGCCCGGAGCTCAGAAATGACTCCTTTTCTTTGCCTCCTTCATAAACCTTGAAGACCATTTTCAGATATCTTCGGCGATAAATGAGTAAAAGACCATCTTCAACGACGTTCGACGACAAGTATAAAGAGCTCAGCCTTTCACAACCCATCAGATGAAAACAACGATCGAAGACCACTTGCAAGCATACCCCTTAATACTGTCAGCTGCTTACAAAATGATGATGTTGCTAACTAACACAGTATGCAACGAGTGCTGTAAAATGCCTTTTTAAGGATAAAATTATGCATTACCGCGTCAAGGTTTCTTTCTCGATACTAAATTAAGCAGTGAGCAAAAGCTCCTTTAGAAATCAGCATTTGTAAGTTCATTATGCAAGCATCATATGTCATATAACTTACAACTGGAAAGTCTCAGCTTGAACGTTCTCCTGCTAACGAACGGATATTGTGAACCATAGCGCACAGGCACCACCAACGAGCGGCTAAAATTACTTCGAATTAACTAGTAAAGATTTATAGGGTCTATCAGTAGTCACAGATACCTACTTGACGGAAAAAATCCTCACTGATGCGAAGTTATCTTCACATCTATTACCTCATCCCGTCGTTTCAGAGCGACTTTGATTGTCTGCAGCCCGAAAATTTTCCCCACCTCGCCTCTCTACGAAAAACAAGTGGATGCCATTTTAATGAAAATGGTTGCGAATATGTGTTTCTTCTCAACAAGTTCGTTTCCGCGTCCCACCTACTGTTTTTATTCTTATGCAATTAATGTTAGGAGCAGTAGTGGCAGTAGTGGTGGTACTAGTATAGTAATGAGATTATTACTGCAACGTGTTAGCTCATTCATAATCTAAATGGGCCATAAGAATCATTATTTCTGAGAAAATAAGACCAACGTTTCACTGGATCGTATATAACCAGAAGGCTCAACGACGATGCGTCGTCGGTTATTGTCTTTCGTTTCGCGTGCATTAGTGAAGTAGGTGTCGGGCTCCCAGACGCGTTTATTGAGAGGCACAACAACTTCTTCCACACCTTCTCGACTGTCCACTTCATAGGCTAACCTCGTGTCCTGCCACTGCTGCCGCAGATACACATCGACATCCTGTAGGTGTCTTACGGTAGCGACAGGATAGACGGTTAGTTTCGTTCACTGAGTGAAGCAGTGAGCAACGTCATTCGATGTAAAATGGAGCAGACGTCGTCGACGCCAGACCTGCTCCAAATGGAAGTCGGCCTTAAGAAATATGAAACAATATTCGGCTCAAGGAACATTCAACCGCCCGTATCGATTACTTCAATCATCGAGTTGAAGACACAATATGTGAGCGCAGAAAAGTCAAACGATGGCAGTTGGCAGTTTGCGTAAATCTGTCCATTTCGGCTCCTCTTATGGGAACTATAGCGAACTCATCGAACTACCCATTTTCTTGCCCATACGTTGAACGGAAATATCATAATGACCTATTTCAAAATAAACTGGTAATTTGACGGTCAAAGCGGAGGCGAACTTACAGCGTCATGTTGGTGCCACTGAACTCGATTGATGAAAATGGAAGTGATGACAACAATGGAGGAATGATCGGCGCTATCTGCAAAATAAATGATAAATCGAAAGTCTATGTAATGGGAATTGCAACCTCTGACTGGCGGTCGAGTGTATTCGTCGTAGTCCGAGAAGAGTCGCGAAAGGATTTGACCCTCGAAACCTATCTGCCGCGATCGAAGTACCTTCGACGACTGTGCGTCTACCCAAACACTGAAAACACATCATCGGTTCACTTCACGTTTGAATATGTATATCACTTTGGACAATGATTTTGGCAGATAAGTTCACAGTGCCTACTGCTTTATTGGGCCTGACCGGAGCATGAATGTCTCTGGAGAGGTTTTACGCATTACTGATTGAAAGGATATCGGATGTCAAATAGAGTGAGTGTAGCAGTCAAACTGCAAAAATACGCTTTTGGATAATTTTGATTCTCGCACTCAATCGGATTCAAAGTGTGAAGAAGCGGCATCAATCACTGCCTCACGCTTACTTAGACGCACCTCATCCAAACAGCTAACACTCAAAGAATAATGGTGACGATTAGCAGCGTGATGTCCCACAAGAAGAGAGAGGCACAGATCTACAGGTGTGGCCTTCATTCACAACGACCAACTCAGCTTGTGGGCAATTTTTCTCGAACAGGAGTGATGAAAAATTGTTGTTTAGTTACACTACACTGTTGTGGCCTCGAGATCACTGCTGAATGAAGCGTCCAAGTTATCATCATCGCGCATGCGCCTAGCTATAATCACTTAAATAACTGCCTGTTCTGCGTGGTGAGTGAACGCCGTTTATGAGTAATCCACTCGAGGATATAACTCCCCCCATCAACAACATATATACTTCTACACTCTTCGAACAACGTTCACCCCAAAAAACTAGAAATGCCAAGCTTTTTCGACTCGAGAGGTCACGGTGTCTGAAGCGAGAAATTTCACTATGAGTCAGAAGACAGTACTGCTGCACACTGTAACGCTGCCAAGACTTCTAATATACGGCATGTCAAGTGGCATCGACAGGCGTCGACAGACGACAGACAGAATTTTTCAACAAAATTCGAATTTTACAAGCTCATGTCACTTCATTTTGCATGCCACTCATACTGATACATCTTGAGCGCTTAAGCAAACCTCGAAGATTCATTACTGGAGGGAAATCCGCCTTAATTAACGGTTTTCGCTTGATAATTCAGGACGTCGAAGACGCGAAAGAATTCCTTTTTCTAAATCTGAAATTTTATGGGCGTTGCTGCGCTGTGTTTCCTAACAGGATCCTCTCCCTCCCACAAAATAAATTTCTAGAGAAATGAAAAGGAAGAATTCGCTGGAGACTTCGTGGAGAAGAATATATAGAACCGCCACAGTTTTGTGAGAGGATTCTAAGTCCCCTTTCGCTGTTGTGATTCGTTCATGACGTACTTAAACTCTCTGTGTCGTATTTTATGTGGTTTTGAGGTGCTATTAAGGAGCGCAGTCTTCCTCTCCCTTCCCTTTCGCTGCACTACTCTTTTGCCACGAATCAGCGCGACGCCGTAAGCTATTTCTGATGCTAACTTTCTTTCAAGTCCGCACTTTAAATACATCCACATTACTTCTCTTCTTTGTAGAACAGTAACTAGATCATCTCACAGTATATATCGGATCGGCACCCTTAAAAACTGACTGTGTAAGAAACAAGATGTTCCGTGGCGCCGATTCGAAATTTAGCCTCGGTTTATGAAATAACTAACGGATTGCCTGAAGTGTACATGATCTTCTTATTTGAAGATATCAGTAGCGCCGCAAGGAGGCATTCCCTCTGTGTTGATTTCCGCCCCCTCCCAAGTATAAGAAATGAAAGAAATTATTTCTCTAATCACATACATAACCCTCAGATCGATGAAGGTCTTCACCACTTTTCTCCAACTTCCGCACCTCTAGAGCGACAACTAATCGTTCTGGCTGTCGCTGTTTCTGTGAAACCATCAAGTAAGAGAGAAGTAACGAATGAAAACTGTGAACCTTCTATAATCGCTACTATACAGATAAACACCGAATGGAAGCAACAGTGCTCTGAAATATTAGGTAATTTGACCGTGCACGCATCTTCGGTTCAAGTTTTAGGTTTTTATCATCTTTTCTTAACTGATCTGCTAAATAAGTATCCCATCTGCACGTATGTGCAGGTATGTGCCACTATAGCTGTCTCTTCTCAGGAACTGCTGCAACTACAGCTGAAAAGTCATCGCAATAATCCATGCTATAGAAGGACTCTCTACGTCGTAACTCACGTTTCCGCATCAGATTAGAGGGACGCTGGATGCTTCTCAGAGGAAGCAAAATTCAGTTAGTTTCGCAACAGTTAGGTCTCTCTCTTATGTCGTTCTGATACCACCAACGATCCACACACGCAAACTTTTCCCATGCGAAAATGTGAATGCATTATTCTTGTTTTCACTGTATGCAGATATCACATCCTATGTACTTTATTCTGCGGTGACAAGGACACAATATTCATAAATCGTGCTATTTGATATGGTAATAGGCCATCTTCTCGTCTTCCTGCTAAAGCTGTGTAAAATAAGAAACCGATTACAGTTACAGTTCTCTTTTTCACCTTCAAATGCCTATAACTCCCCTCATAGTTAACCCATCACTACGCCGGTGCATGAGAATAGAGGCCATCCTACGGTTTGAGATTATTACCAACGAATTTCATGGTTCCAGCTTCAATGCCTTAAGTTTTTAGTGGTGAACAGACAGAGAAAGATGCCTGCAATGTATAGGCTCAGAATGATGACCCTACGATGTGCTTCTCAGAAAAGGTAATTAAAAGCGTTGAAAGTGGTTGATTTTAGTTGGAGAATACCAACACAGAGATGGCGGATTCCAAAGGTGAAGATACTATCAGCTTGCGTCAAAACGAAGGTTCATTCTAAAGAGATTACCTACGCTCCAACAAACTAAAAACTTAATTTCTGATTTCAAAAGTAATTAGTTTGTACGAAACAACGACAGCCGACATACCAACTGAAAGATTCTCGGGAACTGTTTTCTGCCCAGAACAAGTCATTCGACATAGAAGTTCCCCTTTTTAGTTATGAGGAAGGGGATTGTTTGGTTCCTAGAAAGTCTCATATTTCCTCTGTAGAAAAGCTATGAAATGGGAGAGGACGCAGTCAGAAACACTGATCCGTTTCCACATTGCAAAGGAATAAAGACGCGAAGGCTACGATAAATCGCTACGCAAACAAGAAAACGCACAAAAATAACCTCTGTGTAGTGGAATGAATGTGAGGCGTCATGAAATATCGCGGCCGAATTTCAAATGCTTTTGAATTTTGCTCTTCCGATTTTTTTCCGGCGATACACTAAATATATATCGCAGAGCATTGCCCGCTTGCACTCTTGTGGGCCTGTTTTAATTTCAGCTCTGATAGGCCTCATGGGCAGTGGACTTTATTGCCCTCCACCTCATTGTTTTTTCCTTTGTATCATTTACACTTGCAACCAGCATGCTTCTCGATACGCTCTCTTCACAGAACACGGCAATGTTTCACGTTTTAACTATCGCCGCCCTATATCTGCTCTCAAATCAAGTATAGCGCGTTAAAAAAGATCTCTCTAGCTCCCCATATTCGTTAGGGTAAATGCTTTGCAGTATCGATGAACGCAGCAACAAAAATAGTTTCTGAGTGCACATGAAACGGCGCCCACCAACGACCCCCGACAAGCAAACTGCAGCTGCGTATCATCTGTCACCTCGCTAAAGAATCTATCTTGATTCTACAGTGATTAATTGAATCGACAGTATCCACGTGCATTTATATCGTTGATAAAGAAACGCGTACTTCTTCGCTACAACGATTAATCTATGCACCTGCATTGATCAAAGATTACTTCACTTAGACCCCAAGGAGAACAATTCCAACTTCTTAGAGCGGTTTACCGCACCGAATTTCGCAGTTTGGCAATAAAATGGCAAAACGTTTATGGATGTAAAATTGTCTCTTCCTCGTTCAGCGCGCCACTCGACGCAAATCTGGGCAAACGAAATTTGCATGACGCCGTTTCGATATGGCCGTCTGTAATGCACTATGGTATCCTGCAAAAATGTTTAGCAAAACATTGCATTCACTAGTGAAATGAAGACTGACGAAGACCTAACGTTCCTCCCCGAACGTTTCTTCATTGAGCCGCGAGACACCGACCAAGCTGGCCTTTAGAAAAAACACAACGCGGCTGTCTTGCGCTTAGAGACTCTTTGATGAGCGCAGAATTACTGAAGATTTGGAGAATTTCTCACTGCCGAGCTTTATTTCAGTCGAGACTTGATATAACTACGTCAAATTTGCACCGTCACATAGATTAGGCGAACAGCGAGAAATGCAGAGGAATTTATATTAAAGGGAGCATTCCACAAACGAATAGCGTAATAAGCACTCCACTTCCAAAATGCTCTTCGTCGGTTGTTTTCGGAAGAAATTCTTCGTGCTTCTTGTTTAGTTCTTTTGATACCTCATTCTCGCAGTGAGAAATTCCTCAGAAATATGTTCATTCAATAATATTCTGACGTTTCGTCTATATTGTACTCATCGACGCACGTTTCCTGCCATCCTTTCTCATCTCCTTGACTTGAAAAAATAATTCTCAAATTATGCAAACCTGCGTGAGAAAAAAAATAACGCTGATATGATGAGCTGAGGGTGCATTTCGCGAAGAGGTGAGCTGCGGGGGTTCTATTAGTTTAGCAGGCAGCTTCAGGATGAGCACGAGCGGGCAGTCAGTTGCGGTTGCTGAGGCGCTTACTGCTGTCGAGTGTCTGCTGTTAGCGATTCAAGACAGTTGCTAAAAACCAAGCAGCGCTGCTGTAGTAACGTTTCACGTTGCTCTCCCTGTTTGCAAAGCTCAGCACCGCAAACATCCTGCTGATCATCCAAACACCAACTCATCGACCTGCCGCTAACTCTTCACGAACTCACTTCGCTTTGTATCACCTCCCACAGTTAACGCCTAATCGTATCAAAGCGGTATTCCGCTTTGGCTTGGATTAGTTTTTCAAATATAAGTTGGAAATGACGAATATTGTCGGATTACAGGGTTAAGGACAAGAAAGAGAAAAAAGCATCGGTCACGAACATCAAGACCAAAAAGTAGCCGGAGGTGGAAGTTCATCCAGTGCGGACAAGAAACATTAACTCTGCGATGAATGTGTGACGGTGAATTTACATCCAGCACAGTTTTTAAATATATATAATATAGACTTTACATAACGCATTGGAATTCAGCATTACAACAATTCATTCATTATGAAGAATCTATACTTCAAATAGATAGCTGAGGAAATGAAATGAAAACAGCCAGTAAGCCTCAGACAATCCCACTGATTAATGAAGAAACAAGAGAAGACAACTTCAACAGTGTTCATTAATTAGGATAGAACATGATGCGAGTGAAAGATAACTATAACTGCACTTCTAAGGTTCCAGCATTTTGGTCGCAAGATCAAGTCCATTATCACGGACAAATGCTAGGTTCTCTTCATAAATATCTGTTAGAATAGGACGAAAAATTATCTGCAGTTTCTTTCGTTGGGCTAGGTGCATTCCTGAATAGCGCATGAACGATGATAACAGCTAATGATGGGTTCACGGCATAGGTGAAGTGATCAACGCCACCAGTTTTCTACACAATATCCCTTAATAGGGTCACATATACAGTGCCAGTCCGAATGGATAATAAAGTGAGGCGACCCGCGACAAATCATAAATGATTTTTAAAACATCTTCCAGCGTTTCGAAATTTCACAGATTGTTATCTTTGCTTACTCATTCTTGAACTCGAATCTACTGAGGTTGATAGATACGCGTTCCTAGCTCAGACTAATGGGATAAATGGCTGGAAAGTTGAGAACTACCTATAAGGCAAACTACTACCTGTATTTTTTTCCCTCCCACGCTAAGTGGAAGAGTGTCTCGAAGAGCGTTTGAAAGCTGCGTGAAACGCATTCAAGATGCGTACTCTCCCACGAGCACATATGAAACCAATCCACTTCTGCACACAGAAAACTTCCATCTTATAGAGAAATACGTTTTATTCAACTGGAGGAGTGATGTAATGGAAGCCCAGACATTCTAAAAGTGCGGACTGCATAGAGACTGCCTGCCTGCTAATTGCTATAGATTTTCCTTCGACCTGTGTGTCCATAGGAAGAAGAATATGAGTGCTAATAACGATCAGTCATTGTCTTTCAATAAATTAAATGCTCCTATGTATGCAATCGATGGTTCAACGTTAGATGCCTGAAGAAGACGGCGCTTGCCAGAGACGGTTAATTTCGAGTTACACATACCACTTCTGAATAAAATCCCACTAATTCTTTCTCACTTTAGGACTTTGTGATTTAACAATTTCGAATAGACCCATATAGTTGCGGCGGAAAATCACTTCAGAGAGTGTGCGAACTGTTCAGCATGTGTTAACTGCTTACGGGCATCAATTCCATCGACGAGTCATCTTTCACGACTAGTTTCTTCCTCCAGTAGCATAGAGTGCCGTGGTTCCAACTCTGAGATATGTAACCAACATACACAAAAAATGCTCCTAGTGAGCAGAGTGAGCGCTGCTCGTAAATATAAATCACTGCGTTGACAAAGCGGGTGAAGGTTTTTATTTTGCTTTACAACATTCACAAACTCCGATCCGAATGCATTTCCTCAATCGTCAACGTAGTAGAGGAAATCTTCTTAATTAACGCGGTAGAAAATGCAACCAAACTGAAAAAATTTACACAGCATTCAAACTCATACAAATCGAGGCAATGCTGCACTACGCCTTCATCTTGGTGAGCGCATCTTCCAACGTCACCATTTCTCCTAAAATAAATCTACGTTTATGCAGTTAGGCACTTTTTAAATATTTACCGATAATTCATCGCACTCAAACCTGCAAGCGTCAATACCGTGCCAACTGCCCCACCATCCTTTTCATCAGTCCCATGGTCATCTCTCGTGTTTGAAAAAATTCGCCACCTCAGCGCTTATAAATGTCTCTAACTAAGATATGATCAAATATTCGTTCAACAGTTGTTGAGAAATCACCTCGATCATGCTTATTAGTCAAAAACAAGTCGAAAAACGTGACCTATGACCTACCATGATAAGTGCTTCGCACGCAGCTCATCGGATCGACCCGTTGCAAAGCTTGTCAACAATCAACAAACTAACCAATCGTACGTTCTTATTTGAGCTGAGGCAAATGCTGCGAAAGCGCCGTACAAGAAAAAAAAAATTTTAATTTTTTGCGCTGTACAAAAAAAGAAACGCTGTGCAAGAAGAGCTGTTGCAACGCGACCAGCTTGGAATTTGACTTCGCTGGCGCTGCGAACTTTTTCACATATAGTAGAGCTGCGTCGATGAATACTTCTCAATATGGTAGCGAGGGCTGCAGAAAAGTATCGATTCTGAGGATTCCGGGAACGGATCCCGGTGCTATTCTCATGCACATTTGGACTACGGAGGACCGGAGGCCCTAAAAACCTGCGGTATGCCGATACAGCTCCGGATGGCACGGCCTGTGTTAGAAAAAATGCAAAAAAAGTGCAGTACTTTCTTATTAGGTGCCAGGTCTAAATTACGAATCTTGCACACAGTATCAGAGATCAAGTGAGTAAATGTAATAATCGGAAGGAGGATTACTTAAAAACGAGAGAAGAACATTTGCATCCTAGCATGGACAACCAGAAAGCCGGCGCTTGAAACTTCTTTTTTAAAAAAACAGTCGTATAAAATTTCGAACCTTTGATATCCCTGAGCAGTCGTCGAACTGAGGAGATTCTGTCGAGAATTTCGATGCGCTGCGTATATGGATTATAACGTAGTTGGAACGGTCTCGGGATCAACGCTGCCCACGAGCTGCAATTTTTGTTATCACTTCCGGACATTTTGCTGTAATCGTTCGCAGGTTTGCAACAGAGGAAAACAATTCTGTGTGAGCTCACAAAGAAGAATTTTACAACCTATGCTGCCTTATAACAAACACACAGACGTTCAAAGTTTTAATAAGCTATAATTACCACCCCAGTCTATGATAAACATCGATTTTCTTATCGATCCATGAAAGCAATCTCATCTCAGTGCACCTCAAGAGCTTGCAATTAAATGAGTGCCACAAACGACTAGTATATGAACGAAAAAGCTTTGAATAAGCAGAGAAGCGTTGAAATGAAACCGTTTATATTTTGTGGACACGTTGGTTTCTTTCTGAAACGAATTCACAGAATCGAAATCAATAAAGGAGAATCCTAACGTTAGTTTTGCTTTCGCATCTGCAAACGACTTGGCGAGGAAATATTTTGGTTGATATTCGGTAATCGGATAATTCGTTAACGAAGTTACAGCCGGATCAAAGTGCTCGATTTCGGGCTGTAATAGTGCTGTTTTTTTTCTTTTAAAATTTAATATGATTATCACAGCGGACACTGGAACTTCATAGCGCAGCGAAGACAACGGTCTTGCTAATTTAACTTCATAGAGACAGAGAGTCACAGAGGAACAAGTGCGCTGCTTGGGTAACTTTGACTTCCTTTATTCCCGATTCTATTTTTACTTCAAATACAAGTCCATTTCGGAGTAAACGAATGTCATAGTCACCTCTATCGATGAGTTGGCATCGTATCAAAGTCTGCATCGGAGGAAAAATAAAAACGTGGGAACGGACATGGAAAACACAAACACACGTGTGAGCACATAATATGCGGACTGCACCATAAACATAAACGATATCATCTTGTAATTATAGGAACTCGTCTGCTGCGAAAAGAATCCTTCCGGGACAATGAGGAGAATATCATCATACTGAGATGAATCTAGTTTAAAGGAAACCAATCTCCTATATATATGTAGGAACCGTCTTTAGGAGCGTACAAAACTGCACAATCATCAACGAAGGTGTCATCACTCAACACGAAGGGTACGCTAAAGAGGTCTGGCTCTAGCACACATGATACACCATTAAACTTTTACTGCACCATAAACAAGACGGTGACTTTGGTTTCCTACTGTCGATGATTTAACGATGGCAATAGACAAGGCTGAACGCTTACCTCAAAGTCTTGCTTTGGTTCCCTCCTTCTAAACGAACATTTGTCATTTAAAAAAGAAAAGAAAAAACTCGAAATATTGGAAAGAGAACCTCGTCAGAAAGGGCGTACTGCAATTCGCCAAATGAGCTTAACAAGCCCGCGCCGAATGCTTTCCGCTCACCATTTTGCATGCAAATACCAAATTCGACAGTGAACCAGTAGAGCTAGAAATGTATCACCCTCTCAACCTGCACAGTATAGGTTACCTATGCATATCAATAAACAATAAAGCATCCTAAATAGCGATAAACAGTGCGTTTCCATTGCAGACTTTAGGTGGTCTTGCAAATCACTCCAACAGGCAAAGAGCAATAACATATTGCGCTGCCCTTAAAGTGTGCAAGTAGTGAAAGGCAATTTACGTAATTTGGAATGATGTACTCCATAGGCAGCGGCGCCTATTGTGAACGAACAGATTCTAATTAGTAGATGAACCCGCACCTGCTTGTCGCGTCGTGCGTTGAAAACAAAAAGAATGAAACGGTTTAGATGTGCTTCCGGATCACTAGTGGGGAACGATGTGCTCCTTCGCGGTGATTTCTTGCTTCCAAGAAATGATGGCTGGAGGCATATTTGTTTTTGATGGCACAAATATCAGAACGTCGAGCCCAGCTCGAAGTTTTCAAATTATAAAAGGGATGTCATCGTCGGCATACACAGTTCAGAGTTATTGTGATGAAATTTGGCTACGTTTTGGCGTCAACAACAATTATAGACATTAAGCGTCCTGAAAAAACAGTGCAGATTTTGCATACGGCTGAGCTGCACCGTGCTCAGTCGCGTAACAAAACAAAGAGGAGATGTTTCGTAACTTATCAACGTCAGAGGAGCCGATTTCGCGCTTTAGCATTTCTAATCACGTCAGCAACTGCTCTCATCATTTATCAGTAAATATCAAGAAGGTGCGAAGATGTATTAGCGTTTTAATTCACCAGACAGCTCACACAACTACTGCACAAAAGACTCGTTTTTTTATGAACTAAGATTGACGCCTTATGAAACATAACACCCGCAAAACGTCTCACTCGCCTCGATTTTTCACCCACCTTTCGCATGCTGCCCGTTATTTTCCATTTCAACAATGGCCAGTTTAATTTTAAAAAAACAGATCAAAAGTCCCTAGTTTAATAAGCCTCATCATCTTCCAAGTTCAGTGACATACACCACCAACTTTTACTGCAGTAACTGTATGTCACCCGCTACTTTCACTTCCTTCTGCCAGGTTCACTCAGAACATACAAGATTAATTGACGAGTTCTTGGTTGGATATTGGGCTCCCCTCCTCATCCCACCTCTCACCGCAATAATATTTTCGGTCGCATGACACGCAGCGAAGCAGGTGGCAAAGCACAATGCAGCAACGTCTTATGCTACGGGCAGTGTGGGGTGCAGACACCCTGCCGCTTAACGAATGTACGGACAACAACTGCAGTTGTGAAGGACATACTAACTACAGCAGTGAACTTTCAACACACTGCAGTGTTTCTGATGTATAACGCAGTGCTAGTAATCCTCACCTGTGTGGTGCGCCTTCATGATCACTTCATTTCGAAGTAATCTCTAATGTGGTGTAATGGAACCGTGCAAAAACTGATGCAATGCTGCAGGAACTGGCGCAACAGCAGCTACTTAAAGTTCGTTCATTTGACTAATAACTTTCGTAAGTCACTAAGAAAAACAATAAGCCTTTCATATTTGAAATGAGAAAACACCGTCCATAAGTCTTCTGTCAGCGTATCACTTTTATCGTTGCGAGAATCTGAAAATCCAACATTTTACAGCGAAAACCTAACAGATATAGAATGAATGAGAGTTTCTCGCCAGTTTTCGCATTTCGTGGATCAGTGTGGAATATGGCGGAAGATCTCCGTGTGGTGTACGTATACCCATCAAGTTTTAATAATTCCGGTTAGGTTATTTTTCTGAGGAATTTGAATTGCACACGCGCATATATATACATAGAGAAACGACATCGTCATAATGCGCTCACTTTGGTGAGAAAACGAAAGCGCTAACTGTTGCCAACTTCTCGATAAATTCGTCGGAGACACCAAGTGACGCAAGACCAATCTCTTGCGAGAACTGAGCAAAATCGACATCGGCGAATAGTGGCACATGCCCAAGCAGTTCGTGACAAACATCCCTTAAACAAGCTTCAACATTCGTGCCAACCAAACGCAATATGAAGCAACTGTCACGTAACTCAAAAAGAATTCCACTCTTGTTCAACCTGGCGTTATATCCAATCAATACGAAAACATCGGCTTCTGAAATCCAATCAATGTTTGCCTTCCGTTCTCCCACTTCCCCTCACTACCGCAAAGAACTTAATCTCGCTAGTTGACACGAACCTACCTTGCAATAAAAAATGTCCAACATTTCCGATGGTTAAACTAGACAATTCTGGTCTCAAGCAGTGCAAGCAACAGTCGAATACACAAATATAAGTATATTCGGTGCCTCGCAAGCCATCTTAACGGTGCCAGATATGCGACGGAATCTAGTCGACCATACACCAGCGATGCCTTACGCGCTGTTGCGTTGACGTTCTCACTAGGTTACGAGGTGACTAATCATCAGTGATCAAACCGGTCATCCGATCATCAGTGTTCAAACCGGCTATGCGTGGAAGGGTGAATCGCTGCTATAGGGGCAGGAGAGGTAGCAACCTATCCTCAATCGCTAGAAAATCGAATGTGACACTCAACAGATTCGCGCCGCTCTTAGGCGAATGAAGGGACAATCAGACGTAAATAATGACGTCTCACTGAATACATCTCAACTATTCAGGCTGAAAGGATTATTGACTCCTGGCTCCTCATGACACAACGCCGACAATCTATCAGTACTTCAAACGGAAGCCCAAAACGAAGATCTTTCACGGCGTTTGACGCATAAACCACGATCTGAGCTCAATTCAACAATCATGAACTCATATGGGCAGCATCTCACGTCACATGTCCAGATAATAAACGAACGGTTCGGGAGTATAGTTGGGAGTAGATGAATGACGTATGTATTGAGTGCAGTGGAATACTCGAAAAGCGAGCCCAGCAAGGAAATCTCTTGAACCGAGGAGACCGGCAACTGGACGAAGCGTGAAGCCTGTACAACCTGAAAAGTGAGCCCTCATTTTCATAAATTTCTCAAATGGAATATGATCACCGCGATATGTGCTGCAGTATCTCGTCACCGAGCTCTAAAACGAACATAGCTCTGAATGTTGATTCGGTTACCACTCGAATTACACAGTCTTAACTAACACGGATAAAAACTCTCTTATGTCTTGCTTTATAAATAAATGGAGAGGAAGTACTCATCTATCACCCACTGAAACAAACCGGATCAAAAACATCTTTGAGGGAATCTGACACGATCCTCTTACATGCATTAGTGAGGTGAGTTTGGAGCACTGTCTCATTAAACGATGAGACACCGGGCATGTGTGTCATTAGAAACTTACGCGCTTTTTATGAACGCCTACTGCCTTCGAAGAAGGCGCACAAAATGAAGCGTCAGCAGCCAGCAGCGAGCATTCCCGCATGAGTTCTTATTAACCTCTCCCTTGATCTCGACAGAAAACATTCAGCGATAGTTTGCCGAAGTAGACTGCTCATGTTTGCAGACATATATGAATGCGGCATTCACAGCAACAGGAAATCTGTGAAGAAGAACGTCAGCGCACCTGCCTGGATATATCCCTGGGATTTTGATTGTCTAGCGAACCACCTCCCGGCTGAATAGGCGAACTTTTATCTTCATATTTTTTTACCTCGACTGCATGCGCGAACCATCAAAAAAATTGCTTTTCATAGTCCGATCGCTACGAGATAACAAATCTTTCAATGTGGTGAACACCAAATTTTTCCGCTTTAAGCGTCAATAGTCCCTCCTGCAGTCGACTGATCGGTTTGAAGTACGGCATAAGGGGCCAGTCCTTCCAAATAACACCTCACCCTGGAGCTTGCGTTCAGCAATCTTCCAGTTTTAAACTGCTCAATACACCTGTATATGCTCTCTCTCTCTCCCTTTCGCTCTCTCTATCTCTCTATACATATACATATATAAATAAAATGAGGTAAAAATGTAACATGGTATGTTTTTATATCCTCATACCAAACGGGGCAAAACGGCATAAACAAGAACATATCGAAATGCCCTCAAGCTGCCTAAGAATATAGACCAAGTTCTTAAGTATTTAATGCAGATAATGGATAAGATCACTGACGCCAATTCGAAGATGGCATTCTCGTTCGTTCCATCGTTTTTTGAATGAAGAATTCTCCAAAAAGTGCATCTGCCGGGGAAATTGTTACAAAGTGATGAATGGAACGGTAGCTCACTTTTCAAGAAATCCGACACCTCTTGTAATTGAGGTATTCCATCGGAACCATAGCCACACTTCTCTTGCAAAAGCGCAAAAATGTAGTTGAATTCAGCACAAGCATGCGTTGGATAGAGCCGTGTTAACTGGGAGTAAACCACACGCCAAGTGCCGATCTCCTCGTCTGTGTATTCAACAACAGGAATCTTTTCACCGCTGAAACGCGGCAGAAATACCATAGCCATATATCATTTTGCAACTTCGCTCCTCAAATGTTCTAAGTTAACCAAATACTTCGAAAAGATAAAATGTGTTCATATTTAAATTGAGGCAGTAGCTGGTGCAAGGTGTTCATCAAGCAGTCAGTCGCATTCCTGCCCAGCTGACTACAGAGCACCTCCTCCAGCCTTTTTCGGGCCTAAGAGACGATATATATGTATATGCGCTAATAGGGATAAAAACAGCGAAGCAAGACGGAAGAGGTGTAGCTAAATATGCCTCATGTACTTTTTCAAATCAGAACTGCAAAATCAGCTTTTAAAGCGCTTTGCGGTGGTCAGGCGATAATAATTTGGATAACAGACTCTACTCATTCGTTTGTTCATAGATTACGGAATGAGGTTTAGGATTTCTCTTCCTTAAAGTGACTGCACGGCTGTGATGCTTACTATTTGTAGTTGAAGGCGATGTCAGCGAAGTGTTTCCTGCGAGCGCGATACGCTTCATCTTTGAAACCCTTAACGAGGGAACTTGTTGGTGTGGTGTCACATGAAAAACAGTCTATTACAGTGTAATGCAATCGCTAACAGCAAACCATTTTCCGAATACTATTATGTTTATCAGACCATTTGAAGGAACAGTGTTTCTAGCAGCAAGCATCACGAAATACACCTATACGTAATAATGACCGTACAAGGTGAATGTACCGACGAGTAATTTCTTAATAAGGCATTTTACACTGTTTCACATATTCTGCTAGATATGCAGATATCACCCGTCCCCTCGCCCTCCCCTCCCCCCTCTTTGTTCCACTTCATGTGATTAAGCTACTTTTGAAATCAAATTCTCCTCACCGGATGATCTGCGTTGAGATCAGAGCCATAGCATAGAATACGATTCGCAAATTTATCAACATCAGATATTTTCGATGGGAACCACGGTACCGAATCTATAATTCACCTATTCACATTCTCTTGCCTTATCATCATCTCCACATCAGTAGGTATAACGATGCTGCGCTGAATGATATACTGAAACAGAGCTATTTATGCATATCAAATATGCTCAGAATAAAATTCCATCCTTCTTGTGGAAAAGCCGCTTAAGCACACCACAGCCTATAATTATTATGGTTTAATCATAATTGGATCTCCACTCCATCTTCGCATTATTTAGTAAGAGCTGACTGAGTAGGTATGACAGCTGGCTGCGAAAACGAAGTAAGCACTCTGCTCGCTCCCTCCTTCCCATAGAGTAATCACCGCTTCCTCTTCATCTTAGACTAATTTTCAAAGCGCGTTATGAAATCTGAAATGTGTCTGAGAGCAAAACGATCGCTCAATCAGTGTTTTATTGCACACTCTGGCGAAGACAAGAAATTCGACAATAATGGAGTCAACATGTAAGGACAGTTAATGTCGGAAAGCTGAGAAAGAAGAAGACATCTGTTTTTGACAGTGACATGTCCTGAAATGAATTAATGCAAAAAAACCTTCATTCTGCTTAGAAGGCTCATTGAAGTCGTATACAGTGATGCCCTGAGCGTTCTCTTTAAGCAGATTGACAGTGAGTTCGATGGATTCTTTGCTCGCATTCTTTTCACATTCGACGAGAAACTCATAACAGCCTTTGTGTGCCTTTGATGGACGTGACTCGATATGTGTTAGATTCACTCCGCTCTCCTTGAAATCTTTTATTCAACAGCAGCCGCAACGAAAACTGAATATGCGACCTATGCAGAGCGCTGCAAATAAGCGTTTCCATTTTCACTATAGTTTAGACGAAGCAGCTTAACGGTGAATTTCCTATTCAGCCGGATCGTTTACAGCATTTCGTGGAATATTTTTTCTAAATAAACACATGAGAAGTTCGCCTGCAAACGATAGCGCTAACTGCAGCTTGCGTTGCAATTTAAAGACGCATCGTGGAGATCTTTTGTCGTCAGTTTGCAGGGCTCAATTTATGCTTCACTAGTGAAATTTTAAAAGGAAGCGGTTTGTTTCCACCAATATCGTAGACTGTTAAAGAAGTCCACCGCTCACCTGAAAAAGGTGTAATACTTCAGCGAGTGCTCCTGGTTTTTCTTTCATCGAAAAAATTAAAGTGGTCTGTCCTGGGCGATTTGTTTCCTCGATCACACAGGAATCGCTTGAAGAACGCTGAAAGTTTGCATGCATTTAGCCTTCAATGAACTTCTTTTCCCATATAAAGTGTCCTCTACCTCACTCACGCTTCCGCTAAGCACCTATACATAGTTGTAGCACACCGGAATGTTAAGTAATCGTTGAGAAGTTTCTTTAACTTTGAAGGAAGGAGGTGAATAATATGCAACCATTGACTGTGCACATTCGTATATTTCTTCGATTGCATGAACTGTACTGCACAGATGAACTGATAATGGTATAAATAATTTAACCGGGAGAGAATGGATAGAAACCTGCGAATTTTAAACTCATTTCCGTGACTTTCATACTCGTTTAAATATCCATAGATTGCAAAAGCAGATCTGCGAGAAATGAGAAAAATTTCATAGATGAAAGTTCATTCGTAACCATAAAATATGGAGGCAAGGGTCGCTGCAGGTCATCCGATGATCTATCGGTGGTAACAGACGGGAGCATTTGCGCAAATTAGCTGTCGTAGAAATGAGCGACGGGAGACGCCAACAGAAGAACCTATCGCACCAAAGCAATCAACCGATTACCGCTCGGAGGCAGAACCAGTTTTTTATACGCGATGATGTGGTGTATTATTGCAACGGCCACTATCCAAACCACGCTCCATTCCTTCGTACCCCGAGTTCAGTTGTTTTCTAAAGGCGATTTCTCTTCTCAAAATGCTTTCATGTTTTCAGTAAAACAAATAAAGTTGATACCACGGCAGAAAGAACTGCAGTATTATTTATATTATACTGCAACGTTGCATGCTTTACTTCACTTAACCATCTATGAAATTTACTAAGGAAATCATAGGGGCCCTATAGCTGCTTTTTCTTCGTTAGAGAACAAACCTCCTCTTCTTATACGGCGGCACTTAATAAAAGAATTTAAAATACCTGTATCCAGAAAATACGTGTACAGACAAATGTGGTCAACACAATGGAGTGCATTTTGCACAAGAACGAGCAAAATTTTCCTATGTATGCGCATATCATCGAGGAATGTTGAGAATGACCATGCCGCGAGCGATATCAGTGCAGTGACTTTGATCGCATTGATTTAGACACTCTTGTTTCTTATTAAATGGAAAGGTTCGCTGATAAGAGCGATATCCACCGATCTGTTTCTCATATGCATTCGTCGAATTCATGAACAAAATTCATCACCTGCTAGCCTGTAGATTTTCTGGAAAGACCGAGAGCCCGTGCGATTACTTCTTTTGATCTCGTGCTCGAAAGAACATGCCAGCAATGCACTCAGATTTTATCTAATGCGGTTATTCGCATAAACTTTCAATAAAAACGTCGGTTTCGATACTATATAATTTGCGAAATACATCCCCGCCTGTCGCAAAATGTATAGTTCTTTGCAGACACATACTCGATTTAACCGTTGACGTAGATGTGCCAACATTAATAGCTCTGAGCTCACTGATCACTTGAGACTATTGGATAGACGACCGTAAAAACAAGTAATGTTGCTACCGTGTAGTCGAATACGTGAAATTGTAGGTTGATATAAATGAGCAATTATAAATGAGGCCATGTGAAGTGCATTCAAATCATAATAAGATATTAATAACAGCTCGCCACCTATATTCGTCTTACGACAACATCTAGAATGCTATCATCGAGTGGCGCAAGAGTCGCTAGTGAAGGCATTAGAGCATATTATCTGCCTTCCACTTATCGACCTCCTGATTCAGTTCGTCAAATAAGCAATCATCTAGCACTTAGTATTTACGGCGAGCAAGCTCTTCCACACCTCAAAATACGACTAATAAACTTTTCTTCTAAAACTTGAAGTGAAGTGATGTTGAAAATTGAGCCGTTTCCTCATGTAAAATATATCACTTCTCCTCATCTCGTCGTAATCACACTGCACAGCTGTCACCCTCCCCAATATGTCGGAGAACAAGCACTGCGTGATGTCGCATTCGTCTGATGTCCGCGCTCTCTGTTGTCACCGTTTGTCATCTCCCTTTTCCGCTCTCTCTTGAGCAAACCGCTTCGGCTCGTGTCGTCCCCTCTCTACAATCTGGCAATAGTGCAACGAGTGGTGGTCACTTCTCGAACCAGATGGATCAACAACAATCGAAGAAAGTCATGGGTCGTCAGCAGTAATCAATATCGAAGCGGTTCGAGCCATACTCGAAGAACAGGAGGGACGACAGCAGTGGACTCATAGCATTCCTGGAGGGGGTGCTGACTGCTGTCAAAGCTGCTCCTTCCGCATCGACTGCTGAGTTTAGGAAACTCGTTGTCGACGCAACTGTATGAGTTCGCTTGCGATCCAGATGAGGGCAGCACATTCGATGTCTAGTTCAACAAATAAGAGGATATCATTTCCAAGGATGAAACAGCATTTGGTGACACCACGCGGGCACGCCCCTTTATCTCGAAGCTAGATGCTACTACGTACGCTTTTTTGCCAACCACATTCTACTAAAGAGGGCTTATGAAGTCCCACTACACCATCAAGACGTTGAAAGAGCTTTCCGTGTATAATACGTCAATTTTTGCCCATCGCTACTTCAGAGCTCAGCGTAAAAGCGATCTCGCAGCGACCATACGGGGATAGTTAATCAACGTTGTGAGACGGCTGAATTCAGTACAGTCACCCTGAACAGATGTATCTAGTGTGAATCTGTGACCTCCACACTTCAGAAGACGCTAATATTCGCACTCGGGCCCTACGCAAAACGGAGGATAAGGCGCAAGATACACACACACAAAGAGCTTACTACTGAGATCTGGGAACATCAGATGCCTCTCAAATGATGTCAAACCTCTCATCACTCTCAAATGCGATTTAAAAGTGTGGTCAAAAAACATCAGATAAATATTTCAGCAGATGCTAGTGTCCTACACAATGTTCTTTAAAGGCCCGTCTATGGTTATGACGGAACTTCGTCCACGCTAAATAACTTCCAAACCAAGCTCGTTCGTTGTTCTGCTTCTGCCCATTAATGAGGTGCAGGTGAGCCATCTAAAGTATGGATTAGCAAAGATAATGGAGCGAAAGATCAGTGAAAAGTGCTATAAAAAATCTCACTATAGTTGGACGAGAGATTAGTTCCTTGTACAAAATGTAAATAATTCAAGGAAGTTTATTTAAAAGTAGTGAAATTACTAAAATTAATGGAACGTACTACATGCAATTCCCGAACTCAACTATCAAAATATCAGCCATAATTACAGAGTGAAAAAAGGGCTTGAATAACGTTAATTCATAAGGTTCTAGTAGGTAAATTAGGTTTTCTTATGATAAGGTGATCGGTGAGTGTCTCTGTAATCATAATGGAGGGTTAATTACGTTAAAGCAGCATCCCGAAGCTCTGTCTCGATTCCTATACAATTCGTGTGACTGCCGTAACTCATGATTCGTTTAGGAACCTTCACAAGATGCGTTCACGAATGATTAGGGCACAATTCAATGCAGAAGTGCTTTTAAAAAAGGCGCAATATTGAGACCCATCCGCCTTGCATTATGAATAAGCAGTCGAATCTTGAAACAGATTAGTTCTACAAGTTGCTCGAAGTGAGCATATTAAGGGAGAGAGGGCTGAGGGGTCGGTTATGCAGTATTATGCAATCTAAATGTATTATTGTACCCGTGAATAAAGCAGCCAATAATGACGCGTTCATATGTGAAAACTTCTTTCATTGAAATCCTATGAAAGGGGATTTGAAGTATAAAGGAGTTACTGTTAACGGTGCCTCTGAATATGTTGAAAATAAAGCCGCACTACACATAATTAGAACGCGTCGTGACTCTTATTTATGAGAGTAAAGGAGAATAACGTGCACAGAAATGCCCACAAGTTTACGTTTATAGCCGAAGCTAGCATGAGTTCCTCTCAATCGTCATCTTGCCTTTTCCATAGCAACTTTTTAGAAGCCGTCTTTACCTGTAATGCTATTATTGAAAAAATGGAATTTTTGACGGACGTGTGCTTCGAAAATTCCAGTGAGGGTTATCATGAAGTTTTTGCTAGCAAGCGCAGTTCTGTTGGGGCAGTTACGAGTTCAGAGCCTATTCTTTTGCCTTCTATAGGGTACGAATAGTCGAAGTTATCAAGTTCGTTTTAAATGAAAGCTATGTCACCTTCGATGATTTTATTTTCCGACAGTCTAAACGGTACCCATGGGAAGTAGTGCTAGTCCCGATGTAGCCGGTCGTACCTTGTCCGTTATGGGATATAAGTATTCCATGAATTCATGTTTCACTGTCATTCGTTGTGGGGCATTCATGATTTACCGATATTTCATACTGGCAACTTTCAAAGCATTGCTAAATTAGTTTACGGAGATTAGTGAGAGGTTGGGGTTACATCCACTGGTAATAGCTGACTTCTTAGACTTGCTCACTCCCGTTACCTGTAAAAGTGTCCTTTCAAACTCGACGAACAGACGAATGAATTGAATTTTAACAAATACGCTCAATCGGACGGTCACATTTCACTGTTCATATATAAGAACTTGGTAGCCTCACAAGTGCTCAAGTGTGTTCATTTCAATAAGTGTGAAGAACTGCTTAAAAATTATAAAGAGGAAAGTCGTAGTGTGGCGTTATTGGAACTGTATTTATATAACGACGTAAACTAGAATTTGTGTATAAGTTCCTCACAGGTAGGGTGTTAAAAGTTATATTTTTTGTGGACCTGAGTATCTTTCGCCTATTTACCGTGCAAACAGAAGGGACTGATCTATGCAGGTCTGGTCGCTCCGCGGTGAATATGCACAAAGATTAACTGATTACTGCGCCTGGCATTAGATTAGCAACTATGTGATTGTGTGTTTATGTGTTATATGGACACAATGCCTTCAACTAGCTTTCATTGTACATATTGGCTTGGGATGTGTCAACACTTATGAAAGTATTAGTGTAGCAGTATCTCCTTCTTAACATCTTCCAGTGTCCTTCATTTCGAGCTGATAGGTTCAGCACTCGCATTGATCAAGTGAACGGCGCTCTATCTGCGACGCCATCGTTCGGTCGATGACCTCGACATCAAAAGTCGCCTATACCGATGCCACCCTTTTTTACTCAGCGTTGTCCCACTGCTTGCCTATTTGAATGTTTGCCGTTCGCTTTCTTGCTGCACCTCTTCCCCCAACTCTGTTTTGAACATACTCGGTTCGTCGTGCTTAACATATAGTAGACTTCGAATGAGACTGTTCCTCATTATAAGCTCTTTCGGCGGCTCGCATAATTCTTCGCTGTTACATTTGAATGGAAATCTCCGCACGATGTCCCGCTTGTTATGTGCCACATATTTTAATTTCCCTCTTCAAATATGTTTTGACCGTTGTGAAACGTTGAAATATTTTGCGAACTGTGCGTTTGGTGGGCTCTTTTCTTTTCTTTCATAAAGCATCAAAAAAGTGGCATCACTTCAAGCGCACCGTACCTCCCTACGCCAAAACTAGGCGTCCCTCGCAGAGACACGAGTGCGCATCACCGAAGAAATTTCCGCTCTCAGCTCGACATCTTCGAAAACGTTACCCTAAAGACTGTTATGACTCAAATCTCTCAAAGTCGTCTACAGAGTGAAGATGGCTGCAAGAGGCCAAGTAATTTACATCGAATTTGTTCCCGCATTTGAACTTTCCGTCATTGAAGCACTAATCCCTTCAATTTTGCATCTGTAACATTTTTACATGTTCTCTTGGAAAGTTCACCCCTTCCCGGGTAATTACGGTGATGCGTTGGGAACTTACTGCCAGTGGCCTTACTTTCTTGATGGTAACCGGTTGTGATGCGTTATTATTGCTCATCTGATTTGCTACCTGTTTCGACTGTTATGTGCGTCACTGTTTCCCCTTTTCGACTCGTACAATATTGTTTTGCTCCGTGTTATACATGACCTGACGAGCGTCGTTGACCAAGAAATTTTTGCTCCAATCCGTTGTCTTAGCTCTCTGCACAAACCTCCACTTTGCTCCGCGAAATGTGAGTCTGTTATAATTCAACCAGAATCCATTAACATATTCTCCGTCTTCATTCCCCGCGCTCTGCCTTTCCGATTCGTTAGTTCCCAAAAATCGTTCTGTATATTTAAAGGCGCCAAATCGCTTGAGTGCATTCATATGAGATGCACTTATGTCACCTAGCTGAGCAGCAGAACGACAGACCTTTAGCATGGGGCTGGGGATGATTATGATATAGAGGCTTTGTTGAGCATGTTGATTTCTTGCCTTTAGTCTGCGGAAATGGTTGGCCAAGTGAGCGGAATGCAAGACTGCAAAACACCCGTCGATCAAGTTCCGTGGGGACGTTTCTTTGTTTATTCATCTCCCTTTCTTTTTTCCGTTTTCTCTTGCATATTGATGTCTGACGTATTCGGCATTTAGAGCGTCAAAGAAAATTTTTGAGGCTCACATTTTCTTGACTCTCCGTTCATTTTCCCCTTCGCCACCTCCCCTCCCAAAATTCTATGCATAGTCACGTTGCCGGTGATACCTTCTCGACTGAGGCTTCCATGTCGCATTTCACCCGTTGACAAAAGTTTACTCACGAAGTCTCATAGCTTCAAATAACAAAAACAGCGCAGAGTAAAGCAACGAAGCAATTAAATCAATGCATTAACCTATAACTTTGCTTCCAAACTTGCATTTCGCATTGTGCCATTGTCGCTGACAGGACACCTACTAGCAAAAATATCGGGGAGCTTCGGCTGTAAACGGACGACTTCTGCATCACTGCTGCTTTGCCGCGATTGTGCTCGCAGTGTCATACGGCTAAGATAAGGGTTTAGGCAAATATGATCTTGTAGTGAGTGCCTCGATGTGAGCACAAAGACAGATGTTCGTCAGCGTTGCAGCGTGCGAATGAGTGAAGAAATAGGTGTAGTTCAAGTTGACGGAGGCAGAACAACGACGACAGTTAAATAGGAAGGCCTCAGTCAAACGCTTCATGGTCCCGTTCGTGGGTGAAATATGAGAAGGCATCGCCTTCTGTTGCACAAGTGAAAGATCACGCTGCAGTGACTGCAACGCTAGGCGCTCGCACACATTGCATCATCCACAAATTAATGCAAGTGCAGAGACGCGTTCGAATTTTGATTCACCTAGGAGCTCGTGTATGTCTCATGCACAATCGCACCGTTTGTTGACTGTGGTCTGGGTGGTTTATGCTTTGTTTTATATTTATGATGCCTCAAGAACTGTTCGCTGCACCGAGCAGACGTCGTCAGCTTTTAAGCGGAAAACTTGAGAGAGAAGAATTCTAGGAAGAACGACGAAGAAAAGAAGAGGAAAGCGCATAAAAGTACATTTTTGTAGCTCGAAGGGATTCGCATTTGCGGCACTACTCCCACTTCCGTTTGCAAACTATGTGGAAGATTGCTGTGGTGTTGTTCGAGCGCGACGGTGCTTCATGTAATATTATACTTCCTGGCCCCTTTTCTTTTTTAATGCAATTTGGCCTTTCGTCTTTTTGTCGTAAATAAGTTCTGCGTTTAGATGCGGGACGTCTTTTTCGCGCGAGGGCAAATCAGCGAGCATGCTTCTTCCAGAATAGAAGCTGTGATATGCAGCTGAAGCGGCAGGTGAGCGATGTGACAAGCAAGTAACGCTACTAGCGAAGCAGGTAATGCTAGGTGATTGTGAGAAGTAATATTGGTGGTAGCCAGTAATGATGCCGAATGTCGGATAAGTTATCCCATAGACTAGGACTCGCTGCGAACGGGACTGCAATTTCCAAAAATTCCCACTAGGCACACATAATGTTGCACTGAAATTTTATTAAAGTTGAGAGCGACTTCATGCGCAACTAGTGGCTTATTTCAAAAGTAATTCGAACGGGATTCAGAGCCTTTGATCGGAATTATGTGAGCGAGACTCATTCCGCAAAACGCCAGTATTTGTGTACAGTGAAAAGATTAGGAAAGGAGTAGGCAATACTCTGCAGGATTGAAGGGTTGGCAATTCTCTTGTTGTCCACTGATTCTAAGGTGACGAAATTTTGTTTGTTGTTGAATGCTGTGCTGAGCGTAATGCCAACTTCCCTACTTTTTCTCAACGACATTGTTCTCACCTGCTAGCTGTGGCCTTTATATGAGCCGACTCGAACAAATTAGTACAGTGGAATGCAGTATGCATTCGGAGAAGGTATCACCCGTATCCGTATGTTCTCCAAGCAGCTTCAGCGTGAGGTTGCTTTAGAGTGATCGCGGATGTAAAATTTAAGGGAGTGAACTTGGAACAAGTACAGAGAAGCGAGCTAGATGGGCCAACAGGGTATATGCTTATTCTCTTGCTGCCGGTGTAAGCGATCAATAAAAAGATCCACCATTATATGGTCCAGTGAGGGAAACACCTAGATAAATCTGCACTTTTCGTCGACAGCGCCGCCTGAATAGTTCGTTTTTATCAATTTCGCATTTGATTGTCCCTCATAGAAGTTGTGAAAAGCTAACCGCTCATAGTGAAGTGCGTTCAGGAGAATATGACCACAATGACATTATTCGGAATAGATTGTAGGAAATGGAAGCTCTCACTATCACCGACTTTGTAATAACGAGTTCGATCTTTGCTGCGGAGTAACCCCTCCGTTTATCCCCCCCCCCCCCTTTTCTTTCACCCTCCGTTTATCCCTCGCGCTATGTCTTACGTGAGGAGTATGCGTTATGCTGTAAAGGCATAATAAACAATTTTGACCCCTTTTTTGCTTTGTTTTGGGGATCGAGGAAAAATTTGGTTTTCTTTATCCTGCAGTATAGTGGCCAAAACTTTTGGAGATAGGAGGAAAACAGTGTAGAATTCTGTTGCTCGTTGGATTTGATTCGGTGGGGGGATCAGTGTGTGCCCAAGGGTACGCATACCTACCGTGAGGGTAGTGTTGCGACATGCGTGGCCGTAAACTGTCGCTTCTTGATTTTGTTTAAAGAAAGCATGTCGAGCTTGAAATGGAATTCGGGCTATTCTTTTAACAATAGAAGAAAGCCTGCGACTTTGAGATGACATGGTGATGGGAAGAACAATGGGTGGCTTATGTATACTTAGAATAAACTGTTTATTTCATCTTGAGACAAATATTTCGTCTTGAGATATGAAAACTTCATGCTTCACGCACTACTCAATAACATAAATAAAAGCCGAGCCAGATTGCTCAAAAAACCTTCAGTGGCTACAGAAATATTCTCAGATCACGTGGTCTATTCTGAAACACAACGAGAGAAGGAGTCTTCCGTAACACCCAAATCTGCTTCTTTCGTGACTGTTTTGAGACTCTTCTCTCCGATACTATGAAAACGAATCATGAGATGGGAGGTTTCGAATGTTGAATTTTTTTGAAATTGTCGAGTACCATCATCACTTGCCGCATCACGGCGGTGTTTTCGGACTCACTTCCTGATTTAGCGCTAACGTCCCAAAATGTACAATCTCGAATTGATCAGCAAATGCTCTGTTGGAAAAGGGCGGTGCCGAGGTCGTTGCTAGAATGCAAACGGATAACTCTTTCTGCCGAGTGCCTTTTTAGCGATGAAAGACGTCATCTCGCCAAGTTTCAGTCTGGAAGATGGGATATGGCAGATGAAAAGTCGAAATACGCACAAACATCCTTGATTACTCCACAAGCATGCCTATTTCAAGCCACTTCATAAGATGCATTTTTGAGGATGCAACCTATTGTCTGTTTATATGCTTATACAGATCGACGTTGTTTGCTATAATGCTGTCGTATCTGCCATTATTTGTCTGTTTGTCCCAGTAGCAGCATCTCTCTTCTTTTCGGCCTTCAAAACCGATTGTGTATATACATATATATATATATATATATATATATATATATATATATATATATATATATATATATATATATATATATATATATATATGTTGACTTACGTCGGGCCCCATCCTGCACATTCTGCATCGGGCGTTGGTCGTAGAGGCGTACTAGTAATTCATCCCTCCTCGCCCGCTACTTTCCAGTGGCGCCTTCGGTCGTGTGAAATCCATTCTGTCAGGCGACTGGCCTAGCCTTTGGCAGATTTTTGTACAAAATGGCTTTTCCACCGCACAAACGTGGATACCTCGTCCTTTTCTCCAGTTCTTTGTCGCGGTTTTTGGTTGCTTAACTGGTCCTGTCGTAGTGACGCCATACATCCTTCTTTCTTTCATTGTCTCTGGCACTGTAAATTTCTCTTCTTCACGTTAAGTTGAGAACCACTTTTCGCAGGCACATCTTTATGTTTTAGACTTTTTGTACTGTTATCTTCCTCTAAAAAACCATGAAGAAAAGTATAGCACTAGTGGAATTAGTGGTAATCCAGCCCGCTCCTCCTCTTTTTGTGAAATATATATTAGTTGATCTAACGAGGAGCATATTGTGAATGTGTTTTTAGGTGCGATTTGAAGTGAAATCGTCACCCACTGCTAGTGATATTGGGCAGTCATCTCAGCGCACTTGAGGCAGTTTGTTTGCTGGTCGAGGAACCAAAAAGGTGTTATTACTTCAATGCGCATGGATCAATCGTGGGTTGCTTTCAGCACATTGTAACCATTATTTCAGGTTCCCTGTAACAAAAGTTGATGTGAATGTGTCAAGTGCGCTTTGCTTGCGAGTTTATGCAAATGAATAGAGCGCAGATATGAGCAACCAGTTAATTAGAATGACTGCTCGGATGTACAGCTCTCAGCGTGAACAACTTTCGTATCCTTTCCCATCTCGGCACTTCAAATTCATAAATGATGTAGAAATGAAATAAAAGGCAGTTGTCAAGTGCTTATTTGTGCCTCCACAAAGGCTTCCTGCTTTAGCAGCGTTGCCATAAAAATACCGCTGAAGAATATCTTCTTTCTGTACGGGTAATCAGAAAGCTTTAGACAAAGTCTCATTGACATGGTTCTGCCCCATTCCAGCGGAGTTATACTGTATTCATTGATGATCCACTCAGCTGTTCGTCTTCGTACCTGCTCCCCATAAGTAATCAGAATGATTGACATTCTAGATTTGTTTGCTTCATTCAGCACAACAGTGGCTTTAAAACAGTTTCAGGGAAATTTTCTGCGCGGAACGAAGCGAATATCGCGTTGAAGGGTGCATAATAAACGCTATAAAGGAAGAATGCACATGCCCAATAGAAGGCGCATAGCGTCGCCATGCTCAAGAATTGATCAATGAGTGTAAATTCTACTCAATACGATAACGTGTGCGTCGAGGCAAAGCGCAAGATGCCCTCACAACGTTGCCTTAGAAGGGCATCCGCCTCACACTGACCGACCCGCTGCGAAAAGTCTCCTGATCTCTTCAAGCTCTCTAGGTAACACTTTTGAATCGCCTATGCCCATTTATTTTATTTTCGTTCTATGTTTATTTTTTGCTTCAACGTCAGATACGCATTTGTATCAACGGAGATCAAATTCGATATTTCAAATAATGCTTCACAGTCGATTCTCATTCGAGGTGACACATTTAGAACACTGGGTTCGAGAACTCAATTTATTTCCTCCATGGTATCACGTTTTTAAAAAGATTCTCGCAATACATTCAAATCCTTAATTCAAGTTGTAAGTCTTTATTCGATCCTCTGAAATGTATGGGAGTAGGGGTGTTCCAGGCGACGAATGCAGCGAAACAATTACCTATCCGAAAATGTTCCCCCGAAATTTCCCGTATTAGCAATCCTCTCTCCGCATTAGTGTGGGCTTATGTTCTCAGTTATCTGCGAAACGTCTCGGTTGTTACGTCAGTATTGGAGAGCAGCTTTTCTGAGGAAGAATTAACTTAGACTGAAGATTTCTACTCACTTTGCAGAGCTACTTCAAAGGTCCTTTATGCGTTGAACAATTCTGTCAGACTTTATAATGAAGAAAACCAAAACGGGATTTCTACAGCTGCGTAACAAATTGATGGACACGAAAGTATCCTTCAGGTGTATAGGGGAAAACATTTTCGAATTGGATGACAAATCCTCATCTCCTTTGGGGGAACTTTTTTGGACGTCCAACTTTCAACGAAATCAAATAAGAATTCAGATTTTTTAAGTGTTGTATTAGGAAATCTTGTCGTAAATATCAAGAGAGCACTTTCGTAATATCACTGCAATTTCAGATGGAAGATCGGTTCATTGCAATATGTGACGGCTTGAGGCAGGTGTTCAGTCTCGCTTGATTCGCACAATGTCGTCATTATTTCACGACAACAAGCCTTTCAATATGCGTGAGGCTGTGAATGCCACACAAGAGCTCCTGCAGCGATGAGTGCTGAGGTGGAAAATCCAGTACCCTCATCCTCGCGTCACAGCAACTTATATTCAGCTGTCCAAGTAAGCATTCAGGTGTTGCGAAGAAATCTTCCAGTATAACTATCCTCATCCAAACATCTCTGTCACGAATGTACGTCAGAAGGAAATGTCGCTATGGCCCGGTCAGACACTTGAGGCAGGTGTGTGACCCACCCATTCTTGAAAGGAAAAGATGGCTGCAAATACGGTTGGGGGATCATGGTTCATAGACAGGTAACGAAAAGCGACGAATAGGAAAACGAAAACGCTTGGAAATGACCATTGAGAAAGTTAAATTTCGTTGAATTCCAACGAAATCACTTTAAGTCGATGACTGAGTTTTTCCCCAGCTCTGTTTTACTTTATAACGACTATCTGTAAAAAGATGCGCGGAACATGTCACAGAGCACCACCACGACGTTTCATAGTTAAACAACAAGATCAGGTGGCAGTGAATGAGCACACAGGCAAAAGTTAAATAGAGTTGATGTAAGATGGAAGAGCAGTTAGTTGGATGTGGAAAGAGGAAAAGAGAGGGTGAGACACGAAAAATGAATCAAATTGAGTAAAAGCAGCAAGATAAAAAAGATCCACAGTGACAATAGAGGACTACTTATAGGCGGACTATAATCGCAAAATCAGTCGTTAACAAAAAAGTGCTTAAGCAAGGTTGTGGACTACTTATAAGTGCTTAAGCAAGGTTGTGGACTACTCATAGAGGACTACTTATAAGCAGCACGGACTATAATCAGCAAATATTACTGCCGTTTTACGTCAAGTCCTTCATGTGTTATCCGCTCATTACTAACTTATCCCACGCATTATCGCATTATTCTTTAGTTATTTATAAATTTGCGCCAGTTGTAATTTGGAATTCCTTCCGTTGTCGACTTTATTTTATCCATATTGATTTATCATTTTTTCCCCTCGTACAGCACACTTATCTCTCTTCTGCTTCCTATCGCCACATCTCATATCCATTCCATCAACGGTTCGCTTTTAGATCCATTTGCTATTAGTGGTGGGAAAATATCGTGGCAGCACCTTCGTTGCCAATGTTTGTTGTGCCTAAAAGAGTTTCTCCTCTTTATTATATCGGTTATCTCATAATCTGAGCTCTATGACTTACAGCAACATGCAGTAGGAAGAAGCAAGCAGAACTTGTTTCTTATATCGAGTGGCCTTGACTCACTGCCACTATTGTAATTTGAAATCTGTCGCTTGTTTTCATTTAAGCCAACCTACGAACACCTCTTCGAATTCCACGCATTTCTCTTCGCCAGTGGCGGGGGTGGAGGGGCTGAGGAGAGGAGGCAGAAGAGCAGAAAAGACTTCGTGGTGACGCTCTTCAATAGATCAGCTAGCGCAAGAGAAAAAGCGCCATTAAGAATGCACAGCCGCAATGCAACAGTTGTTGTTTTGGAGTTCTTATGCTCCTTTGCATACTTGCTTCTGGAAAGCTCACTATGGCAACTCTTACGTGGTATTTCTCTATTGTTATGCGTATGCTTGTATACTAGATATCTTCACCCCTGGACCCGTTGAGGCTAAAACCGCAATATCTGCTTGTTATATTGCGTATCGTTCTATACGAAACCGGTTGGTTTTTTGAGCGCTGATGAATATACGAATACTTTATTCTGCACAATTCATTTTTAGGTCATAACTTATGAGGCTGTAAAATAAACGCAGTGCAAAACGGCTATCGTAAGTGTTTCTTCTGATTTGAGGAATTTCATATATGCTTGTTGGAAGTGAGTTCTCTTGCACAGTGGAAATGAGACGCTATCGGAAGTTGTTCGCAGCGATGCGATGAAACGGAAACAGTTTCGGGCGTTATATAAAGTATAAATGCACTCATAATTTCAACGGAAACAGTGTAAGGAATGTAGCTGGAATGAAGACTTGCGGATAGGTGCGTTTTCGAGTTGCTGCAGATGCCGCTTTCGAAAGGTGAGACATCGATGAAGAAATGAAAAGGAGGTGATTGGAAGGATGTTGAGAGAAGCTTTTTAACTGAGGATGAACTTGCAAGAAGAAGAACTATGCAGAGGGCGATAAAATGAAGTTTTAGTCTCGGGTACAACGTGGCTGTGAGTGGAATGGACGACGGCAGCGGCATTCAAATCCCAGTTGTTCGGCATCTGAAAACATTTCCAGCGCTTAGTCAAGGTTTCGAAGCTGCTTTTTTACTCAGAGTTATTTGTTTCAAAAGTGGTTTGTTGTTCGAAACGTTTGTTTCCATTAGCAGTCCTCTTTCTGCAGAAAAGTCCCTTTTTTATTTACGTTCATAATTGTCTTTCTCAATTTCTCGATTCTTATCCTCGCATGGGACCAAATTAAATTTCTTTGTTCACCTGCGCTTAGCGATAGCAGAGAGGTGTGCACGTAGCCACCAAATTTTATCGTCAGGTATTCCGATCTCTGCGATGTGGGAATTATTGTTTTTATGTTTTCACTTCGTCACTTCTCTGGTGGAATTGATTCGAGAGCTCTTTTAAAGTTTCCAACATCACGGCAACATTTTTTAAACGAACGAAGTTTATATGCAACATCTGGGACGCACGCACCAATATTCACGCGTTTCTCCGTTAAGACATCCTTAGCGGTTAAGTAGCAAAATGACGACGGATTGAGGAATCCTCTGAGGACGACTGTTTCCACAGGGGCAGCAACTACTATATCCTACTTTTTGTCGCTCTTTCATAGTCCTATTATGTGGGGTGTTTATAGCTTCTTCACGTTTTCTCATGAATGTGGAGTATGCGAACGCGATTTGCAAGGAGGGTGTGATCTGCATGCTCTAATGTATTTAGTAAAACCTATCGGAAATCTCGAAGACGAATTGGAAAAGGTCTATTTTGGAGGTTAATTTCATAAACAGCGTCTGCTTTTCGCTTGTTGGAGAATTCAGTTTCGAGGAAGATTTTTATTCGAAGACGAGGTTTTTCATAAGATCGACTCCAATAAATGCCTGTAAACGAAGGTAGGCACTTATAATGATAGAGAGGATCTGGCATCCGTCATCTTAATGTTGTTGCATGTTCATTGCTGTAGTGTTTCTTCCCTCCGTCATATATTATTATGCCAGTTGTCTTCCTTGTAACGTTGCTGTAAATGTTATGTTTACTTATAGTGTTTCAACGATCCTAGTCTCTGTAGTTCTAACTTTTTTGTAACGCAGTCTACGTAGCCCGAGAGCATTCTTAACGTTGCATTGTTTAATAATACCCGACTTTAGTGTTTTCTCTAACTTAACTGACTCTCTTCAAATCTTATTTCAGAGTTTCACCTGAATAAAATCGAATTAGCTGTCCGAACTTTCGTTGGTCATAGCCAACATGTACCCTCAAGACTAGCGATGAGAGGAACTTTGAGCAGTGATGTGATGAACCTTTTGACATCCAACAAGGTCACATCACTCAATGTGACTACCGTCTCTAAAGAGAATCCGACCGATATGTTGTTTAATCGGATGATGGCGGCAAAATAAGTGCGCGTGATAGCAGCTTTGATACGAGAGTATGGGGATGTGAACTAAGCGGTTCTGAAGTGAAAATAGAATGTTGAGTGCTGCGTATATTGATCAAGACTGGCATACATAGTGGCGCACACGCACCCCGCTCCAGTCTTATTTCTCCTTTCCTACTGCTGCCATTATCTCGGCCACTGGATTGCAATTGCGGTGCGTTACGCGCTGTGCTCTTTTAATGGAGTGTGGGACGTTGCAGTATTAACCCTCAGGAGTGCTTGCCGATTTGCATGATGGATCTCCTTACTTCGCGATGCAGTAGACTAGGTGTTTGCGTCGACAGTCGCACTCTCAGCTGACTTATAAGTGATAGGAAAGTAGGATACGGATGAGGAATTATGTTCGCGATGTGTTCTTGTAATATTGCCTAACGTTATTGTCTAATGTGTTTCTAGGCAGATAGCATTGTATCTGTTGTTGATGCAGTGCTGTGTAGAAAGCGTTAGCGTGGCAGTAAGCATCACTTAATAAGAGATGAAGGGAGGAGTCGCACTCTCAGCTGACGTACAAGTGATACTTCTTGATAATAAATGAGAATAACGATCCGGATGAGGCACAGAGCACAAAGTCGAATAGCGCATAAGACAGAGCGTTGTTGGTTATCACTCCAGAGGAAAGTCCCTCAAGTCGAATAGCGCAGTCATTAACCTAGCAATTAAGACAGGCATGCAGCGATGAGAGAAACATGCCAAACTGACCGAACGTATGTGTGCTTCTAGGACGTAGCTCCTCTCATAAAGCAGCCTTAAAAACTATCATCAAGAAACAGAATAGAGGACACACTTTGGCTGAACTGAACATTTATGTTTTTTTCTTCAGAATAAGATTTGAGATGCTGCTGGACTAATCGTCAAATGAGCTTCCAACTCTGGGTGTTTTGAATACGTCGAATTCCTTTAAAAACTGTCCGAGCACGTTGAAATTATCTCAAGAGGTATGAATGATCTCATGGGCGCATCGTGAAAGGTGAGAAGACAAATTTAAAAGCTATTTGAACCTTCCTAGTTGAATTTCATTCCGTACGATGGAATCTTCTTGCAAAACAAACTTCGCGCCAAACAATCCATGTAGTCCAGCAATATAGTGAAGATTTGGAGGATGTCATGTTCGTTTAGCGATAATGGGAGCGATATGATGGACAGCTAGCATAGCAAAATGCTTTTAACAGAAATTCCATTAATTGCCTGGAAAGAAGCGCACTGAAACTGCATTAAGAGGTAGTAGTAGTGGAAACCTTTTATCGCTGTAATGTTTTATTTTCATGGAGAAAGAGGGAAATAAAGCGCTTATACATTGGCTATTACCGAGCATATCTTGATGCAAAGGAGGTGAGCAAATTTATTCGAGGACGTATATTGTTTACGTGGTTATTCAAGCTAACATTCACAAATCCGTAGAAGAGTTCGAGCCCGGGTGCATGAGAAGAATTTGGGGGACAGGAGGAAAGAAAGACGCACACTATTTGTATGAATCTTTTCGTCTCGCCGATGTTTTCTTTTGGAACTGTTATCTCAACCGAACACCTCAAAACCCAAAGTTTACTTTCACCGATGTGATACTGCTTCTCTCAGGTCCTATCCTCTTTTCTCTTTATGTTATTTTATTTTTTTTGTAACATTTTTGCGATTAGATATGAGGTGAATTGTGTCATTTTGCGAGTGAATGAATTCTTTTTTCGCACTCGAAACTTCCCGGCAAACTTTGCGCAATGCTGACTTTTTTGATGTGAGACGGAGAAAGTTGGATGGGGAAGCGGCGGGAGAGGAATGGACGAGGAACGTTGAGGGCGTTTCTTAGTGCCTAAATCAATTCCATTTGCATCAAAATCTGCGAATACTGTTCGGCGTCGAACGAAGCTAATCCATTTCAGTGCTACTCTATGGAATTTATATTGTTTACGTCGTTCGTTATTCAAACTAATACTGCCCTCTCGTTGATGAACGCTCATTTAGAAGTGTTTCGCTTTTATTAGTTTCCTTACCGTGAGTTATCGTAAGGTCGTTGTTCTTATGATTTATTCGCTTCGCTTTTGACATGCTCTTCTTTTATCGGCCACGTTTGCTTAATGGATCCAATAACAGTGTAGTTGCCGGCGTTTAACGTAGGCGAACTCTTTCAAGAAAAAGCTCACTTTTGGCGAGACTTTTCCTTGAAATGTCCTCTTAGGAGACATTTACAGTGCTTCCATTTTGCTTCTTACTTTACATCATCAACTGTAGTGTTCACAGTTAACCCACTAATAATTATGAAAAGAAATTGTTCACAAGAAATTAACTTGAGCAGAATGAGCAGAAATAAGACCTTCAATCGCCCCTATGTTTTGAACGCTGAAATATGCTTTTCTCTTTGCTCTCTTGGGTTTTTCGATTCATTCCAACGTCTTTCTATCCTCTTTTTCACATCCTCCGCCTTCTTCGCTCCTCTTCATTCTGATGGCTGATTATAATTTATGAATCTGGCTGATGCTGTATGTGCTTCTGTAATTTTTCTAATTAATACAGCAGTTTTTGAAACGGCCAGTGGATAATAAACGTTGCCAGGTAGTCCGCAGGTGTTTTCATTTATTCATTTGGTGGAAAGTCGGTGCAGAGTATTCGTTTCATGCGAATCCTCAGTTCCAAGCACGTAAAACGTATTATTGCAGTATCTCTTCTTTGAGTATACTGATATGTGTGCATTACCAATTACTCAATTTCAAATTACAAAATTTACTTCTTGTGAAATATGCCGTGGAATGGTCTTTCACTCGTCAGTTTTCAAGTTCACCCATCATTGTTAAAGGCAGTTCTAGGCATTTGATAGTTGTCGTAAATTGAAATTAGTTCCATATAGGTCCTATTCTCAGCATGTGTTGGTCGCACTTCAGCAGCTAGTCTTTATGATAATGTTAAAGAACGTCGGGTTATTACTAGTGTTTCGTTGCTTGCCATTAGTTCTTCGGAATTATCCGTTCGCTGAAGAAAAGTGCAAAACACAAATCCTATTCTAGAAATGCCCCGATGTGCAAAAACTCTAGTGCGTATTCCACTTTTATTCGTTCGATTCGACAGATTTTGAAGGCAAAGCATCGAAGAGAGCTCAGCTCTCAAGCACTACATTTTATGCCCATAACTATCAAAATGCTTTACTTTTTATTTTAGGTTATCTAATTTTATATTTGTAATGCTGAAACAGCGTCATCAGAGTAATCTCACGGCTGTTGCTGCAATTGTTGATAAAGTTGTATGTTTTAGAATGAAATGGATAAATACATTACGGCAAGTTCTTGTATAGAAGTAGTAATTGATTTCACACGCCCGGACGGTCAACGAACGCGACCGTTATTGGTTGATGGCAAGAGGCTTTATGTTGACGAACATTACATATCTGTTTGGTCACCAGTGCTCAGGTATCGTTCGCTTTCGCTGTTTAGTCGTTGAGGTGAAATGAGAGAGATATTCGCGACGCTGCAGCAGAAATATCATTCGGCATCAAGTGGGCATTCTCGAGTAGATTCATCCATTTCAGTCGATGCGAGAATCGTTGCTATATTGTTTTACGCAGATGGTTTTTTTTGGATTGCTGTGCATTGCGAATAAACGCTGCAGTAGCGACCTAACGAACATGAAAGACGATTAAGTGTTATTCCTCAATCAGCCAAGTCTTAAAGTTAGGAAACATCGAGGAAATGCTGTAGCCTCAAGATGGCTTCATGAAGTTTCCACAGACATCCACTAGGAATTTACTTAAAGCTGCACCGAGCTTGGTGGAAATAAAAATTCTCGAAAAATCACTCGACTTTCAGCATCAAGCTAAAGCATGTTTCGGTGAAAAATTATTTGACTGGAGGTTTGCATTCTCATCCCGTATAAAACAGCAGAAGTGTGAAAATGCACCGATGAGATGGACGGTGTGCCAATGAATTGCGTAGAAAGTTAAGTATAAAATGAAGTGCACTAGAAATAATGGAGATTTCTGCAGCTCGTAGGTACGGAGCATCTTCATTTGCTTATTACTGTCAGGTTTTATGTTTCGATGTCATTAAAGTTGTTCCAGAACTGCATTACGATAAAGATTACTCACAGATTGTTTCATCGGGAAATATTCCTGGGAACTGTTTGTTAATCGATTGTGATTCAGTTCATGAGGCAGTTTTTGAAGGGAGAATCTGTCCAGAGGGATAGTTTCACTGCGACATAATACAGGCAGTCATTGGGGATTTTTTGAGAGCTTGAGAGCCGAATTTCTTATATGGATTGCTGCAGAGTTATGTTTTTCTACCAAATGAAGGGTGGCTCAGGGACGGAAGGAGTCAAATAACTAAAGAGGTGAAAAGATGCGCAACAGAAGCTTGATGTCTTCTGGTTTCAGATGACTGATTTCTGAATTTCTTTCTCTGGAAGCAAGCTGTTTGAGACTCGACGTTGTAGGACTAGCTTCATCCTTAATCTTGATTGTTACTTTTTCCATCCTATAATATTTCATCGTTGTCTTTCTCAAGCAAAAAAAGATTTCCTCTAGAAATGCGGGAGCAGCAGACCGTCTGTAACCATTCATGGGAGCAGGAACTTACCGAAATCGAAATGCACTCTCTGTCGAGTGTTTGTTATGTCCTTACCTATCTCCAAATAAAGATGGTGCCGTTTTTTCGTATCATTTATGCGGAATTTTAATTTTTAAGTGGGAGCTTGAATTTCGAGTTTTCAGGAGGGTATCCGAGAATCTTGATCATTATTTTTTCCTCTGTGGCTGTCTGAGCCTTCTAGGCAAATACTGACCCATCTCACGTCCTAAAGCTCGAAGAGCCATGAGAATCTCTGTTTTAAATGGTGTGCGAATTACATAAATTACCATTCTAAGAAAAATTCGGTAGTATCCCTGTTAATTAGAAGTATATTACTAGATAATTTCCAGTTGGATGCAGGAATAACTTTCAGCTGAAAGGAATAATTTAAGAGCGTGGTGCGTAGAGTGTCCGGACCGAGAACTGATTCTCGCAAATGTGCAATACGATCACGTCCTCGAAATGCTTCACTGTATTCATCCGACATACAAGGAAGTGGATGACCAGTCCGTCCATATACTTCTGCCTCTAGCGTTTGACTATCAGGTTAATTTATGCCGTTGGATATATTTTTCCCTTGAAGTAGTAAGTTGGAACTGTTATAGTCATTCGCATGTAAATTTGGCTCTTATGCTCCTGCATATGTAGGTCTGAAACAGATATTGCAAGTCAAGGATGTGCAGCAGTACTTTTTCCGTGGTAGAACGTCTGGGTGTTGCTTTATCCGCACTGGCCAGATATCCGAACATTGCGTTCACTAAAATTATTTTGCATAATACGATCTAATCATATTACTATTGAATTACTTAATATAGCCTCTGCATCACTTTTTTTCAGAATGCGCTGTGTTTATCCTCATCTCTCAATGCATCGATCTCTCGTCGATACTTGAGAGTGCTCACGGTGATTTTATGGCCTCTTGATCGATGATTATGATTGCCTGAAGATATTTTGCTTCCTTTATCCTGAGTGATGGAAGTTGCACAGATCTTGATGAATGAGACAGAAATGTGATCTAATTATTCAATCATAGTAATATTTATATCATCGAATTAATACTTACATAAAACTGCATAAATATTTTGTTAACATTTTAGATGGAAGGATTGTTGCATAGATGTGAGTGCTTCCTCGTCAATCATCGATTACCGTTCCTCGAGAAGGTTTGGCTAGCTGACAGGTTCGTTTTCACTTATGCACTTAAAACCTTAAGCATTCTAAGCTGCAGAATAAAGCAAGCGTTGATGTTTTCATTTTCCTCCTCATTTTGACATGGAGGTAGCAACTTTGAATGAAACACAATTCTAAGAGTACCACCAGCTACAAGGTGTTAGTTATGGAGATTTGAGGCAAGGGGGAATAAGGCTTGTAGGAGAGAGGTGACAAAGTGAAAGACCTCTACTTTCACGTCATCCAACCATTAAATAGGAGAATTTTTTCTTACGCTTTCTACATATGAAGGAACAGAGGGAACTTTGAAATTCAATACTAACGTGTGTTGCGTATCGCGTATCATAAGAAAGAGATTTAAAAAAAGCGGAATGAAATCGCTTCACGCGGAGATGAGACATGACCTGTGCAGGAATCACAGTATTGTATGTATGGAAGGGATAAAAAAAGGAATGAAATCCGTTCATTAGAAGCGAGAAGAGGACTTAGGACGGATGAGGAGGGTATGTGAGGGGTCACAGGCGTGCTTCCTCTCATGCATGGCTCATTTCCCGCGAGGACGCGAACCGAGTAATTGAAAACCGCGTAAAAACGGTTCCATGCGGAAGCGACGTATTGCTGCAGGTCATAAAGTTACAATATGATGCTCGTAAACGATGAGCAAGAGGAAATTCTGTGATAGAAACAGCAAAAATACACCCGTGGAATAATATCTGCAAAACGTTGATCATAAAAGGAATGGCACACTTTTTTCGTAAACATTCTTACGCACTGCATGTTGAAAGGAGCATTTGAAGTGACACCGACAGGGCATTTATGTGCTAAATATCGCGTTTATTACAAGTACCTTAGAAACTCAATTGTCGACGGGAAAGAAAATAATCATAGGGGCGCACCTCAGACGATATCACAGTGGGGCGACGTGGTTGCTACAGTGCACTGAACCAACTATTGCAGAGAAGAAGAGATGTGGAAGTGGTTATTAGAAGGCGCAAAAACACCCTTTCCCCTTCCACCAACGAGGGAAAAAGCACAATATACAGCACCGAAGCCGACGCGACGGATTTTGTTGCAGCGGAACACGGCATCATTTCTTAGTGAGCGAGCTTTGCGTGAGCGCATTCACAGGCAGTTTATTATACGTGCAGGTCAACGATTCATTCGTAAATTGCTTGATATGAGTATGATCGCCATTTCTCAACTACTGCAAAAACATAGTTCATGAGCATAGCGGCGATCTCCGTTCTGTGCGCACAGTCGTCTTTACTGCTCGCGTTGAGGGAACACTTTCTGGTTTGCACGAGGTGAGTCAGAAGCGTTGAGGTGCTCGCTGCAAGCATACAGACACCGGTTAAAGTAGCTCCACTCACTCCCAATGGGTACATCTGTATATTTACATTTCAGTCCGGCTTCTACGCTTTCTCTGTCTATTATATATTTTCTTGCTATGCACATAAATAAATGTATAAATTATATATATACTTGCATAAACGTACACACATATGCATCGAGTGAAGAAGAAGAGCGTCAGCGGAAGAAATAAGGATCGAAGGAGCGCAGCCAACAACAGAGGCGAGATTGTACGCAAGAGACAGGAAGAAGGAAATGATAAACGGATCTGTGGCTGTTAAACGAGCGTTCGCGCTTCACCTCATCCACGCAGCTGGGTGGAACCTACATACACGATTGCAATGAAGCGCACAAAGATAAGGGCACCTGGTGACGAAATATCGGCGGAGTGCAAGTCACAAAGAGAGGTTCACGAAATCGAGATGGCGGAAACAATGTGGATGTGTGTGTAGGTGATAAATGATGTTACTGGGTCTCCACTGAAGCGCGCATCGACAGGTTGGTTGGACGACGTATATCTGCGGAAGGTAGCATTAAGTGGCCACTAAGTTGCACTGTATTGCAGTTATTCATATGGTATTTAGAATAATGCATGAGGGCAATGTACAACCAATGCGGTACGGCATATAAAAGACATTTCCTAAAAGACTGGGAAATAACAATATTCCCAATAGTGGTGCCAGGGCAATTCTTTCTCGGCGTTTAAGAAAAGCGGAGCGAAGTATTCAGCTACAACGACTCCATGCTGAACGGGACATGCGACACAATTCCCCATCATTTAGTGAAACACTGGAGGTTTTCCATGGAAAATGCATTTCTTTTTTGAGTGGGGGCTTCATCCCATATTATAAGCAGGTCGCTGAGATGGTGCTCTGCATCTTTGCTATCGGCGCACATGAAAGACGCTGTTGTGACACAACTCCGGCGGCGGCTTGAAGTGGCTTCCACTATTATGCTGCCCAGAAGCAGCTTGCAGTATTGCGGGTGAAGGGCACTGCTACCGCCACGTCCCCACATGATCATGCAAGGCTGAGAAGCAAGTTGTATTCGAACGTTTTCTCTTTTCCACTGATACCGTCAACAAAGGAGCACAGTTGCTCCGACGCATGCCTGTCATATATTGCTGACATGACGGGATCAACAGCGAGCTTTTGACTGGCAGTGAGCTGGTCATACATGATGGGAAGTCGGGAATGGTGGTTTTCAGCGGATCATAAGCCCTGCGACGACTCCTACACCGACCTGACACCGTATGCCTCCAGCTCTTAGCTCGCTGCACGTAACATACGTTGGATGCGCGAAAGGGCACGGTTCTCCAACTGCTGCGTTGTCCGTCGTGCGTCGAGGTCTGACATTTGCGCCTTAGGCATTTCCCATAGACGCGGTACGTCTTGCAAGATCCCGGAACTAACCACAGCCGCAAAGCACCGTCGAATTTGTGGAGGCAGTTGGAAAGCGCAAACCTCTGCCAACGATGCCTCTGAAATGCTCTCGTCGACGACCATTCCGGGCGCCTTGCAGGCGAAAAAGAGCGACAGGTTTAAGCGGTTCTCACATCCCCAAAGCTCTGCGATCCCTTCGTATACTTCAGCATGCGTAAGCAGTATTTTTCAAACAGTCATGCCCTCACCGTATACATCCCGAAAATGATTTCAACTTTAGGGACATGTTCCACTCACCGGCTCATCTCCTGATCTCATCGGTAGTGCTTCGAAAGCTGAAGGAACGCATATTGTCGAGCCTGAGGATCAACCTGGTTGAGATGGAAGAAACCTTTCCGGTTGGCTGCATTTCGTCGCTGTACGAAAAAGCGCCGATTACTCGTCGCCACGTTAAAATACACGGCCTTTGCACCAGGCAGATGCATGGAAAGACGTATGATTGGATTAGGGCTGCATAAAGTATGCGAGGTCGCGACAAGGCGCTTCGATCGGAGTGATCAAAAGCATAAGGCGAAACCCATCTCACCTCATCGTGATCGACGACGTAAAGATCGACCTCAAATGGCCAATGGCAGATCTTAGTAGCGCGTTTGAATGCTGAGATCGTTGTTGACTTCACCTGCCCCACAGCATAAGCGAATCTTGTCCACGGGACAGAATGCGGACGGTGGCGGCAGCAGCTCTCTGTTCCGGCCGCAAATCCTACACTTTCATCGCCTCCCAAATCCTCCTTTCGCAGCTTTATGTCTCGCTGTGCTGCGTTTAACAGGACGCTTCGGAGTTTCACTGTCGCAGGAGTTTTTCATTCGTAAAATTGACCGCTAATCAACATCGAATTGTGCTTTCGACTGCAGCATGTTTTGGTGTTCCGTCGTAGGCGGATTTTTTTTTTGCAGTGCGCTTCGAAGCTCCCACAAGTGTCTTCGCGCATACTGCTTCTGGCGAGCCCGCTGCGATACGAGGGCTCGGGAGTTGATGCAGTCATAGATCCCCCGTCAAAATTGGACGCGTTAAATTCGCGATACGCCGTAGGGAGTTTATGCATGATATGCTTCGCCGTGAAGCACACTATGATACCTCAACTGCACTCGTCCATCTGATGGATAATATTTACGTCATCAACGAAGCTTGCACTGGATCCGGGTATATCACAGCTGTCATTTCCTGATTCAAGGTACAACACAGCTATCATCTCTCTAAAAGAAGCATATAAATTTGGAGGCCCAGGGAGATGAGGTGGGTCGTTGAAACAGAAGACGTCACTTCTTTTGTTGTATACGTCTAAATCATGATGGTTAGGAATAACAGTGGGAAATATTGCCATTTCCCAGTTTTCAAAAAAGTCGCTTATGTAGACGTGAACATACTGGTAAGGCTTCGCGCCAGGTCTGTCGACCAGCTCCAACATCCAAATAAAAGATTGCGCGATGGTGGACCATTCAGTGGTGAACAGTGCGACAGTTCCGAGGTTCGTGAACATCGTCACATCGTCCAACGACACAGCTAATAAAACAGATCACGGTAAGGTTGCTCACTCATAGGCGCATTAACTTAGCGATCAACGAAACATTTTCAACGATCTTGAATTGAGGCTCATCGCTAGGTGTTTTAAAAGCCGTGATCGTTGACGTTTCTTGAATAGTACAAGCTATATCTCGTTGCGCCAAGGCTATTGCCGCTTTGCGAGTGCATGCAGACTTCATCCGCTTAGCTGAGGTAGCTAGGCGTTTCCTCTTCATTTGTGGCATATTGGGAAAGAAATACTACACGAATAAAAATATTCTTCAGAGACGGCAATAATGATGGAAGCTGGAACAGGAAAGGAAAAGAATAGATGTAAAAACCGTGCGGGAATTTTATTCTCGTGAAAACAGAGAATAATAGAAGGAGGCGATTGCTGAACCGGTCATCAGCAACTCCTCATAACGGAAAGTGTCCTATGCGAAGTGCTGATAATAAGTTATGACGCCAATCAGCGGAAGTATTACCCTCCACCCAAAAAAACCGTCCGCTTCCCTAAAAGGCTCATTATCTTTAGCGCATTTATCCTCACGGCTGAAGTGTGTCCTTTATCGCCCTTCAGCGTGTACAGTTCACCCTCCAGCGCGCAGAAATGATTGCCTAGTTCACTGCATTGTGTAAAACAAGAATATCATAGGTGGAATGAGGACGCGAACTTCGGCCTGTTGATCCCCTACGAGAGACCATAAACGATTGGAGGCGATCGTTAAGCACTTAATGGAGGTGGGAGAGTTAACCCTAGAACAAGGATGCGCCAACCGCAAACACTTGGTTGAATTCACCATTTACATGAGGCAGTTTGAGATATCACTTCGGTTTTCCCGTTGCACTTTAAAAGGAGAATTGAAATGTCATGTACGCAACGATGAAGTGGGTTAGACTGCTATGGAAGGAAGGCTGTGAGTGAAAAAATGAAAGAGCGAAGTAGACGTTACCGCGATATACAATGAATTACCGTGATGTATCGTTAGGCGACGCCAGAATTGCTCAGTGGCAAATTCGCGGCAACGGCAATCACTGATATTGGTTTCCACCTAATTCAGAGTGAAGGTGGGAATAAAAGTTCATGTGCCTATGTTTAGCTGTTGCTTGTGGGAGTTTCGAAAAGCTAAAAGCACCGTCCTGGCGTTCTCGTTGTAAGCTTTCACATCGACGTGTTCGCAAAAGCGGCAGTCAGAAACCTCACTCGCTTAAATGAGGAAAATGTTATTCTCATGTGGTGTCTTTCGATGATACTTGGTGCGTATAGAAGAGAAAAGAAGTTGAAAAGCTGTCGACGACAAAGGATTTCACTCTTAAAACCTTTAAAGTTCTGTAAGTAAGTAAATGTGAAGGTAGTATGAAGTGTTGAGTAGAAGTGGTGGTTGAGGGCATCTCTACATTTGGCAAAGTAAGTCAAAAGATCCACTCATATTGAAGAATGAAACTTCAAAAAAGTGTTGGTGGGGGGAATCTGAAGACATTTTCAGCACCGCTTGAAAGTAATGTGGAGTCAGATTGATTCAGGTCCTGCTCAGTTACATTTCTTTTTCGCCTTCTCAAACTTTCAGTGCCGTAAAATCTCGAAAAAGTTGTGAGACTTGTCGTGTCTTCGAGTTCTTTTGTTTGATCGAGAAAGATTTTCTAAAAATATGATGGAGACCTCTTTCTATCGAAAAACTGCGGTTTTGCGGGTTCCACAGTTAGTTGAATTTTGAATGAATTTGAAATTTTCCTCTTCTCTTCAATTAAGCTTCCCAAGTTTTCCCCAGACTTCGAAAGATCCCGTGTGTTTTGATGGATTCCCGCTGAGATACGGGCTCGTCGAAAACGCCGAGATCGTGATTTTGGGAATTGTTACTGAACAATTCGGAAAGTGCCATTTTGCTCCGTCTAATGTATTTTTGGCTACTGTTCCGCAGAGGTCTCGAAAGTTTCGAAAAGACTAACCAAATAAAACGCATGTTATTCAACGATGAAATTCTCTTTCAATATTGGATAACATGTAGTATTAGTAGTACCATCATTTGCAATTCAGTATTGGAAATAGTACCGGTATGGAGTTAATTTTAGTGTTCGGGCTTATTTTTCCAAATCTTTCAGTCACCTATGTGAAGGACGGATGAAGAGAAAAGAAAAGTGGGAAAAAACTGCGGACTTGAAAAGGACATGAAAACGTAACGTTAGCTATAAAATTTCAGTGTTTTTCCATGGAAAATCTTAGATGTGCATTGATGTGTATAATGTGCTACTTTTAGTCGCTTTCGAACTAGGTTTCTTTGGAATGCCAATAAAGACCGCACGATATCGCTGGTTGAAAGCAGTAATGTCGAAGAAGCGCAACAGTGGCGTCCTTGAAGCGCACTGTGAGCATCGGATCCGATGAAATTAGGAAAGAGAATATGAATGTAGACATTAATCTTAGAGCAGGTACCATGCTGATGTGTATATTCGAGTGTTGTAGAGGGGAGTTCGTGAAAGATGGCAGTCCTTACCGACTTTTTTCTAAGGCAGGAGCGTAAAGAATCTGACTGAAAAGCATGCGTGCAAAAGTGCCTTACAAAGATCTGATTGTAATTCTGACCGTCATGTCTTGGTCGGTTAATGCGTCAGTTAAACGCTTCATTAAAAGTTGACCCATCGAATCGCTAAATGGCACCGACCACCAGACACTGCGCAAAATTTCCGTTTTTTTTCCCTTGCAATCTTCTCTGCATTGAAGGTATGTTTGTGCATTTTTCTCGATAATATGAAGGGAACGAAGGTTATGAACGACGGTTTGTTCGTCGTGAGTGTGGCATTAATACAGATTTTATGAATTAGCTTATAGAAACGAAGCGAAATATGTTGTCCCGGAGTTTCAGATACAAGTTGAATCGTCTCCTGGTCCTATGTTTGCGAGAGATGAGACCGAATTCAAAAATTGATCTCACTGGTACGCGATATTATGGACTTAGTGATCGTGTGAAGGTGCTCATATTGGAGAGATTGCATGGCTCTGTGGCACCTGAGGTCAGTGTTCACGTGTTGCTTGCAGCCAATTAGTGCAATACAGCTCTTCACTTATATCACAGCATATATATACGTACGTAGCGGAAACACAGATGTCTGGCCGCATTATGGTGGTGAAACGAAGAAGAACGTGCACATCCACCAGACTGGACAGTATTAGAGCACGCTTACTGTGGCAGACTTATACCTATGTGGAATTTATCTTGGAATGAGGATGAAAGATGAATTCCGTTGGCGTAAAGCGACCGTGGTGTGGTGGTTGCATAATACGGATTAGAAAGAATTTTTATGTTCGCACTCAAAAATGCATCAGAATCTCACATATTTTTCTCAGGAAGAGAAATTAATACACTCCCTCTGTGGTGGAATGAGGGCGGAAAAAATATGATAGCGCAGAGAACGGAGGTAATTCAAGAAATTCATGCTGCTGACGTGAGTCAAGCAGATTCGAGTCTTCAAGACGCACAAAGTTGAAATTGTCACTGTTGATTCTAAGAAGAAGGATGGTGTTATAGTCAAGGTAGAAACAAACAAGCGAAGCCTCTGGAAGTGATTTGTGAGGCTTAAAATAGCTAGGGCTGGAAAAATGATGCGAAATCTACTGAAGCAGTGAAGACTGCCAGCGAACAAATAGCTTTTCGGTCATAATTATTCCCGCTCCCTCACACTATACTCGTCGTCTATAAAAATGCAAATAACGTTGATGTTATCCTTGTAATTAAGGGGTTTTGCCTGAGGATTGTTATCTCACCTGTGCCACTCTCGCTATATTAAATCTGCTGAGATGTCACACCTGTAGAATAACGTTTAATTATTCTTAGATGGAATCAAGGCATTGGTTTAGTTATCTCTCCGTTTGATTCATTCCAAGTAAGCTTAAAATGATTGCGAGTTGCATAGAATAGGAGAAGAGAGTTGATTCTGAAATAAGAGCACAGAAGTGGCCTCATCTAAGAAACAGTAATAAAAAGTGGAGGAGGCGCAGAAATGAAGCAGCAAGAAAGGGATAAAAAGTGCAACGAAAATATAGTGGCCTGGAAGCAAGTTCATCGTTCAAATGTGATGTAGGATGGACAAGAGTCATGACACCAGCACACAGGCGTGGCGGGGATTATCCCCAAATGCACTGTTCAATTCGGACGATATTTCAATGCGCGTGCTAAAGTAAGTTCGTTCACGTTGAGGATTATTGCGTAGGGGCATCAGTAAACTGTAAATAATGTTGTGATAATTACCTTATTATCTAAGTAACAGTACTTATAATTTTTTCTTTGAACTGCAGAAGGGGATATGCCGTTCATGTCGTATGATCCTTAAAATGAAAGCCTTTATCGAATGAACAAAGCTGGAATGAATAAGTAGAGTGACACCGGTCGGAACAGCCTCAACTTTCGCCCATGCGGTTTCAGATTTCCTGACCACTTCTACTCTTAGGGATTGATAAGACGGGATTCTTGAAATCTCCTGATCCGTGATTATGCGCTTGATTTCAGTGCAGTCGATCATTCCCGTAATGTAAGTGCTTCTGCTGTTAATCCTCAATTTTTGGCACTTTTTAAAAAGGTCGCACATGCAGCTTGGGGTGCTTTATTGATGGGTGGTTCAGATGAGCAGTTACACATTCCATGAATAGGACTGGGAGGATGGTCGAGGTTGTGTTTTAGTGACTTTTTAGCCACGGAGGAAGGAACAAAGCAGACTTGGAAAACCTGTGTTTTCTATCGTCCTTTGACTTTCGTTGGTAACGATGAGAATCTTTTGCAGGAAATGTTGGAGCAGCCAGCTGATTTGGAGCATTTCCATCGATCAACGGATCTAAATTTTGCGATGATTAGAGCAAAGACAGGACGTGTATATTATGTGAATCCGTATTACATTGCCGCTTGGTCTAACGTTTTCCAGGTAACATCTTTGTCCGGAAGTAAACTTAAAGAGGACAGTTTGCCTTCACTTTGCAATTTTTTCGGCTATTCACGCATATTTAAGAAGGCATTCCTGTAAGGCTAGCACAGAATTAGTTCCGGAATCTTATCCTTACAAGCAGAAATTAGAGAACTGGTGATCTATGAGAGTATCTGTAACAATGGCTATAACGATCAGTCCCCTCCTATTCTCACATATAGCGTTGGAATTCAACGTTCGATTTTTAGCTGAAGTGGTTTACATCTTTGAATTTCGTTTGCCAACAAATAGTTCTAACCGAAAGAAAAGTGCGCTGAATATGAGTAACGAAGAGGGAATATTCTTTAACCAATTTGTTAGATAAGCATCAACGAAGACGACAGGAAGAAGACATTGAGATAAATGGAAAGAAATGTTGAGAATGAAATGTTCCTTTTTTCGAATGTACAGTGCTCGACGTTCGTGAATGCAGAACGCTTGTCTAGCATTGAAGGGCTCACACCGAAAGGCATACCAGATGAAGCTCGGTGCTAAAATTCTAAATAAAATAGCTCGTGGTGAAGTGGAGCGAAGGCGGAAAGTGGGCCTCCAGGGGAACTAAATAGAATTTCTTTCTTGAGAAAGGAGATATAGAAGTTGCGTTTTCTGGACATAAACATTTTAAATTAGATATTCTGACAGTTTGAGTGCACTCCTTAAAAAGTCGTTTCTGCTCTGATTGTAATAGAAGTTCCCTCACGGATGGGGGTAACTTGACGGCACGGCGTTTTTATCTTCGAGTATAATTTTACATTTTCACTAGCACTGTTTTAGGTAAGAGGGATATGGAAAGTCAGCGATAATTTCCCATCATATTTTATCATCTTTCATGTCAAAAATGGGAAACGGAGAGGGTTGCGCCTGAAAAGTCGGTGATTCTGCTTCTTTGTTGGTTCCTAGTGACGCGAATCATAGGAAGACATCTTCGGTGCTCATTTAGGGAGACTTTAATGATCGTCTTCGCGCCTGTAGCCGTTGGCTGTCAAATTTGGTGACTTCAGAAACATCTTTACTAACAAAAACTTTCAAATGTATCTGTACGTTGACGTCTGAGGTACTGACAGAGAAAGTGCAAACGATCTGCGATCGTTCATGTCAGCGCTACACAGTATGTGTAGTATATCACTGACTTATATAGCACAGAATGCCGTGAGATTAAGGACGTATTTGTCAGCAGCAACAATAAGTGAGGGTGGTATTTATATCTGATGATGGATGACATTGGTGTGTCATGTATTTTCATATATCGAAGTAAACTTCTAAAGGAAGGTAGTTAAAGTCACTGATTTTTCTTTTCCCAGCCATTGCTCAACAACTTGATCTCACTCAGATGCGTTCTTCCATGAAGCAGTTCATACTAATGATGGGAACTTTTTTCTCACTGTAATTCGGGTACGTATGAGAGTAAGGTAATGTAGGGAAATGTGACCACGCAATTTATGCTGGGTAACTTTCCGGAATCACCCGTTACAACTTGGGAAACTGCAGGAGCGAGTCTCAACCGCATCCACAACCGAGGAGATGTTTTGTTCATGTACACATGAGGAACTGAAGGCATTTTTAATGGCTGTATATCCTCCTCAACTGAGGATAACAGGTTGGCTCTGTTTTTTATACACTCGTTTTCATGCTATCTTCATATATGGTTCGGTGCCGTCCCTCTCTCTCCATACGTTCAATTTTCTTTGTGAATTTTCTGCCAACTTTATGTTTATTGCCGACTTGTGCAAAATTGAAGGGAGCAGTCGGGATAAAGTTTTCTCCGTGGATGGGGGGGGGGGGGGAGGAAGGGGAGTGGATAGAGTGTCCGGATACATAAGATATAAGCAGTGTGTGGTCGTGGAATATTGTCGAATCCATCCTGAAAAAAGTAACTGCAAAGAAGTCTCCTTCGATGATTTGTCGAAATTTCGGTAACAAAATAGTTGGCTGGAAATAACCCATTTATGAGTAGGAAAGATTGAAGCCAGGAAGATTACCCAGTAACAAAAATGTTAAGAACTGGTTCTCTGACGTGAGATTGATTGGTTTTTAAAGAATTGGATGAAACTTCGTACGGGTAAGCTTAGGATGTGTGTTTGTGATGGTACTAACGTACAAGCATTTCTCGGCCATACCCGTCTTTGAGGGGGAGGGAGGGGAGCAAGGGGGAGAAGCTGGGATGATTTCAAGAAGGTTCACTACAGAGGAAAGTTTACAAAATAATACCCTTTCCGTTCATACGTCATGATTTATTTGTCGTGGCGTCTATCCTCTTGGCATACTTTTATATTCGATCCGTATAGGAGCGTCGATAAACCAGTGGCAAGAGGTAAAATATACTTCCGTAGCGCCGTCGTGATGCATGCAGGTGCGCTGTTTCCTCTCACCATTCCACATTTGTTCACTTCGTTGTCTTGCTTGTCGCACACTTCCGGAGCAATATTTATTTCATCTCCTCAGATACGTTATCAGACGTTTTGGGCCTTCCGCCGCTCTCAGATTTATGAATATACATAGGGGTGTGGCGTTGGGCAACATCGGCGTTTATTAGACAAGCACTGTCTGTAGATAAGAGGTGTGCTATTCGTCCGAAAGCATTGATCTCAAGAGGCTGTTGTAGAAAAACAAACAACCCTCCAGTAACAACCATTGTTCTTCAGATCGTCTAATTATTGCAGATGAAATTACCGCCAAACAAGTTTACTTTATTTTGTGAGCGGATAAATAACCCGCGTGCGTGTTGACATACGGGAGATGTGTAACAGATGATGAGAGGCTTGATCACTTCATTTATTTCTACTGAGAGCAAGTTCCATTTTGAACGGAGCACGCCTAAGCGAAATCAGGTCGCAGGTAGCCCTCTACGAGATGGTGATGTCATTTTGCCTCTCCGCTGAATTCTTTGAATAAAGTCCTTAGTAGTTCATCATAAAGAGTGAAATCTTACGAAAAGAACGTAGTGCTAATAATGGGTAATGCATAAGAATGCGACCAGTGAATAAAGCCAAAAATAACTCCTTTTTGGCTAATTACTTGGCGGACTTTTGGGTGAATCACCAATCACCGGTGTGAGTCGCTAACCAACCCTCCTTTCCAACTTCAGTAGTGAAGGCGGAGTGACTTATTTATGAAATCGCCTTCGTTTTTGAGAGCTAATAACTCTCCACCTAAGACATATTGAGGTCGTCGTCTAATAGTGGCGAGATTATTCAACTGCGCAACGCACTAATGACCGGAGCAGAAGTTGCGGTATTGCAGAGCTCCAAAGTGGGCTTTGCTTCTCGAAGGTGATTTCCTTGTTCATTTCAGAGGCGAATATCGGTCCTGTTCTCATGGCAGCATGCAAAATGGAATCACCAGGGCTGTTAAGGAAATGCGCCTTGTTGTTGCTCGCTCCTCATACACAGGTCCCCTGATCGATTTCTTATCCACTTCTTGTTTGACATCGGTTCTCTCATTTCGACGTCGTTGATCGGATTTCACGCTGTCATTAGCGCAGTTGCGTTAAGTTGGAAACGTTCACATCATGTTTTTGTCTGAACAGGCAAAAGACGATGAGAAGGTGACCGTTAGGTTTACATATGTTAACGACATTAATTCGCCCATCTTCAACGGAGAAGTCGGTGAGGTTCAGACATGTGCCCATTCATAGTTAACTCTTCTATTCTTTGTAACGTAGCCGGCATCTGCAGTCAGAAGAAATGTAAAGGTCCCTCAGTATAGTGCTTTTAACCGCTGAATTGAATCGCTGTTGTTTCGCTGTTCATACACAACTGCATCCAACATTTTAAAGCCCAAGTTACATTGTTGTTCTTGCAGCTTTCGGTATTCGTGAGGCTTTCCCTACTTGACCGATGCTTTCTACACGATCTGCTCGATCCGTGTCTTCAGATGATTCATCGTCCTGAGCATCTCATTGAAATGACATTCCAACAAACGTGTATATCTTTCGTAATTCCTTTTGCTTATGTCGATTCGGTTGTATTACTTTGAAAATTGGAGGTCGCCCTTCTAGGTGAAGTAAGTTCTCAACGTAAGTGGCCTCTAGAAGATAGGGGAACAAATGTTCCACCATTTGCAGGCTTGTGGTGATTTTCTAGTGTGACGATAAGCTAACTATTCGGCATTTCGCTGGCGTGAACTCTTGCAGTCTGAACCAATTCAGGCGTGTTGAAAGGGGTTTCCAAAAATCGAAATCCTAAACGATTGGAATGAACCGCTGATTCTGAGATCAGGAATCCAGAGAAGAACTAGAATTCTGAGATCAAAATAGCGTGTTCATCTTATTCGTCCAAGTGATGGACGTATTTAACTAGTCTCAACACATGCTTTGAAGAGCGTGTGGAGACTGATTTAAGTGCTTACATGAGGTATAAACGGAATGGATTTTAACTGAAAAATAAGAAGAGGTGAAGTTACTTCACATTTTCGTCGTAGGTTATACGTTATATGTACCGTTGTTCCTGTTCTTTTTGAGTGAGAGGAACGTTTAGACATTGGCCCACTCGAAATTTTGATATCATCGTTTCAACCATTCTCGCTCGTCACGATTGCTTTCTCGAAATTCTCTCGTGAAATTCACTGTTTCCTATTATTTCTACCTCAGTTCAAATCCCTTCTCTTATGGTGTTTTCTGTTTGCGTAACACCTTCGACATATTCTATATGTTTGCGATCACCTCGACATGCAGAGCCCTCTTCACTTCTGATTGGACATCTTGTGGGCATGTCCTTTCTTCCATTGTTTGCAGATCACCAGATCGTACAAAGAACTTTGTGAACACATATGTGTCTGCGCTTGCAAGGTTATATTGTAGATGTGTGTACAACCATGTACACAAAATCGAGCGCATGCGCGTGCAAACACGCTTGGAGTAGAACACTGAAGTAGAGGCGCTGAAAGAACTCATAATTTTGGGATTTTGGAGGCAGAGATGACGCGCAGATTTGGCTTGCAGTGTGATGCGGATAATTTGACAAAAAGATTTCGATTCTCTTTGTTTTTTCATTTGTGGCAAAAGATTTTGTTGGTCTTATGTATTTCCTTCTCACCACTTCATTTATTTAGAATAGCTCCTCATTCACTCCTTTCTTAAGATGGGAACACTCCGCATAATTCTGTAAAGTGGACGGTAGAGAGAAGGGTGCACATAGAATAGCATCCGCTGCAATCTGATAAGGAAACACTTCCTCTTTTTACAGATGAGTGCTTGTCGATAAGGGCGCGGGCAGCAATGATGGATCGACTGAGCGCACTGCTAAAAAACCCAGGGCAGAAACCGCACACCTGTCTAAGGTTTGTTTCATTCCCTGTCTTAAGGGGAGATTGTTTTGTTCCAAACGTCCAGACTGTCATCAACAACGGTGTATTGATCACGAGGTGCGAAGAACAAGTTGTCTTACTCTTAGCACCTCAAGTGTCGACGGCACAGATGGCGAGCCCTAGAGATCCTCAGTGCTCCCCTATCATTTGAGAGGGTGCCAACTTCGCATTCATTAAACACTGATAAACTACAGACATTATTGCTTGTTTATTAGCGTTTGGGATACCTAATCTTTCTACAAATAAGCGTTTATCGATGAAAGGCAATTAAGTAGGACGTGAAAAGTGAGAGGTATTTGCGCCATTTTGAATCTGTGCGGGACAAAAGAGGGATATGATGCGAAAGTTGTCCGAGCGGCGCTTAATGGCATAATGCAAGTGGCGCAAATGACATGGGAAATTGGAGAACACGGTTGACCAGCTTTGGCATCACTGAGAATTGTGAAAGATGAAAGCGTCCGCATGGTGGACTGCCAAAAGCGAGAGCTACTCGATGACCGTGAATAGTAGAAGCGTGTTCTTTCTTTGGAGATTGAGAATTGGAACTCCAACACCTCTCATGATATGTGAATTTCATGGACACAGATTTCGTTCAGAAGCTCAGCGATGGATTGAAAAATCAGTCGCATCTATAGCAGTGAAACTACAAGCGAATTTTAGGGCGATTACGAAATTCATATGAAAGAATAACGCAACGTGGAATGTGCATTAGCACTTTCATTGCTGCTGCAAGTTGCAGTGCACGAGGAGCAGGCATTCGTCGTTGAAATGGAAATGGCGGAACCACAAAGACGCCTAAAAGGGACCCGAAGTCGTTGAGATAGCTTCTGCGGTTATCGCGGGAAATGTTGAGATTTTTGCTGGAATATATCGTTTTGAACGCGTTTGCGGAAAAAATGGCATTTATGCTCGCACAAAAGTCACAAAGTGCGGATGTCAACGTTGCTAGCGAAATTTTCGCTTGGAGGCCGGGAATATGATCTGGTTCAGTGATGTGACCGGGAATAATTTGCTAGCCGAATGTTAAAAGACTGTGTTTTGCAGCAATATACGGGGAACCAACCGTGAAGCAAAAGTATTATTGTCTCCAAGGCTCCTCCTTGTCTTCGCAATACTAACCAAATACCACTTTAGAAGGGAGGAGGGAGGAATGCCTGTGAAAATTTCATTCAGTCAGAATCATTTTTCTACGTATATATATATGGAAGCTTTGCAGAATAATGCTTTCGTTTCATGTATCTCAGCAGTTTTTCCTTACATCCTTAAATAAACGCATGCAATCGACCGTGTGGCGAGCTTTTTCGAGAACTGACTCCGTAGGAGGTTTTTTGAGTTCCGTCGTTTTTAGGGAGGCACCCTTCCATAGCGTCGTTTAATGGAATTTGCAGTGCTTTTATGCTGCTCTTTCAGTGATTGGGGCTTTACTCATGATATCTATATTTTGTGGTTCCACTAAAAGAAGAGAACGTCTAAAAAACGTCGCGAGTAAATCCTCGTCCTGAAGAAGCTTATACATGTAATAGCTCTCGGAGACCGCATTTCTTGAAACCACGTTTACTTCGATGGTCGCTGTAAGCGTGATTCCAGTTTGATTTGTGACGTATAGCTTATTCACTCATGTAATTTTATCCCAGTATAGCGAATAGCAAAGTAAAATGAGTGCCCTTTCAAACGACATCAGCACCTCTATAGAAGTGACAGTTGGTGTAGGGTGGTCTTTTTGGCAACAAGTATAGGAATAGAGGAAACTTCCTCTCCCTCCATCCTGGCACTCGTCGTCGGCAGAAATGGCGGAGTGAGGGTTGAGGGACATGAGAGTGAAAAAAGCGTCTTTGAAAAGATGCTATGCACGCTGAAATGCTAATGAATTTTGACGGGAAGTTCTCGATTTTGCGTTGTCATTGCCAACTAACACTGAGAAGTAGGCTGTGATAGTTATTGAGGTTATAGTTTATACAAATCAGAGAATTGAAGTAGCTCGAGTTGCAGGTCTCTTCATCGCACCTAAACATCATTGCATTATAAAATTCCCGAAGTAAGCTGCAAGGTTTCATGGAAATGTTCGTTTCATCGCATTCATCTCCCGTGGTGCGCAATCTAAATTGCGTGACCGAATTTCTGAAACCTCTCCGTAATATTTCAAAAAATTCAGCTCATTACTTCCAGTCGATTTCTCACTTTCCTTTGCATATGTTAGCGGCACTTTCCACGCCGATGTCTACCTCGTTACGGTTGACGAAAATCTTCTTTGAATGGATGAATTTGTCGCAGTGTTGTAGTAAACTCCATTTCTAGAAGGGTTACCTCGCGAGGGTGGATGTTAATTTTTCAGCTGCAATGCGAAAGCTCGCATAACAGTTATCAAAAGCAGCAGCTTGGCCAGGTCCGAAACATGGGAGAAGAGAGAGGGATCCACTTCGAACCGCTTGTTGCAGACCGAGTTTCGGGTTATTTTGATGGACGCAGTGCAAGAGCTCAAAAAGACTTCAGTGTGCCTGTCTAAATTTCGGGGGGCCAGTGTTTTCATAGTGACCATTCTAAGAGTGAGAGTGAGAGGGGTCGTAGAGAAGATGCATCACCTCATCGCAAATTTGTCTAGCATCAGTGATGGGGAGAGTGACGCTATACATGACGTTGATGCTTCTGTAGAATGTTCAACGTTACGATATGCTCTTGAAATACAAAGTGCTACGTGCTGCATACACTGTCGGCACAGTGTCGACGTGGTTTCCGCACTGGCACTGCCACTGTGGACCGCTAAACTTTTATGTTGTCTTTGAAAGCCAATATTTCTCTCGTGTCTTTTATCGGTAACGGTACGCCGTTTATTGAATTAAATTTTTTGACGGCAAAGACTATCGCGATCTCGGAGCCCGATACCCAAATGGACATGGTGTGTCTGTCCGCTCATCCACCTCCCTTGTGCAAATGAGAATGCCTATTTATCAGTAGCATCCCAGAAGTCTCATATATTCGTGGGCCTCGCTTTGCATTCAGTCAGCGAAGTCATTGAGGTGTATGCTTTCAGCTAAAAACGGCTAGTAGGTAATGTTTTTTGTTGGTTGTGTATCTACTTGTAAGTGGTCAAAGTGGTAATGTATTTGTGGATTGTATACCTGAAGCAGTAGGTGCATTTCCCTCAGCTCTACAGACCATATAGCCGAGTTGATGTCACCGGAAAATGCTAAAGTTTTTTCCGTATTCACATATTAACAACTCACTCAACACTGGATCGAGGAAGAAAAGCCGATCATGAACACGTCGCATTATAATAAACGATATGTCCTCCACATTGCATGAGCGAAGTGCCTTCGAGTGAACGCACGTAGTTTGAAAGACTGGGAGGTGGAATATGTTGCGTTGCTTTAAATAAATGCACATAAATAATAATGTGCATTTTCCCTCCACTAGACTCTCTCTTCCCTCCCACTTCCCCTCTAATAAATGCATATTTTCATTCAAGAAATATTCGCATTCAGATCTTTAACGACGTTGAGCGTTCTCGGAGCTGATGAAACGGTTGCATGAGTGCTGCAAATATTATTTACCCATCAAGTTGTAGGTGCAAACAGTCGAGTGGATGTGCTCAAGTAACGTGGATGTGCCCACATTGCAATACGTATTCATCGGATGCATCACTTCCACGGAATCCAGCATCCAGCTCGGCAGCAGCAGTCCCTCTCGTGAAGCGATAATTTCTGGCTCACCCTCGGCCGCTTCCACTCTTGAAGGATTCACAGCACAAGCAACTCGTGATATGGTTCCTTCCTACCAAGATTTCTTCCATTTTTCTTCTCGCTTACCAACTTCCTTTTGCATTTGTTTGCAACTGCTCTAACACGTATAATAAAGTTTACTGGTTATCGATTTGCCATCTGTGTCGATTCCTCGGTGAGCCGATAATATACGGTACGCTGCAGTGATTTCTGAGCAATATTGCGAAGTGTTCGACCATTATTTTGCAGTGTATTGCTCTCAGTAAGCGTCAGTGGGCCTTAAGAAAGCTCCTCGGTGAAGCTGACTGTTTCGTTGCTGAAAACTCTGATGCTGGTCCCGGTTTCTTTCCACTCATCGGCTTTTTTCATCTTTTTTTCTTTTTTTTTGGAAAAGCTTCCAGTCCTTTTCTACAAGTTGACGGAAAACGGACAAGTGGCGAATTTCCTTGCACAGGCAAGCAGCCTCGCAAAAGTGAGCTGTTTTTGCGGTAACTTAAGACTGAGAAGAGGTGGCTAGCCCGAAAAGTCGTTTGGGGATATGTGGCTCATTTCCTTTTCCTTACTTTGCTAATGTGGAAGGGCAGCTTTGGCGTCAGTTTAACCGCACATCTGACTCAAACGCGACCATTATTACGATCATTAGACAATGTTAATTATTTCATTTGCACAGTGTAGAACATCTCGTTCTGTAGAAATTCGTACGGTCTAATAGGTTCTCTAGTAGGTACGATTGCGTGAATAAAGCAATGATGAAGACCTGGATATAAGGCGTGCACTGAAATGGAAATTGGAGCAGTTCACTAATTTCGCCTAGTATTTATGTAAATCCCCCACGAACGTGTAAAACAAGGGCGTCGTTGGAGAATCATCTGTTCGCAAAAAACATCCAAACGGATAGGAAATGCGTTTTATGCTGCAAAGTGTGCTGGGGAGTACTAACTGTTGCAAAATAGGTCTGTGGGAACCTCAGTCGACGCGCTTGGAAACTTGGCACGTTCACTTTCGACAATTTCTGAGTGCTATGCATCACGTCTGAAAATTGCTTTGACGCGTTAGTCTTTAAGTCGCTCGCGAATGAAAGTTTGATGGTCGAGAAAGTCGAGGCTGCACGGATGAGCCACACGCTAAACGTTTTGTAAGATCCTAGAAGCTGTACAGACTTAGTCATTACAGACAGATAGTTTGTCTTAGGTAATGCCCTGCATGATCAGGATGAGCTTTTTCTCTTCCCATTGTCTGTAGTGTTAACTTTCGCTACTCAGAGAAAGGTAGTATCGGTGTTACGAAACTGTGAAATTGTGGAGGATGTTCGAGACTCGAGGCAGGAAAAGGTGGGATCAATTTACAGCGTTGGGCCCTTGGCAGCGTTTCTGGAAGAAGGTGGGAGTGTTGTTGCCTGGAGCTTTCATTGCTTCCTTCATGACGTTAACTGCTTACTGCGTTACTCGCCTTAGCAAGCTTAAACCTCACGGCGTGGTGAACAATATCGCTGCCACCTTCATAAAATACGGACAACGTTCCAGCACTTAAGAGCTGGTAGTTCAAAGCATCGATCCTATGTTCATGGTTAGCCTATCAGACAGTAGAAAACTTCTGTTTAGGAAGCCGTGACAACTGCCATCACGGACGCCTATCAGAAAATTATGAAGGCAGTTAGGAAGGATCTCTTGATGAGCTTCTGGATACGTGGTTTCCAGAAAACGCCTCAGCCGGAAGAATTGTGAATTTTCCAACTTAGCGCTTTAACCTTTCATCGAAAATATAAGACTACGTTAGCTATGTTTTTTCCTTTAAACTATTGTTTTCATATCTTATTTAGTTTCCATAAAATTTTCTCGTGCCATACTCAGCATTGGTTGAACCTTTTTGGGATTTGTTCCACATATGTTATTTCTGTCCACTTTAGTGAGCATTCAGTAGGATGTCCTTCATTTTATGAAGTATCCACGATTACTTTTTGTGTCTGTACCCTCCAGTCATGCCATTTCTATTCTATAGACTTGAGAGTCTTTTGATGCAGTCTAGAAGTACAGTAGCAGATATTTCCTCCTCCACTTTTTAGGAACACTCAGACTTATTTTAGGGATTCATCTTATCAATAGTATCACCAGTGGTTTGCCAGACTTACTATTATATCACCAGATGAGAGCTGTACTAATTTTTGCCTCATTTTACGAGGAGAGCTTGAATAATCGCGTTCATCTTAGTGAGATGGCTGCTGAAGCTTGAATGCAGCGACACTACACGAATATTCGACCGTGTGTGTGCAGGGTGAGAGTATCGTCGTGAACGAAATTGTTTTTTGAGGATATGCACCTCGAGGGAATTTTCATTTCGTAACGCTGATGTGCGGACAAGGGAAGGCGAAATACGCTCGTTTAGGGTGCATAATTTCGTCGCAAGCAATTATGTCGCAGTTGTTCGCATCCCTTCGGGAAGTAATTTTCATCGCTGTCGGATTCACTTCGAACTCTAGCATACCGTCTCTTGCGAAAATGTTGACTTTAAAAAGGCTTATGCGTATATAGATGGTGTACTAGTGTGTCTGCTGCTGCAAGATGATTATATGAGGTGATGAGGGGAAGGAGTAGGTACACCGATATCGAAGATAGGGAAGTACCACCGCTCGAGGGAATCTCAGTATGCTGAATTTTTTCGCGAACCCTCATGTCGACCGGAACGGAATTTGAGAAAGACGCGAAGTATCCGATTGTCTGCCGTACAGGAGATGCAGCCACTTAAGAAACACGCTTTTTGCCTATCTACTTCTCCTTCTCGAAGTTCTTGTGAAATCCGAGGATGTGGGTCGGTGCATGTGGTGTTGACAATAGTAGATTTGTCAGCAAGTTATTGTTTACTAAAACGCTTTGGATATTCTATTCGCTATCCCCCTACATGCCCTTTACTTCCTTCTCGTTTTCCATTACTCACAGAGGTAAAATGGACTTTCATGCACTATTTACTGCAACTCTCCGAAAATTTGTTCATAGTATCAGCCATATTAAAGCTGTGGAAGGGTGGAGTGGGGAATGGGGAGGCAGGTATCTGTACATAAGGAAGGCCACAGATGGCCGTTCTTCGAAACCAATCATGTTTGCTTCGTTTTTCATTATAATTTTAGAATGATTTTTCGACATGGTTGAGCTCCTGTTAGCTTATGGTATTATTAAATCGGCCTGACATCCACTCTGTGAGATAACTGGGTGGCGGTCGTCTATGACGTGAGACGATCGCCTTGCGAGGATATGATTCGTTTTCGTCGTCGCCACGCATTCATCGCTGCCGCTGCACTATTTGTGCTGTGCGTTGTTATCCGTTCGTTCCCATTTCAACGTGTTGTGGTGGAACGTGAAGTTGCTCCCTTCAAATGTCCCACAGTTGAGGTCAGCGCTTTAAAATTATCTCATAATCGCTTGTATTTGTCGTCGTCTTTCCATCATTCTGCCGTTTTATAATTTCCCATCCTTTCGGCAGCTTTAGTTTCATCGACCGTTTCTGTCCATCGATACAGCTGCTAGCCATCTGGGACCTACCCTTGGCGCACCTAAATGATCACAGGCCGGCATACAAGGTGATCCCTTCATCTCAACTGCGGTGGTGGTTGTCCTCTTGCATTTCGCGGATACTATTCTACAGTCCGCTTTGTCTGTTGATTTCCATTTATCGTTGAGAAATGAAAATCCACAAGATAACAGCGGTTTCTGCCTCACATTTCAACAGTGTTTCTTTCCCTGCTGCTTCATTTTTACCTTTCAGATCCATAGAATTTGTTCTTTGCCTGCAAATTTTGCGACAATTTCCTCAGAAATATTTATACGAAAAAGTTTTCTCTCATTTGTTGAGAAACGCAAAAGTTTTCCCATCATTTCCCGATTGAAGTGCATACATCGCAGTATTTTCACCCTCATATCTCTTGCAAATACTGCAGAGGTTTCCTACTCGGAGCGCCACAGACTGTAGGGATTGTCCGGATGTTTTTAAAACGGAAGATATGGAGTGGACATGCGCAAATTGAGGGTTGAACAGGTCATTGAAAGTATCATATCACGCCGAACGGGGAATTGAGATTATTAGGATGTGTTGCTGAAAGTTCTTTTGTCTAGTGATTACTGGTTAGCGTCGTTTCCGATCTCGGTCTCTTTCATCTCACCATATTTCACGGCTTCACCTCACCTCAGCACTCTTCAGCCATAATTGTATCGTAAATTTGATGAGGTCTTTTGAATATGGTATTTGTCTGCCGTCGAGTAATGAATGGCATTTAGGCAGTCGAAGCGATTGAGGAACTACCGGTTGATTCATCGGCGAAGAAGATTGTGTGCAATGTAGACGGCGTGAAAAACTATAAGTGTTGGCGCGATGAAGAAGATGTTTATTTGCCGTTCGAAAAGTTCTTGAGGAAACAGTTTGATGCTTCAGGAAAGCTTTTTAAAGGTTGTCGATATCGCGGAATTTTCTTCAAGTTCTTAGTATCTCTTCCCGGCTATGTCGTCTTTCCCAACCTTCTCTCTTTATCAGTGACTCTCTAGTGAGATCCGTGCCACATCCGCATCCGTTCTTCTCTATGCCCTCGTATTTCGCAGTTACATTTTGGGTTCGCTGAATACTTATTCGGTGCTGATTATGCATATGCGCTTATGGTTATTTAGATTTGCAAGATGAACATAAAATCAAACGAAGTGGGAAGCAAATTTGAGAGAGATGTTGAGCGGAATCCTCAACTTTCAATTTCCAGCTGAGGAGATAAGTGTATGTGCTCATTGACACACCAACGCAGCAGTTTGTAGCTGAGGGGAATGAAAGAATCATTTACATTTGCTCCGAACATACAGGTTTTCTGATTGCATCCGTCGAGTTGAAGAAGGTTGTGTAATGTGTCTAGGTCAAGGAAGAATCACCCATTTGTAGAAAAAGCTACATGCATCATTCGCGTAAGTTGTATTTATCAAATTCTTTTTTTGCCTATCTCATCAACTGTCAGGTACAACAAATGGGGGTTTAAAAACTAGTCGATATTGTACTTAGCTTGTGCGTGTGAATGATTTCTTCTTCGATTAACGAGCCCGTAGTTGGAGGGGGGGGGGGGGGGGGAGAGGGGAGGGAGAGGCCTTCATCGGTTAAACTAAAGCCGCTACTTCTTGCAACTTCTTTGATTGTCTTGTTTAACCCACCAGACAGGCAAGTAGATCATATATATATATATACATATATAACGAAGGCTTGCTTCACCATTTTTCATTTTGCAGGTGAAAGTTAGCGGAGTTGGGTAGAAATTTCGGCAAAAAATTTGCTGAGGTTCGAGGTTTAAGCAAGTTTAGTTGGCGTCATTTATAAATGAGCGTTTTTAGATGAGAGATGTGTAGATTTGAGTTGGTTGATTATCGTCGTTTTTTAAAATCATTTTGAGCTGTGAGCATATCAGTTTGATTTAAAGGTGATCGCGGAGAAGCGGACCGCTTTGAATGGTGGACATCCTATTCGAAAGTTCGGTTTCCAGACGAAGGCCAATACGACCCCACCGGATCCTTTGGGCATTTCGCTTCATATAGCGTCGAAAATCGGGATCGTGTACGATGCATCAGTGCTGAATATGGTCAGTTGCTGCACGTTTGTTATAGTTTTGAGAGCAGACGATAAGATGCGCCAATATTCACTTTAGACAAATGAAGCGAGGTGCTAACTCTCTGCAGTTGGAATAGGAAGGAGGGATGAGTTGCATTAGACACTACGGAGGATGTAGACGTAATTGATCCATCAGTGGGACATAACATATTTGCCTTGTTTAACTGACCGCAGGAGTATGTGAAATGTGGGTGTGGTGGGTCTTGTTAACAGCTTTTTTTGCTGGTACTACAGTGGATAGTTGAATTCAAACCCCAGCAATGAGATACCCACTCCTCTCACCCACCTATCGATTTTGGTGTCTCTACCTCACTCAGAGAAAGAAAAGCGTTCGGAAACCTCATCTCTCTACTCCATTTTATATGAACCAAGACTCTAACCACACCTATCCCACCGTTTCCTCACCTTTCGTCATTCTTTTGTGCTGTTTTTCTCGACACAAACGCCTTGCATCAGAAACCTTGTCTGTCTATTCCTTTTTGTTTAAGGTCATCATAAAAGACCTTTGCACAAGGTGATGCTTGTATTTGAACGGCAGGAAAGTTTTTTGCAGGTGGTTTTTTACTCCTTATTTTTTGTTTGTTTATAGAGTTGTCAGATATGGCATGAATAATTCATGAAATGATCGGAATTGAATGCAAGCTATAGCGGTTTTAAAGTTGGCAGCTTAGTAAGATAAAAGATTTCTGAAAATATGAACGCTAACCAACGAATCCAGAGGGAATTTCGGAAATCCAGAGGAGCCGTAGGTCAGTCACAGAGAAATAATCTGCCAACCTTGGCAACTTAGGTCAGGTGGGGATCTATAATTGGGCAATGTTGACTGTTGGCGTTCTTGTGCCCTCACTTTGACGTCGAATTGTTTTGTTAGATTTCTGATTGCGTTTTATAACGTTTGGGGTGTTTACAATTTGGTGAAACTATTTATTTAGGATTTGCTCCTACGAAAGCATTCCTTGCTACTGAATTTCGTCTCGAATTGCATCGCCCTCAAGTTGTCGTTGATGAGACATTTTGATCGGAATTATTTTCCATCAATTTATTCAGTAACCTATCATCTCCGAAGATTATTTTATCAGGCAATGATAAAATTCAGCGTTTTGGCTGCGAAGCAGTCAGAAATGAAAGAGTGATCGGTCAGAGGTGTTGTGAGGGATAAGTTCATTTAGCTAACTTTGTGGAGGTGTTCGAGTTCATTGCAGGTGTCCCAATGTCAACGCAGTGGTCACCTAGACCATATTTTTACCCCATTCAAATCGCACAGTATGCGCTGCAATATTACAGCCGAAATAAAACAGGTAACCTTGGCAACTCTCAAATGCGGCAATGGTCGAAAGGGTCATTGACGAATTCGTTGAATAGTCATTTTATAGTCGAGAGGAAAACTCGTTTGATGGACTTCTTTGCACTTAGATCCCCTTTATCGATAACGAGAAACCGACAGCAGCAGTAATGATCGATGGTTTCTTTTTACAAAAGCAGTAGTTATAGAACTGTTTTCTGCAACGGAGAAGCCCAAGAGTTTCACATGTGCGGCAGATGGCATTGTGGTCGGGAGGTAGAGTTGAAGCAGCTCTGTAGGGGCAGATCGGCAATGATAGGGAAGCAGTGACAGAAAATATGAAGTGAGAAAATAGGCCATTTCAAGTGATCAATTTAGGAGTGACATTGAGATAAATTATTGCGGCAGTATTCTGCAGGCGTCACTTTTGATAGAATGCAAAGCTCGAGCAGCTGTAATAACATGGGAAAATGCAATAACTCTGCTCAGCGTCGGTCAGTCATCTTTTTCTTGCAGCATTCAAACGTTGCGAACAAAGTAGTTGCTGAGAAAAGGATAATTCGTGAATGTTGCCATGAAGTTAATTCTGCAAAATTTGTTCTTATTAAAGCAATTAAAAAGTTATATACCTAAGCGGATGTGGAGGTCAGCTGGATTGGGATAGGAGTACCTTTTTTTATGGCAGCATCCGCGTTATTGGCAAAAGGCAGGGAATAAACGTGTAAGTGAACGGAAGAATGCACCTCATCATATTTGCATATGCTTACGGAATAAAAGTTCGTTGACTAGAAAGAAAAGCACAGCTGGTCGAATATTTTCTAAGGCACAAATCAGTCAGCAGCTGTTGTTATCGGATGGGAACATCTCTTCGACTACTTCATCAATAATATGAGTTTGGTGAATTTGTTGAGGTATTTTAGACGATCGTACACAGCAACAACATCTCAGAACTTTGCTTGTCATTACTCAGCACAACTATTCGGACGAAATTTCGTTGCACAGAACTTCTCGTTTTTCCCCCACTCTGTTTCACTTCTTAACAAAGAATCATCTGTACCAATTCACTCTCCTTGCATACTCTGTAGAAATTGTTTTACTCATGGAATTGATGGTAAGCTGTGGCAGTTATGTGATGATCTCATTTTGCAGTAGATTGCCTGAGGCATGAACAGTTTGTAGGAGACTCATTGAAAGTAATTGTTTTCTTGTGCGAGAGGAAATCTCTTGGCAACTTTCCATTCTTTCAGTTAATAAGGATAATTTTTTCAGTTTTCTCCACTTTCAGTTCCCGTTCTACCTCTTGTGATTTCAGAATTTCATGCATTACAAATGATTTGTTCATTCCTCTCCAATAAGACATTCCTTGCTTCATTTATTTGTCATATCAGCGGGATTTCCAACCTTCCCATTAGCCTTACTTTTCAATTTCTGCAACTTGTCCGCGTGTCCGAGCTTTCACCATTAATGTTCGCATTACCAAGTTGTTACTTTGTAGTTACTATTTAGATGACGAGCCAGTATCGGTGAGCTTGGGTGAGGAGACTTCGGAATGGATTGTCGAAGGATCCGCCAAAGAAGAAGTTGTTGTTAGTCAGTTCTTCGAAAAGTCGGTGGAATCGAATGTTGTCGAGATAATACCACAAGGTGAGTTGTGTTCAGTAAACCTTCCCCACTGAAGGCCTTACAAAATGTTTCCATCCTAAGTAGCATTCATCTGCTGTTTGCTGTTCTCTTTGTGCAGAATTAGAATTTTGTACAGGATGTGCTGATAATGTATGAAATATCGCCATGATTCTGCAGCCCTGTAATCTGTATTATTCCGCAACAATATGTTGGAAAGCAAGCACTTTTCAGTTTGAATTTCCATTAAAAATATTGGAAAGCAGAAAGCGATTTCTTTTATATGTCGAAGTGAAGTTGAAGTTTTGCAAGCTATATGGGCTAATGTACTGTTTTTTCATTAACTGCGTCAAAGTGATGGAAGGATTCTTCCATCCTTTTCAGAATTTCAGAATTTTTACTGTCTTTTGAAGAGGAGAAGTTCCACTTATCCGTTTTCCATTGTGATTGTATTAGGATACTATTATTAACCAGTAGTACTGAGCAAATTTGGCCTGTCCAACATTCTGGCTACGTTTCCTTGCACCATTTTATTCCTCTTACTTTTTTCCAGGAAAGCGCGCCGTCGTGAAATTGCTTCTAAACAACAGCACGGATCTGGACGTAATATCTTTTTTGTGGAAAGCAGACTCTTCTGGATCATTCACTATCATTGCAGAAATTGTTCAGGTTTGTGATGTGGATTTTTGTTGGCATGTGAAAGACAAGTACTCTCCACGAACCATTTTTTTTCTATTCATCCTGCGTCGTCTTTCGTTTTCCAGTTATCGGCGAAAATTTTTTGATATAGAAAATGCGTGGTTTTGTCAGTGTTTTTCTCTCGTTGCAATAAAATTTCGTTGATTTCTCTTCTCTGATTCGGCACTGTAAACGCCTTTTCACGGTTCAAAAGAGTGCCCCATTTGCTTTGGAAAGTTGTTGTTGGATGTCGTCCACAGAAATATCCGTTTTGCCCGAAGAAATTCCGATGAAGATGTGCTACCGACCTAGAGGAATGTACCTCTGTCACCGTTGCGGTGTAGTCCACCGTCTCACGTTCGTTAATTTCCTTTTGTTGTCACTCGTTAAAAGAGATGTAATGTTGATTAGATGCGATGATAACGCAAAGTTCCGTGCGTGGTGACGTTTCAGATTGCAGTTTGAACTTTTATGAATTACGCTGTTAAATTGTCAGATCCACAATTCATCATTTCTTGCAGTCTAAAGAAGTGCTTCATTTGCATTACGTTCATAGAAGTGACGGGCGATGTGTATGGCAAAACGAGGATCAAAAAGAGGTTTTTTGTGCTTTGATATGTGCAGTGTTGTGCGTTGCTCTCGAATTGTTTCATCGCCCTTTGCATCTTAACACTTTGCATTTTGCTTTTCACTCACTCTCCGCATTTACCTCCCAACCCTTTCCTCGGGGCTGCTTCTTCCTTTTTGCATCGACTTTCAAAAGGAGGGACAAATTTTGGAAGGCCATAGCTCATGGTTATGAGGTCGTTTAGTGGCAGAAACCCATGTTTGATGCCTTTGTACTGAGCTGAAGCTCGATCGTTTGAGCTGCTGTTGAAAGAATTAAAACCACTCAATAGCTGGAAAAAGTCTGTTTTCAACTTTTTTCCATCGGGATTGTCTTAACACCATCATTTGCAGCTTTTGCACTTCACTTTCCTTCTAACATGTAAGTATTCCTCGTAAGGTGTAAAAGAGGCGCCATCTCATGCGCCTACAAATTCACTTCTGCAAAACCTATCATTTTAAATGTTTTTTGTGCTCTTTCGCATGCGATTTTCTCTTCTGGCCCCTTAACTTCGGAGTTAGTGAAGCTTGAGTTGGAAAGTTTTTCGGATTGTTGTTAGCGTCCTTTGATATCCCCCTCCCATTAGCCTTATTTGATTAAACAGATTTGCAAACGAAGTAGATTTGCTTTAAAAGTTTGTGTGCGTAAAGATCACAGGATGTACTTTCAAATACTCTGATTTGAATTTGAACGGAAACGGACGGCAAAGTCTGCGCTGGAAACTTACACGGCATGACATTTCAGACTGCCGCATATCGAGCCATGTTATTGGTTATCATTATTGTTATCCGCTTTGTTGCGCAGTGTTTCATTCATGCAGTGCTCAAACCGAGCGGCGGCCTTATTACATTGTAGCAGTGACTCGCATTTCTGAGCCTTGCTTATAAAATCAGTCCAGCAATTGTTAAGTGCTCTGAAGTTTTCAAATTGGTTTTTGTCCACACTCGAAAAGCTGGTTTTTCATCTGGGAGTTGTTATTGAGGGTCACTCTGGAGGTATAATTCAGTTGCATCCAAGCGACGTACTTCAGAGTTTAGTGCTCCACGAATTTTAGAAATGTAGCGGACAGACGTTAGACACTGCCTTATCATTGTACTCCCCACAGATCCGCCGCGATAGTAATATTGTAAAATGAAATGATACAAAAGGAATTTCATCCTAGGGCATTCGAACTGACGATTGATCCGATCCAAATATAAGTGAATTGTTGCGGATCGCCATGCTTTTTGGGGGGGGGGGGGGGAGGGGGGATTAAAAGAGGGAAGGGGTAGTCGCAACATCAGTTGATCCGTCGAACACGTTTAAAAAGGTGTCTTGCGAACCCATCTGACATAATTCTTCATTTGTTTACTTGTACAACAGCAAGTGCTCATCTTCTTCTCGACAGTTGAGAGGACACTCTTATGGTTTAGTTGTAAAAACGATGCTTTCAGGTTGGATGAGACCTTCATATGTACTTTTGGATGTTGCTTAATCTTTCATTTTGCCCTTTCTGTGTTTTTTCTAACATGCAATGATCCATAAGAGTGAAGTTGCACTCTGCATACTCCACCTTTCAACTCAGAAGCTATGAGAAGAGAGGAGTACAAGAAGGTTGAGCTCACCTACAACATTTATCTGTCTTGAAGGTCAAGATCGGTTTAACAGTAGTTCTCTGTAGATGGCTTATTTCTACGAGCTTGGCGCACATCCAAATCCGCTCGAATGGAGATCGATTTGTCGCAGTGTTTTGGTGGACGTGAGTCGAGCCCTTGCGACAGCGTCGACTGGCAAGAAGAATCCAAATTCGGTTCAGCTTCATCCAGGTTGTTCCAAACAACAACGTCTGTTTGAAAAAAATCCAGTTAGTGTTATGTGGGAATCTGGAACGTCATTATTTCACAGGTGAATGCACCAGTCATTGCGTAAGTTATAATTACTCAAGTAAGAGCCACAGCATTTCTATTTTTCGCCTTCCACAAATGAGTTGCTTTTAATAAAACTTAGAATGATGCGCTACATGGGGATTTTTGCTTTCTAGACAAGAATATCGGATCGCTATTAGCTGCATGCGCCTTTGAGCTCAGGGCGGAGTTTGCTTCAGCGGGTTTTCTATTCCAGTGCACCTATCTTGAAACGGGTCTGGCACTTATGAATGCAGATTTCGGGCAAATTTTATTAAATAGATGCATTCATCTCTGACTACCTCTGTAACAGCTAGGGGATAACTCAACTGCCTACGTTCCATTCGCTGTTTCCCGAGTTCTTGTCGTCGAAGTGTCGAGTAATCCTATTTTCGTGTTGAAAATATTATCCACCTTTTTTGGTTTCGGTTTTGGAGGGCTTACTTGACAGTCCTCCGCGTTTTTGTTCTTTCTGTTCTAATTCACTTCTCATGTTCAGAGTCCAACCTTGCTTGACTCACATAAGCGTGGTAAATCCCCTAGCATTCCGTCGTAAAATCAGCAGTAGCAGCCTGGGCTTCTAGGTGTTGTTTTTTTTAAGGATCGTGATTATTCTGTGCAGACTTTTCCGCCCTATTCACTGTTGAGCGCTGGTGTTATATGATCTTGTGACCTCCCGTTTGTACTCAAGAATTCAAGATATCTCCAGTTCCTCCCTCCATGATGAATTTAGACTTTAGGGGAACGCGTATAGGAACTGGAGCAATCGTATTTTCCTAGTTTCACACACATGTGTCATATATATATATATACAGCATATGTTCTATGCGCACGTATATATGTATAGTATATACTGTATATAAACTATATATTTGCTGCATACTATCTATATCATATGTGTGCCATGTAGTAAATAGTATACTATAGTACGTATTAACATATGATGTGGATACATACAAGCATGCATTTAAGCTTGGGTATTTGGCTATGCGCCTACATCTTGTGTTTTAGTACAGGTTTTTAACGTCATCGGGTTCCCGACTTCGATAGCATATTATGACATGTAAGCAGCTGATCGAAAACCTTTGATCGATTCGTTTTCTCTGTTTTCTTTGGACGTACTGAACAGATAAACAAACGCGGAGTCGTTGGAAGAGGAGGCCTTTCAGCTGTTAAGCATACAAAACTGTGACAAAAGTGCGGCAGGTGGATGAGTAATGTGGCGAGACAGGTGAATAGATCAATAAGTGTTGGATGAGGTAAACCATATGATAAAGCTGGCTGTACACCATGTGAGAACTTAAGGTGCTGAGTAAACTTTAATACCGAAATATTAGACGATTTGCTGCTGTATTTTTCATTTTTGAGGAATGGGAGTACTATCTGTTCGCAGCATAAATTGAACGAATTGAGTGCGCTTGAGCTGCGAGCCAAGAATTCTAAGGAAGCTTTTGTGAATTAATTTCACCTGCCTGCCAGTTTTCTTCCTCATTTTGCTGTATTTTCCAATTTTTGTTCGCCGGCTGATTGTTTATGGTTTTTTATGATGACACTTGTCATGCTTACGTCCATCTTTATGATTGTAGTGAATCAGTGGGAAATTTTTGACTTCCTAATTCAGCCAAAATTATTTCTTCAATCTTCATTTGTCTCCGTTTGCAATATGTTCGTTGTGGTGCGATCACCTGTGCCGGATTAACTTTGGGGAACTTTGCTTCACAGCGTTCTATTTTAGGCGATGTTCGAGCTTTGTCGATCACTTTTGAACAGCATTCATGGATTCGTAATTTGCAGCAGCGTTCTGCAGCTCACCTTGAGCGTTTCCTCGTAGCAGCCGACTGGTTTATTTCAAACCAGGATCAGTACGGTGGATGGCCGGTGCCAGTCGAACGGTATTTTTCACTTCTTTCATGCGTTTCTTATTCAAAGAAATAAACATAGTAACACGTTTTTTTCCAACTAATGGTTATTTGAGTTCACAGTATATTTTCTCGGGCAGTATACGAGAAAACGTATGGGGGTTTCTTTTAGGAGGTATAGAGAATATGGCAATGACTGATGGAATGTGAAGTGCTGTAGGAAGTAGGAAGTTGTCTAATTGCTTCGCTATGTTTTGTTTTGATGTACGTATTCGTGCTTCTTCCAAGTCTGTTATTAGCGTTCTTGATTACGAGGTATTTCTTTTGCATTAATGGACGAGAAACACTCAAGAAAGCAGGGAATTTCTAACTAAAGTTATCTTTAATCGGCTTCCAAATTTGCTGATATTGACGTTTGAACAGCTTAAAGGTGCATTGTGAAGACGTCAAGTTTGTGCCGACGATATTTCTTTGAACTGGAGGAGAAACTCTAAAATTTTAAAATTAAGGCCAAGAGCTTTAAAATTTCTAGTCCGAGCTATTTCCAATATCGAATGTGCATTTAAACGGCTATTGCACATTTATGCTGTGACTACTGAGTGAACATAAGGGAGTCCGTTTTTGAGAAAACCACTTCTGCAGCATAATATTCAGTACGTCTTCACCTCCTCAAATGATTGAAAAAGTTGGGGTAGCCGCCATAGATCCATGTACGTATGCGTTTGTATGAGCATATGAATTAGATTAATTAGAATAATAAGTACTGCGAAATACGATTGTTTCATATGGAAGTAGCTACTTTGTCCTAACATTATAGCGATTTGATAAAACCGCCTATGCGCTATGAGCTGCTGCCACATAAAGTTACTTCTGGTATATGTTGATCCATATATAAGAAATTGCGAACCATTTTGGCTTCTTGTGAAGCCTCAGTGAAATTAACAGCTCTTGTTTCGTAGGTAGATTTATATGAAGTATTGTTGATAATTTAATTAAGCGTCGGAATTAGGTGATAACTTAAGTTTCTGCCATTGTTTTACATTTTTATGTCCCTGCGAAACGTGTTAGAACCGATTGGTGGTGGTGGGAGATATTGCATCTAGACTGTTAGAGTGTTTGAAGTCTTCGATCTGTAAAGTAACGTATTTGAAACGGAAGTGGGAAGGATGCTGGTTTTTTGGTCCACGTAATTTCAGATTCTTTCTTCGCTGTTTTGCTTTTGGTAGTTTGTTTCCCATTCTCAATTGTCACAGTGAAATCAGCGATCTTTTTCGTGATATAACGACAGATATCGGAGCTGTTATAAATGTCTGTTTTTTCAAAAGAGATTTTCTGGCAGTATCAGTGAAGATAAACGTCTTAGTCAGGCCTCTTAAATAGGATTTCGAATGGACAGCTGAAGTGCCTAGGTTCATTGTCTATCGCCGTCTCATTTCTCTTGTTTGTGGCGTAACCAGCTTGTGAATTAAGGCGGGAATCTGCATTTTCAGTAATAATGAAGCCGTCTTTTTGATTAGACCAATATCTGCCCTTGAGTGGGATGCTTGTACTGTTCCTATAAATATTGCTTCATGTCATGATGGCAAATTATCATCTGAAGACTTCTTTTGATTGCAGTAACGTCCACTACAAGCATCCACTTGTTTGGAACCAAGTTTCACGTGATTACATCTATTCAACTGTCTAACTTTTCAAATAGTGCCACATAAATCCTGCACAGAGAAGGCACAAGTGAAGTACAGGAATGTGCACGTCTAACGATGGATCTTTACGTAAATGAGATCCGTTAAGTTTCGCTCAGAAGAAGCAACAAATATCTCCAGGTGAATTGAAGTGGTTTGAATTCTCTATGGGTGTGGATGTATTCTATGGATCTTTAAAAGTTTTTTTGCCTTTTCACTTTCAGCGACATGTAATGACTTTTTTTACTTTGCAGTTCGATAGCTGAGAAGAAGATAGTGCTTAAAGCAGGCTGGCATAGCGCTATGGCTCAGGGACATGCAATGAGCGTACTAACGCGTGCATACTCGGTCACACATGAATACAAATATCTGCGTGCGGCTGTGAAGGCAACTTTGCTTTTCAAGATCGTATGTTATTTGGTTGATAATTTCTCCTTCGATGAACCTGACGAGGTTTTGATCTTTGAAGAGACCTTTTGGCTCCCTTTCCCCCACTGGGTATGTCCTTCTTCAAACTCGGGATATTGACTTTAACTAGCTGTAACCTGGCAGTGTTTTCTCGACAAGTTGTTTTCGGGCTGACTTTTCCTTGCGAAACGTCTTTTTGTTACGTAGAAGATGAAATTCCTCAAATAAAATCGTCTTTCGAAGTTTCACGTAGTCTCGGTGGTCTATCTGTTCTGTTCCGTTTCGGCGGCACTCATTTCTTTTATATTTGAATGTTTGGTTTGGCTCGCCTTGACGGCCTCACTTGTGAAACCGAAATGTGCCCTGTGATGAAAACAGCATTATTGTTGTTGTTATTAAACAGGTTCATTATTCATTCAGTGATGGGCGAATTTCTGTTGAACGCGGCAGTTTTGGTAACCCATATGCTCAGGATTGCCAGCTTAGGATTTGCTTAGGATTTGTTCCGTCTATTTTTAGCTGCCATTATTGGCAAATAACGTGGCGGGCCGAGTTACACCACCTTTCTTCTGATAAAAAAATCCAAGTATATTTCATCACGGTGAGATACACTGTGATTTCTCACGTTATGAAGCTTTTTCATCGCATTAATATAAACTACGCTGCATCGTGATCGGGTTGTATGCGTTAAATGAGCTGTGATGTTTGATAACCCTGTAAGGGTTGCTTTATTCACTATAAATTCATGTTTACTTACAGAACGCATCGGAGAATGGTGTCCGTGGCGAACTTTTCGGTCATCCGTGGTACGAGGAATATCCAACGCAGCCGGGTACGTTCGTGCTCAATGGTTTTATGTATTCCCTCATTGGGCTTTATGAACTTTCACTTATGCCGAAGCAGTTTTCCGGAGAGGCGGATAAGCTGTTCCAAGAAGGTATAGAAGCATTGAAGGCACTATTGCCGTTATTCGATACGGGAAGTGGATCAACGTATGATTTGAGGCATGTTGGTTTAAAAACAGCGCCAAATTTGGCGCGGTGGGATTATCACACTGTACATATTTATTTACTCAAATGGCTCTATAATATTACGAAAGAAGAACAGCTCAATGAAACAGCAAATCGTTGGGCGGCGTATGCACAGGGAAAACGGGCAAAGCATAATTGAGCAGAGGGGAAGGGTGGAGCGTGGAAAGGAAGGGTGGAGGAGGGGGGTTGGGAAGGAAGCGAATAAAATCGGAATATACGCATTAAAACAAGGGGCTTTTCTTCAGAGAAATGGACGAATAGTTGTTCTTTGCCATTGCTTCCAGTCGCATGTTTTTTATTTTACTGGCAGTTTTGTCACTTGTAGTTGATGTTCAAAGCGTACTGGATGTACTGCAGGGGTTCGGTGTGTTGTAATTATTATACATGCGTGGTCTATAGAAAAGATGCAGGTGTTCTTACAGTGCAGGTGTTTTTCATTGTTAGCCGTTATATGTATGGGAACGCATGGGAATATTTTCCACTCCATAAACTCATAAGTTAAGTAATTGTCTAAACTTCTCTGTATATTTTGCCGTTAGGCGACTGCTTCAGTTCGCAACCAAAGCAGTGGAATAAGACGTAAGACGAAGGTTTCCATGACTAGTGAAAAGATTGTCGACAAATGGCGGTAGATGTGCAACCTTATTAACCGGGTAGATATTGGCCACTGAACTGTTAGTGATAATTTCGCCCTCCATTATTTTTGAGTAGATGCACGCCATGTGATTTTAGTGTTCATCCAGCGCAGTGCTACAGTAGACGAAGGGTGTTAGCGAAGGGTTTCAGATGCGTACCTTTTGTGGAAAATATTCTCACTGGTCGTTAAAACAGTGACCATCGTCATTTACCTGATTGTAAGCTGGCTTTTAATTGGATCGTCAACCAAGTATTAGGTTAGAGTGAAAGTCGGAAAAGACTCCAAGAGCGCCAGAGAGGTGGCAGATAGTTCAATAAATAGATGTAAAGAGAAACATGAACCAGCTGATATGAGTCGAGTAGCACAGAAAGAATGATAAGAAGGCCAGTTGTTAAATTTTATAAGACGCGAACCACTTGGTCATGGTTCATTTCTTATTGCCTTTCAGAAGATTACTCAGCCAACTTGTGATATTTTTCGTTCCGTTCAGCTTTTATTTAGCCGAATTATATGCGTCACTTTGTGTTATGTTCGCAGATGATTTTTGAGTTTTCTGTCTTATTTTTTCGAATGAATTAACGGTTAGCTGAGGCAGTTGCTTAATGTCGGGATTATTCGATCGTTGTATTTAGTTATCGTGTATCGAAAGTTGAATTTTCCAGAATGATTCTGAGAGAAGCATCATGTATCTTATGCAAGCTTCTGTATGCTTGGCGATTCTGAGCCATTGAATAAAGAGATTAAAAGTGCATCTGTGTAAAGTAACTCGTTATATTCCGAAGGATGTTTGTGGTCATGGGGATGACATTCTTTTATAAGAACTGTAGAATGCGCTTGGGATTTTTCTCTAAAGGCAGGTAACGCAGCTCTAGATGATTATTGAACGATTTGCGCGTGTTTTCTTTCTCCTGTGCGGGTTTATTGGCTTGTTTCTTTCCACTGTACAAAGATGGACGAGATGCAGTTTAACTATTGAATTGCAATGCATGGAAGCGTGAACATTTTGTGAAATACAAGTACTTGAAAATTGAAGTGCCAAAATTCGAAGACTATTAGCTGAAAGTTTGATGGTATCTCTGCGCGAAGTATTTCATCGTATTGTTGAATCTGGATGGTCTCGTCCATCTGGGTGTGCTGATCGATAAGGGTGGGATAATGTCAGGTTTCGAACAGCTTCCCTCGTCGAGATTTGTTTATGTTGAAGTCTGAGAGCCACATCAGTCTCGTTTAATAGAATGTTGGGAATTCTGATCCAAAACGTTGCAGCACATGCAAACTTAACAATAAAATAGGGCGATATACATAAGCGACTAGATTTGAGACTATTTTTAAAATTCATCCATTTAATGAGCCTAATGGATGGCCGTTGATTGTTTTGTCACTCTCATCTGGTAAATGTACAAATAGATAAATGAGAAATCGGTAAGAGCTGATTCAAGGAATGGGTGAAAAAATGACATTTGCAAAACCTGCTGGGGGAGCCAGTTAAAGCCATGTTTGTGGCACGCTTTTTCCTGGTCAGCTGGAACGCGTGCCTCACATTTGTGGAATCATTCTAAGAGTATGAAGAGCGGAAGGTTAGATCAACCAACCAGCTGTTTTGAAAAAGGGGATCCCTGAAGTTTCAGATAATGATATTTTCAGAACAGCACTGTAATCTGGTTGATAACGTCAGGGTACTGACGTCTTCTACCAGTGCAGCGCGAGAGATGAGGCAAGGAAATCACACATGAGTTTAGTATTCGAGAATAGGTAGACAGTGCACAGTGAATGACTCCCGGTAGTTTCCACGGTATCGTAGCTGAAGATATGGAAAATGCAATCTGCAACTATTAAAGAGGCATAATTACAAACAGGTATGCAATGAAAATCGAAATCGGCTGTGGCACGAACACTCATATACGATAGCATCTAGATGGACGACGACAGCTGGTGTGACCAACACTACGTCGTTCATTCACAATGGTAACGCCTACAGATGTGGTTAATTGAACTGAATGAGGCACTTCTCCTGCATAAAATGGAAAACTGTTGAACAGCAGCCCTCAACGTATACGATATGAGATGTCTTTGTGAAAATAAAAAGCAGAGAAATGTGCACAATATATATTGGAGCAGAGCACCACGTCACGTCTAAACTTTTCACTTTTGCACAGTGTCTTCAGTACTTAACGTTTTGTCTTTCGCCGTCAAGAGGGTCTCTTTCTGGCATATGTGCTATCAGTGATTTCACGTTTGTTGCAAGACCACATACATGTTCCCAGGTTCTGAAACTTCCATGCTCATGCAAGAAAAGGAGACATTGTTTTAGCCACCAAACGGAAGTAGTTCGCACACACATGAATAGACGCTACAGACTTCGAAATTTTCATTTCCACCGCAGAATTAAAGTCGAGATGCTGTCTGACCATGCTTCCTCGCATAGTTCGTTCACACTGCTTCCTTGGGACAGTTCAACTCCAACAATAATTACGACGTTTCAAAATATTTAGGAGCGTTTCGAACTCATCGTTCGAAATTTACGGCAGCGTTCCAAACTACGTCCACGTGCCTGGTCACAGGCAACTTACGCGCCACTGGCGACGCCTTCATATTGCTCAAAATAAAGGTAAATGCTCACTCTCAGAAATCAACGATGTCCATTAAGAGGTAGTCGACAGTAGGTCGATCAGAAAATCAGTTTTGTGTGAGCATTTTCATCCTCATGACTAAAAGTATTTTGCAAGATATCTCTGCCACTTTGCGTCTCAGTTTTAACAAAACTTGGTTTGATGACCGTTTTGTTCAGAGGATCGGAAGTCGTGCGCGCATGAAAAATCTCCGCAGACACAGTCGGCGATAGTATTTCCAGTAACCGTGATTTAGTCACCCTAATTTTTCTCATTATCAAGCATCTTTTTGTGAAAAGTGATAAACCATAGCACCTACATCCCCGTCGACCTGTAGCCGGTTACTCAAGCGAGTCTTGCAGTTCTCTCGCTGACAGTATTTATTAAACAGATTTTTTCCTCAAGTCTAGTCGATAAGTCGATAAGTCAGCAGTAAGAGATATCATTGCAAAGTGATTTTAGGATACACACAGAAGGCAGAGAGCCTTACTCGAAGCATACTCACATAGATCAAGACCATATGACGTACTGAGTGAAGCACTACGTGAACATGGCCTCAGTCCTCAATGCTTCGAGAAGTGTAAGCGCTGAGGGCTGAATGATATATATTTCACTTCTATGCATTAGGTATAGAACATGGAATTCCATTCCAGTGGCATTCTTAAAAGCTAAATTTGCTTGTGGTGCTGAATGAAGAATATATGCACCTAACCTTGATTTCCCACAATTAACTGCTTTTGTGAAAGCATTCTTGGTGCTGAACGATCTGAAACATGGAGCCTGTGAAAAGAGGGGTGGAATTAAGAAAAAATAAAGCATTGCGGTAGTGATAAGGAATGATTTAATTCAGGTCCAGAATGACCCTTGACATCTTCATTTCAACACAGCCAAATGGCCGCAACAGATGACGAGTTAAAACATGTTCATGCAGACAATGATGCTTTTGCAACGTGTGATTTTATCATAGAGGAAGAATATATAAGACGTGGAGTAGAGGTTTGAATAGACGAATTCTAATCGGATTTTGAAGCATTTTTACTGTATAATGCAGATTATTGAATGCTTGTTATAGCTGTATGTCTCTTGCTATATCTCTTTAACTGATCGTATATAGCTTTCTCGTAATTACTTAATTTGGTGTTTTTAATGTTTGCCCCATAAAAGCCCATGCATTCTCATGCTTTCCCCAAAGACTGCAAGTTTCCTGGCTGAACGATACGAAATATGCGTTTTTTGGTGAAAATGCTATAGTGATTTTTTGCCCTCTCATCAGCTGGAAAGTAAAAAATTATAATGAGGAGAAATGAGATTTGTCAGCCATATTCCTTTGGCCAGCAAAAGGTCAGTTCAGTCTCATTTGCCCAGCGAAACCTTTAAGTGAATATCTGTTTTAAAGCGGCGAAATTCTTTTGCACCCATTTTTCAGCATAGAACAATTAAGCTTTATAGAAGTTACCCGGGAAATTAGCTGGCAAAAAGCCGTTATCTTTTGTTTCCATTTACGTTGATCGTGCAAGCTGGAGTTGTTTACAACACGTGATATTCATCTGTAAAATAAGAGATGCTTTTACCACCAATTACGATAAAATAAGGGAAAGGCATAAATATTTAGAAACTGAGCGCTCACATTTGCATGAATAAAGTAACTAAGGAAAATAAAAGGTTTACTGAAGTGGGTTTTCATGGCAATCACGTTCCTGTTGTGCAGGTTGCGCTTCGAATTTAGCACAAACAAACTACAGTTCATTTGTATGCACGGATCTCTTATGTATCCCGCTGTGTGGAGATCGGTTCACCGTTTATTATCACCTATATCATTTGAATGCGGCGTTGAGTAGAAACTGGACTTTCTTCAACTCTGAGGCGATCCTTCAAATGTGGGCTCAAAAGTTTTAAGACAATGCAGTGTTTTTAGCAGTATCGGAATGATCGAAGGTCGAAATAAATGATGGTATCTTTCACTGATTGACTTCATCGTATGAATAGCAATGTAATGGGAAATCAGCCAACAATTCATGGAGATGTCTGAAACGTGGGCGCACTCATTATAAGGAACTAGAGTCATCGATGTCTAGTTAGACAGCATAGGAATTTCGTCTCGAGACACTCCAGAACTCAGGATATTGAAAGTCTTCTGAGAACCCCTATTTAGAGCGGAACAATCATCGGAAAGTTCTTGAAAGTTCCCCAGTCTGGTTGAACTGTCAAGCCACATCTGAAAGCTTCCGTGCTATCCCACACGTTTATTATTTGCGGATATTATCTTCTTTAATTTCCCCGCAAGGCTCACATTTGTTCCCGGCTAACTTTAAAGAAAACCGGGGTGTCTTGTTTTGTTTCACTATAGGGCGCATACCTGTTCTCTGGCTAAATGAAAAAGAAACTTGGGTACTCACTTCGTCTCATTTCGCATTCGGATGGAAACGAGTTTGCGGATAGTCGATAAATGCAGACGATGACTTTGCAAATTTTGCGGCGTGTGAATGCAGCAGAGGAAAGAATAGAGAATAAAAAGGTATTAGGCTAGCAATGCGGTAACCAATAACTTCTGAATTTCTGATATTTCCAAGCGTTTCTGACGCGAAGGCTACAAGTTGTAGCCTGAAATCTTCCAGCATATAACATCCGAAGCCTTTTTTCTAGCATGCTCGCATATCAAAAGGGCTTCTAAGAAGGACAGATCTGAAATATACAGGCCCATATTTCTTCTAATATGTTATTAATAATCGGTTGCATTGGAGGGGGAAGAGGATGGGTTACGAAAGCTGTAGTCAGTCATCGAATCAACTGCATGCCTACTGAGTGGAGGTCTTAAATGCTCTGCCATATTTCGTGGATCAAATCATAGATGCTTCGCTTCGTTTAACTAGATTGGCGGTTTGATTCAAAGATTTTTATTATCATCAACGACGTCGTTTTCTAAAATGAACTTGGAGAAGCGTCTGGTTATTGTGTCTGAAGGAACAGTGAACAACACTGTGGCCTAAAATATTGCCTTGAGAGAAGCGGTTGTGAGAGGGAAGTTCGCTGATAGAGGTGGTGTCAGTCTTCACGTGGGATATTTCACGGTATTTATGACATATCGAACCGAGGAAGTTGTAGTTATGACCGTGATGACGGCGCTTTCATATCAAAAGGAGGACAAGACTTTATCAAATGTACTGGCTTCGTTAGCACTTTTCAGTGCGTCTCTCAAATGAATTTTTCCAATGGTTTAGCGGCTTTTCACTGCAAAAGAAGGGGATAATTTTGTAATAATTCAATGCATATAATTCTCCGCTCGCGAGGGTATGTTTGCTCGTAGACTTAGTTGCCCCTTCCTTTCATTTTTCTCTTCAGCAATTTTCGCATAAAAGTAAAACGAAAGTTTTGCTTCCGCACATCAATTTTTACATACATGACTTGTATGCAGCGAGAAATGAATTGTGCAGGATGATACATCTTCAATGATCGAAACGCTGTTTGTAAGATTCAGTGTTTAGTATGACACTGCTGTTGAAACGTCTCCATTCCTGTTACTGCACTGCCACACCAACTGTAATTTAAGCTACTGGCAAATGAAGAGCGCTTACAGACTGCATCAAGGTCGATTGAAGAAGGTTGGAATGGTTGTTTGTGCTGACGTGACTTTCACGAGTTCTTATCCCAGAATATTCGGGTTGTTGGAGTCTTCAAATATCCTTGTACGCTACGCTTGCATTATATACCTTTTAGGGTGCAGAAGCATGCGCAACACTATGCTTAAAGCTAAGCAAAATCGAGTACAAAATTGCCCACTCATTAATGTATTGTATTGTTCGCTTCAGGGGAACCGTGCTGCTGAAATTAAGAAACTTCCTTCATATTAATTTAGCGTGTACTGCATTAGCTTAGTAGTGTGCATCCTTTACATTAATTAAATCTGTACCCTTATGATCCAAAAATTCCTGGACTTCGTCCCTGAAAAACTTGTTTAACCTTTCCATCTTTGATCTCCTAGACCTAAGGAAAACTGCAGTAACAGGGAACTTCGAGGGAATGAGAAATGTGGTGGAAGCACACACCTGACCACCAACTGAGTTGACCAGGCATGAAAAAGTCTTACGTGACCTCGTTTCCCCACGCACGATCAAGTCCAGCTTTTCTTTGCGAGCTTGGCTTGACGGCATTCTTGCCATAGAGGTTACATTGCAACACTTCCTCCTGCATGGCAAAATCGAATCATTACGGAGCGCTTTCGCAAAATTGGCCACTCTCTAACATACAGCATCTGCGATGATGCTCTATGTTAGATAGGGATCTTTTTTTGTACGTACCTGCGTAAAAAGAATTGTACGAAAGATGATAGAGTATCATTTAAAGAAGAAGACAACGAAACAACGTCAGTGGAGGGTGGCAAATCAATTAACGCATTATTGCATAAAAGCGTAGTGCAGAGCTGGACGATTGACATTTGTGACGCAGCATCAAATAAATTATCGGTCACTGCCATACGTATTCTCCATCCATGCACTTCATTTCATCTCATGAGCCCTCGTAAGTGCAGTTTTATTTTATTAAGAATGATGGCTGTAGCTTCCACTTTGTCAGAGTGCGGGCTTGTCAATGTGTTGGGGGCAAAGTTGTAACGTGGGAATATTCGTGAGAGTGGCGCAAGAAGAGACGTTTGGACGATATCGCCGTTGTCGACGTTAGTTACTTGTCATCTTTTCATATTATTGTAAGATCTTCAGCGCACGAGGGCATACACAATTCAACGAAATAATGAAACTTCAAAAAGTAAGGGAGAAATATGTTAAAGGAGATGGCGGAAGTAAAGTAAATGATTCAACGAAATAAAGAAGAGGAACAAGAGGAGGTGTATGTTTCCATCCTAAGCACATTGAGAACCGATCAGTTAGGTAATTAGTTTTCGAAGCATCATTAGAACATTAAATGCGCAGGATAATGCCTCCGCCTTTTAACTGATTCGCCAAAATAGTTAGGTAATATAAGACTGCTTGTTTTTCCTAATCGTAGAGATGTAGGGGAAAAATGCGTCACATACAGAACTGCAGAAATTTTTCTAACCGTTCAAATGCTTGTGATTTTTTAGGAGGTCGATGGATCAGTGCGAAATGAAAAGTTTGCTATGCGGCGAGTTTCACTCGATTCAGGCTCTCATAATAAAAAACTAATATGCTTCTTCATCTTTAAACTACCTTCATTGCACAACAAAAGCTGTTTCAATATAACGCTTTCAACAATTTCGTTCCCAACAACTGCGCCGGGAGTTATGCTTTTTGCTTAGCAGTTTGTATCCTATTTTGCAGCAATAAGTTTTTCATGTAATTCAAGCTTTATGTGCCTCCGATACGATAAATATATCTAAAGATACCTTGAGTATAAACTTTTCCATTTGAATGTTTTTTGAAATTGTTGATCTGTCATTTGTCCTTCTAAATACTACTGCAGCGAAAAGCAGTGCTAATTGAAATTCACTTTGATGTTTAAAATGATTCCAGCACCAGTGACTTCCACATTCCGGAGAAAAGCCCTGTCTTTGGTCTTTATTAGTAGCAGTCACTATCCATCTGTAACAAGCACAAGCAAATCTTTTCTGAACCTCTTTTTGTGGAAATCTCTACCGGTCACGTTTCGATAGTTTCAGAAGAATATAATGCAGATTTCTGTGAGCAAACGACTGATTTTAAGAGATTAGAGGACGCGATTGACTGCAAGTATGCTTGGCAATGGTTGAAGAGGGGACGTGACCACTCTAATTTTCATTGTCTACTACTAGCCTGCTTTCGCGTCGTATAAATGGGTAGATTCGTTTTCCAGCAACATGAGTTCTCTGAATAATTTTCATTTAAAATGGAACGTTTTTGATTTGCTATACTGCTTTTAAAATGAACGTCTAGATTGATGTGTTTTTTTATTCGTTTATACCACTCACAAACTGATATAAATGCTTTGCGCAGTTTGATGATTCTTCTTCGCCGTTTTGGTCGGAGTTGAAATTTTCAGCAGTACAACATCTTAAAGATTTTTGATTTTGACAGGCGTCTATTTAACCGTGGAATGTGGCATTTGAAAATCATGATGCTGAGATATTTGTCGCTAAGACCCCCAGCAGATGTTGGCTTCACTGCAACAAGTGTGCATTTTTTGCATTTCGCTTGACTGTTGTATCTGTCGCAATAACGGCGTAGTAGAGCAGAAACTGTCCATCAAATTGACAGATTTCCACTGAGACGTGCTTCCAGTCGCATATTCTCAGCAGGATGGTTTCGTCTAATGAGCCATGGAGATTTCTGCTGATGTGAAGCGCAAAGGTTAGAGTGTTCTCCGGGCATGAGTTCTTTACGCGATTGTAGAGACTCTATCATCTGTTGAGTCGTCAGAGCTATTGCACTTCCGGCCAACTGGAATAGCGAAACAAGGTCGCCTCACTCTCGTATGCCCACCATTATCGTCAAACGTTGCTGCGATCCCTCGAGCTCGGCTGTTCATCCTCTGTATTTTATGGGCTTTGTATTTCCATTTTGTCCAGTCATCTCTGACGTGTCCGAGAAACGTCGTAGTGTTATTAAGTTTAGGCAGAAAAAAGCCTGCTGCCAACTTTTCAGGCCTAACTCTTAATGAGGTCATAGTCGTTGCGTTATTATGCGTCGTTCGAAGCTGGTAATGCCGCGCAGTAGATGGGGATTGTATATCTAGGGAGCACAAAACCTGAAAGGTATGCGCGTCGAGCAGTGCGATGTTATGTGCTCGTGTAGTGGTGACCCCATTCCGATGCCTTGTACTGGCAGCAGCCACGTCAACATTCCCTCCTAACTGACCGGTGCTGACCATTCGCAACCACCTTTGTCCATTTGTTGGCGTAGTTGTATTCGTGAAGTTTTGCTTTACAGTTTATTGCATATTCCTCGCCATCTATCTTTCAGACATCTCGTGCCTCAGATAAAACATTTCTACAGCGTTAAGATATTTGTAATGCTAACTTCGTTTGCGATATGTAGATTGGATATATTATATCACTGCAGCGTATAATCGCCATGAATGTGAAATTGCACTATGCATAGCTGCTCGGGTAACTACCGACCAAGAGCACAAATGAGTGCTTTCACATCAGTGACGAATGTTCAGCTCGTTATTCTAAAACCTGTTGCCTCTATAACTAATTCACTTCAGTCCAGCTAAACTTATATTGGGACTTTTCCTTTCTTTGTGTTGCAGAATATATATATATATATATATATATATATATATATATATATATGTATGTATATATACCATAAATCTTTACCATGAATCTCTACCTACTGGATGAGGATTATACTTGGAGGTGTGGCGCTCATACAGGTGTCTGATCTTTGAAAATTTTGCGAAGGCATACGATGTTTGCTCCCTATTTTCGAGTCAGTCGTCCTTTGAAACTTACTGATGGTATTATCGTGGGTGTTTCTTTTTGAAGATAGCTATGAATACGTGGATTGGACTCGGGGTATTGAAAATATCAAGACAAACGGATCTAATCAATCCTTTACTTTGCTGAATATTTCCCACCTTTTCATCTTCAACTTGTTCGACTTTCACAGTGTTTCACTGTACGTACAGCAGTTTCAACTCCATGACATATTCTATAATCAAGAGCTGGATGGAGCAATGTTATGTGGAACACTTTGAAATGTGTTGATTTAACTTCAGTAAATCTAGGCGCAGTTGAAATAAGCATCTGCAGCAATGGTCAATTAATGTGTTATATTGGAGTGATCTGCATAAGAATTTCGTTTAATCATGCATACTTCTTATGTATACCTCTGTAGGCGTTATCGACTTTTAGGTTTTTAAATAGGGAGGGGAGGTGAACAGAAAGAATACTTTCATAGAACTGAGGATAACTAAAAAGAAGGAATGCGTCAGAAAGCGTTGTTTATCAAAGTAACGGACTCGCCATCTGTAAGTGGCATTCCTTTTTAATTAGCAATGACTGGAGCATGATGGACGGGTTTTCGTTAGAGAGAATAAGTGAGTCTGAATTATTGTGTATTAAGTAATGCAATGTTCATTGTGGGCATTCATTCTGACTGCTGCTTTTATATCGGTCGTCGTTGTTGTATTCCTCTAATGGCACTCCCGAAGTCGACTTTCGGAAACGGGTTTCTTGCTGTTGGGCAACTTGTGCATAGGCATACAGTAAACGTTTAATGCTTCACATTTCGCCATCACATTACTTCCCATTTCCAAGCACTGTCTTCGATTGCCTCCCTCAGTTTTCATTTCTACAACTCTTCGTTCTTAATGAAACCTTAGGCGCTGTACTAGGACAAAGTCCAGCATCAGGGTCAAACTCATATATAAACCAATATCTGCTGCTCTATGAACGATAGATTCTAGTTTAATACAGTATTTGATTTACCATTTCAACCATCGTTGAATAGCGTGTTGGGCGCTGGTTAGTACAACTTGCTACGCAGCAGTTTTGAATAATATCCATTCGGTTGCCTCAGCAGTAGTAGACCTATTGACCATCCTACAGACACTCTGAAGACGGTCGAGTGCGTGCAGACTTTTATTCATTATCAGATTCCTCGATATTTTTTTCAAGCTCAACAAGGCGCTCATTCTTTCATGTGGCGCTTAGGATCCTACGAATCCCAAGTCTAATCTAATCAGAAATACTGCTTCGTATGTGCAAATACACATAAATAAATACATAAATATATATAGTGCGCAATATGATGCTTAAAGTGCGTAGTGCTTATATTACAGAGTGCCAAAAGAATGCTTCGAATGACCCCAGGGAAAGACTCAATGGTCTCCTAATAGACTAGGAATAGGATTGGCAGGGCCGATTCCTTATTGCACGAGACCAATGACGTGGATAGTGCTCGATAAGTTTCATTTGGCATTCACATGTGCGCATTAATAATGGCGAGCTTGACATATGGGTTTCCAGATTAATGCGCGCATATCTCTTGGTTGCACATATCAGATTATGTTGCAAGTATCAGAATATGGCGGCTATCAGCGAGAAAAATTTCCTTATGTGTAAGCAAAAAAGCGAGCTCAGATAACTGTAGTTTCATTTTCTTTTTGCTCCACTGAATAATAAATGAGAAACCATGTCGGAAGGTGATGGAAACGAGTTTCGGTGATCGTAACTTCACTTTCACAATATGTGTATGAACGAAAAATGTTCACGAAGATCGTTGGCATCGGCAAAGAGGCGTATAAATTCTCATCGTCTTGCTGAGATTCTTCTTCAGAAACAGTTGCTCTCTGAAGAGTAATATTAAGTACAATCATAATATGAGATTCCCGTAATTTTGTTAAATATTAGAGGTCATTATAGAACTCGACTGCTAAATTTTGCGACTAAATTCTCCATTATATGAGATGTGGAATAAACAAGGGTGATGCAAAATGGTACATACGTATTTGAAATGACGCTAATTATTTCGAATTTTGGATGGCGCTGTGATTTCAACAATGACTGAAAATTGCGTGTTCTAAACACTGATGTTGCAATTGATATTTTCTGTTTTCAAGAAAATACTCTCACTTCAAGCTCGAATGATTATAAGACAAAAAGTAGTTAACACTTCAATATTGGTGGATTTTTCATTTTACATAAGAAAGCGCAAATTGTGGCCTTGAAAATGTCTTGAAGTATAACCATCATTAACAGCATTAACTTTGCTCTAAACTGTTGTTCACTTTGACCAAAATGACATATTGGGCACATGCAACGATTGTTCACTTTAGTTAACTTTGTAGCGCCATATTTTGTTCGTATGTCTTGCAGATATTTCTTTCTAATAACTGTTTAAATATACTCCTCATTGGATCTTAATCTCAGACCCTTAAGGCCTTCTCAGTTTTTTATTGCTATTTAAATCTCTAGTGTTCTCTCTTGGAGGTTCGTCCGTTTGATTAAAAATAGATTTCGGCTCTGCCTGATGTGCAAACAAAGACGCTTCTCTATTAATAATTTTATTCATAGTTTGTTTTAAACTGAAGTGACAACTTTGTGTTATAGGGGACCATACATTTGGATTCGTATACAGCATATGCCAACTCTTATGTTCCACCGTTACTTCTGCCTTATGTGCTCTCTTTTGCATTTTACCCGCTTGTTTTCGAAATGCATTTACCCGCTTTTCGTTTTCGAAAACATATGGGTTGATTGCTTCAAGTATTTAGCAACTTTCAAATTCAACTAATCCTTAGAGCACTGCTTCAATTTAAGATATCACTGCAGTTGTTCGAAAACAATCAGCAGTGAACTAGTTTATTTGTGCACAAAATATTTGACGGAGCAGCTTGCTCACTCACCCATCGTGCAAGGTTCAGAAATCGGTCACACCTCCAAATGCATCTAGCAAAGGGACGCTTTATTGTTTTAAAAGGTAAAGTAATTCACGCCACGTGAACACGAATTAAATTTGATCGGAGGCATCCTTCAGGAGCTGCAAATATCTCCATATGTTTATGGATAAACAGTCGGTGACTAAATGGATGAAGGAAGCATTGCAGTTGAAGTAAGGAAATATCTTGAAGGGAATTGACTGAGGATCCTTCATCAGCGTTCCTTTTGTGTTACCTTGATCCATAATAAATATAGCTCAGAGAGTATTTAAGTCACGGGTGATTAGTGTTTCCACGTACAAAACAGATATCTTCAAATAGTCCTTTGGAGTCTATTTCCGAGTGTGTTCTGTAGTCGACTAGGTTTCATGTGGATTTATTTAGTGTCCGTCACAAATGTCAGCTGTGAACGATATACAGAGTAAAACTGGTTTCTGTTTTTTCATCAAATTATATTCACTTTAGTCTGTCCAAATGGTTCCGTTTTCAAGTATAACAACTCGCAACTGTACAATGTCACTCTCACTTATTTTGATATCGATCATGAAAAATTTGTGATGATCTTAGCAATATACTCAAACGTTGCAATCAAGGAGAGAAACAAATGATTACCAAGGAGAACAGGTATAAAAAAGTATAAATTGAACAGATTATGAGCTGTGCTTTTGGAGAGCTGAGAGAAATATAATTTGTTATGAAGTAAAATAATATTTATTGGGAAGATGCAGCACAAAAAAAGTTTCGTAGAAGAATGCATCGATAATCAAAGCAAACGTTCACAAGGAGCAAACAAGAGGGAAAATCGCAAAATGCTCGAACAGTTGATTTAGCAAAAGAAAAAAGAAACTTGTCGAAATGTATGGCGGTAGTTTAAACGATGTCTTCATCACAGCTAGACCAAAACTGGAGCGCTAAGACCTTCCCAGCGCCTATAGAAGCTTTCGTAACTGCGCTCTTTTCGTACTACGCGAATCGTCCCATAGATTCATGCCAAGCGTGCTGTAGTAACGTCCACATAAACTCCAAAAACCGTGCAGGGAATAGAAAGTGGCCTTTTGATGATCTTCAGAATAAGATGAAATGGAAAGCTTCCCATTTAAGAAAGCGCAATATGTCTTTTGAATGTCAAATCAGTGGTAAACGCGACCCAAAGTTCTTTAGGAGTCAAAGACTACACGAGTAGCTGATAAGTGGGTCATTTGGGTTTTTGTCATAATGGAAGGAATTAATTTACTCGGAATGCAAACGTAAACATCACCACTAGATCATCTGTCAACGAAAGCAAAAGAACTATAAATAATGTTCATAAAGGCACACAGTTTGATGTGGTCATCAGAGCGAAAAGCATTCAACACGAGAATTGAGAACTTTTCATCCTCCCTTTTAAAAATGAGGAGCTTAGTTGAATCAAGAAATGAATCTTTAACAAACAACTCTGGAAATACGCTGGTTGTAAAATGTTAAGATTGCATTTTGTGGGAGTTTGCAAAAGGCTTCACAAAAAATTTAAAAATCAGCTGCATATAATATTTCGCAATTTTTACCGCTGAGATCGGCATCTAGTTTTGGCCACATACAGATGAACTTATGTTGGTGTTAAAAGTTCTTCGCAAAGAAAGCAACAGGCCGGTAGACGTGGGAAGTGTGTACACATCGATCAACGGCAGTGCTCGAAACCGAACTATTTTCCGTTTAATGGGCGGCGTATACGTTCATTCAGAAGGGGTTGTTCGTGCATGACACTCTTTTATGGCTTTTCATTGATCGCTAATAACTTCTTGCCATTTTCGTAAAGCTAATAATCTATGCTCTCCTTTCTCGCAATTGCGCTGACTCGAGCTTCGATCAATACCATTCTTAACCACATTATGATAAGAATCTGAAAGTGTCTATGATAAGAATAGATATGCAATCTTTTGTCCTCTGGTTGGTGGTTGTACCCGATGCTTATTTTGCTTGGGTTGTTTCAGACCGCACTCGTAATAATGACTTTGAATTGGTGCATAGTATTCGCGAAGCTCTACTTCCGATATTCTTCCATTTTCGATATTTCTATAATTCTCACTGAGGCAAACAGTGGGCATAATTCGGTTCCATAGTCATTAGTTCACTCATATACTTTAACAGGCGGATATCGGTGTAAAAGCATTGAGAAACTCGCCTCAGGATACTAATAAACAGTTTGATGAATGTTTATTTCGAAGTAAATTGTAGTGAGGTGAATGTACGATCTTTCGGCATGTGAAAATTTATGCTAATTAAACTAATTATTTCAATGCCGAACAAATATGTAAGTCCCAGCGATAAATGTGTAGGTGAATATTCATATTGGTGCTTTTTCTGGGTGACATTAAGATGCATTAATTGCATGGAAACCTGGATAATATTCACGAGCGCAAACTTATTAAACATCGTCGGTGTTGTAAGTTGCTGTTTAGCAGTTAAACGTTTCAGTCTGACTTTCTGAAAACTTTTTTAATGCAAACGTTTTTGAGGCGAAGCTGGCCTAGTAATCTCTACATTCTAACGACAATAAATAATGTGAGCCCAATCTTAGTATTAAATACATCGTGTTAGACCGCATGCGAAAATGCAGTTTACGAGTTTAAAGTTTCTGCAAGTTTCTGCTACAATTCGCCAGTATTATATACGAATAGGTAACGCGCATTGTTTATTGCCGTTCTTGTGGATTTGTAGTTTCATTGAGAGCCATTGATGGAGGCGCATCGGACCAGCTGATTTGATGAGCTTTGTATATATGTTGTCCCCGACATTGAATTTATTGAGGACACAGTAAAAATGTTTCTTTTGACACTCAAGTTTGCCGGTGTTTTTCTACATCATTTTTTGAAATTAATTTTATCTTTATGTCTGTCGGTTTGTGTATCAGTTGTCATGGAAGAAGCCTCCTTGCCTTTCGCCACACTTTTGATAATTTTCCATAAATAATCTTTTAAATGATATATCTTGGTTTCAGTAGAATCTTTCCTAATAAACACTCCTTTCCATAACTAAATTGGGTAAAATAGTGTCTTTGCACATTTAGACCGTGATATACTGCGGCCACAAGTGATCAGAGAAAAACGAATTTTTTGTAGAATATTTGTATTTGCGGTTGTACTGATGAAATTTTATTGGTATGATTTAGCATCGTTCGTCGTCATTGCTAACTTGAAATTGGTCAGTTACGTGGGGATGAGACAGATGCGAAAAAGCATATTTCGTTCACTCCTTTAGGACTCTTTCATTTGCATAGTATTGGAGCAGTTCGTATTTCTCGCTGAAGTAATCTGCATAGGTAATGGACTATGCTCAGACATCCGCTTTAATTCGTTCGCCATATAAACGAAGTCATTCACTTTGAAAGCATAAGATATGAGAGGCAATTTGTGTGCATGGGAGTCGAACAGCAGCTGGTGTTGCATAAGCGGACAAATCAGCTTCAATGATTCGTTAAGGAAAAGAGCCGTCCAGCTCGTTGGTCCTATTTGTTTGTTAGTCGGATGTACAACTTTGACATACATTGCATCAGAAACTAATTATTAAGTATGGAAATGTCGCAAACCTTCAATTAAGAATTCCCCTTTTTTATATTGTGAAACTATTACGGAAACGTAAATATTAATCATAGTTGATAGTAGCAACATTAATCACGCTCACAATTTTATTTGTTAGCTATGAAGGAAGGTGGTCGATTCGGCGCCGCGTGACGTCACAACTCATGGTTGTCTGCAATTTAGGCACGACCAAGCGGCGCTAGCCTAGTAAGTTACTAATTTCCGTTTCGATTTTACGCGGATCTACGCAATCTTCTCTTTCTTAGCTAGTCACTTGCTACATTTAGTGCCTGCTATACACATCCCAGTTTAGAAGCAGAAGTACATGCTCGGCCTCCTTTGAACTACGAAAGGATGAATTTCATGCTTCAGCAAAGCAGTAAACAGGGAGAGTATTAAAGCATACTCAGTGTTGATTCTGTCAGGTCTCTGCAAAACGTACGTAATACATTCAGGTAAGTCATTTTCCAATCGATTTCTGCCCGAACCCATCATCTCTCCCCTATGTGATGCTGCTAATCAACGGAGATGTAAGCCATGTTGTGATGAGTGCGTCATTGCAGTTGTTTGAGAGGTTTAGAAAAGAACTCTTGAAAGGAATGTCCATCAAGCACGAGTAGCCGCCAAAGGAGTGGTGTTTTTCGAAAAACCTCATGTGACATTCTCTCGGATCTGAGACCCTCAGCTTTTTGTAAAGGAGTGAGGAGAAGGTGGAGTTCATGAGACTGAAGGTGGTGCTGTGCTGACGCATAGGCTGTTATTTCCGTTGGTAAGTAGGAGATCATTCTCGCTGCCAAGGTTTGGTGCAATAATAGGTAATGCGACTTTAGCCGTGCGTGTTGCTCCTACCAGTTGAAGGACTAGTCCTAGGCTAAGGACTGCATTTAGACTACATTCTAACCCCACACTCAAAGTTTTTATACCATTGAGCATTGTCGTAGTTCTTCGATAGCGCACTGTGGATGCGTAATTGCCATGAATGAGTTTTTCATCCGAGCTTTTTTCTCATTTTTTTGTGACTATCGTTTGTTCGACGGAAGAAGGGTTTATTAAGTGGAAAGCTGTATCCGAGGATTTACTGTAGGCCGGTGTTCATAAGTTTGATTGCATATGTACAGAAAGTTGAGCAGAGAAAAGTTGCCATACAGCTTCAAAATTTTTGGTTTTATGCACCCTTGGGTTTTTCCTTCGCCATTTTTCCCGAAGTGCCGTATGACGATGTCACAGTGCGAGTATTCCTATCTGTGGCATCCATGCCCGAAGCTTCAGCTGGCTGGCCGGAAAAAGTAAGGAGCAGAATTACGAGGTATGGGACACGGGATGCTCTTATCAAACCAACGACATTAGCTGGAAACGAGGAAGCAATCGGATGAAAAGACTTCGAAAGTGGCAACTTTGCGTTGCATCAGGTATTCATGGATGCCGGATCCCAAGTCGACATAATTTTGCAAATTGAAGCCAGCGTGCATTGGTGTGATGATTTTACGTATGAGAAGTGTGTGTATAATCAGTAGGTCAAATTTTTTGGATCAAAATTCTGTTAAGTCCGTGAGACCGAAATTTAGTTTCGTTAACTCCCATCCTTAGCACTTTTCAACGGTGATCGCGAATAGCCCAAATAAAGAAAAATTTAGTCCCCTTAAACTTTCGCGGACACGGAATCCCAGCTTTCCATATTTTTGAGCGGATTTTAATCACTGTCGCAAGAGATAATTTTCAGACATTTTTGAAGGCATTTGAGTGCTGAAAAGGAGGTAATTTCAAAAGGAAGAATTCTTACCACGCTTGAATTATTTATCCCGTATAACCCAACGTTGCATCTTCGCTGAAATAAGACACTCATCCAGCTGCGTCCACTATTCCAAACTGATGCCGACCATTTTCTGGTCTGAAGTTATGTACACTTGGAAGTGTCATAAAATTTGCGAATCTTTCTTTTTTTAACAAGTAAGATACTCTTCTAAGTGAAACTTCCATTGGAATTTTGAATGACTGTTCGATAACACAATAAAATTATTCTTGTTCACAGATCAGTATCTTCTCTGAATATGCCTTGGCTTCATATTTCAAGAGTGTAACTACATAGGAATATAACACTGGGACATATTTAGCGTGCTTCACAGTTCATTGATTCTCGAATCACCTTTCATTAAATCAGCTTTTGTAGCAAATGTTTCGAGTTTGCCAAGAAATTAAGCACAATGCTTCTAATGGATCTGTAAGTTTCGAGTGTTCCGTTTATTTTCCTTCTCTCTTATTTTTATTGTTTTGCTCTTTGTATATACATATATATATATACAAAGAGCAAAGCATATATATAAAGACATATATAGTCTTGTGTGCGTATTTCTGCTATTACAAACTTTTATGTTTCATCTCTTTCATTTTGCTTTCATTTTCATTCACTGAAATGCGTTACTCTATTTCCGCCCAGCAACTTCATCTCTGAAAATAACTTCATTACTTCTGTCATTTTTCCGTTTCGTAATATACGGCTATCAGAGATGGATAGTTAGCTCACTCATGCAGAGCGGATGATGCAGTTGCTGTTTGTGAACTTCAGTTTTTTATGAGAGAGTCAATAAGATTTCCTACGCCACAAGAATGTGCCTATTTCTGTCTGTGTGTCCACTTCTGTTAATCTGTTCGACATTTCAATCGAACTATAAAGGAAGCCGATTTATGCAATGAAATGACTTTTATACAAAAAATTGGTTTGCGGCAGCGAACTTGACGCCTCATATGGCTCGAACATGTACATCACGAACATGCCGCTCATCGTCTGTTCTTCAGTATGCTGCTCAAAACAGCTTAAAATTACCGTTTTTCTCGATTTCTTTTTTGAATTGTAATAAGCGAAGTAAACTGAAAAGTTCACTTTATTTTATTCATGGTTTAATTTATATGTTTTGCGATGCTATGTTGCAACTTATTGCTCGAGTATTATCTACTACTGCAAAATTTGCTGAATTTCGGAAAAGTCGAGTAACGGAAAGTCAAGCTATTTCATCTTGCATTTTCTCGATATGCCTTTGTCGTAAATATGCCCTCATGTCGTGATTTGGCAAGATCCATTTGTCTCTCTTAACGATTTTTAACGACGACTGATATGAAAAGAAAATCACGTGTTTATGAACGACTTAATCGTTTCACCAGATATTCAGAGAGAACAAATGCGAAACTATTAATGCATTTTTCATGGAACTCATCAATCCTGCAAATCTCCAATCTGAAAACGTTGACTTGCGATTCGTATAACAGTAACATAACAACTTATACTTCTAGAATTTACGGCGCCCTTGAACATCATTCACGTAGTTTAGGCGTTCAGATGTGGTCCGATTTTTGGGCAAAATTGATAGCTGAAGAGTAAACCAAAAAAGCCCAAAATTTTCTACTGCTACTGGCAAAAATTTGAGGGCAACATTCGATGTTTTCAAATTTTAATCGATACGAACGAAAAACAACACATAAGAGATTGTTATGTTATGTGCTTTCTCAAATTCGCCAACCAGACTACGTAGATAGATGGGCACCTACATTTTTGTTAATCTAATCCTCCTCACAAACTTTTCGATAAAAGATTATTTACAGTGACAGGGCATGCGTGAAATGAAGAAACATCGGACGCGAGGTGTGTGCAAATTTTTACGGAACCTTAAACTGAGTCACTCGTTTACGATATTGATTTCAATAAATGAGTGGTGAGATAGAAGTTTGTTCGCTGGTCCACTCTATGTTCCATTCCGTACCCACCAAATTAAACTTTGAGTTTCTTCACATTTGTTTTCTATAGCTTACGAGATGAGATAATCGAATCGTCAAACTCTCGGATACACATACAGAGGCAGTTTCTCTTTTGAATAAACTTGTAAAAACACCTAGAGACTGAGAACGTTGGTAATCGACGGCACAGTCAATGAGTGCAGTTCTTTTATTTAGGTGATTTATGAAGGCAAACTATTAAAAATTGTTCGCTCATTTAGAAATAGATGTTGATGCCATCATCTCGGCGTACAGTTTTTCGGAATTTGTTGCTCTTTTTTCGAAAATTTTGATACGCTTCTTCGCTGACATTGTAATGCACATTTAAGTGATGGAATCACGCAAACATCGGCAACTTAAAGTGCATAGAACTCGCCACTTTCAATGGATTGTCTTGATATTTGTGGGGAAAGATTGATCAGAATTAAGGATGACCAGTGGGTCGGCACAAAAATTGATCAATATTGTCCAAACGTTAACTCAAATTCAACCAACTTTCTCTTCAGTGAGATAGAGGTAAGTAAACAAAATAGCCCAAAGTGACCGCGGCTATTAGCAAGTCATCATATCTGTTCTCGAACGTCGTAGCAGCCATCGTGATCTGCATGTGTGAAGGTACTTTTTGTAGGAAGAATGGAGAACGGTAGTTAAGAATGACTGAGCTAACATCCGCATGTGCATCTGTTCACAGTCCGCCCATTCCGCAGAAGCAACCCATACTATTATTCCTGACAATACACTTCTGCAAAATTCCGGAAACCGACTATCAGCAGTAAAGGTTCACTGACACATGCACAGCTCATAATGTAGTTCTATGGTGATAACGAAAAGTGTATTGCCACAATACCTTATCTTGTACATAAATTTTTTTGCATGGCGAAGGCCACATTCAGTTGACCTCTGACGTAGCAAATGATTCCTTCAGTTTGTCCTCTCATGAGGAATTAATCATTAATCAACGAAAAAAGCATACAGGATGCCATTTCGCGTCACGAGATATGCGAGTTTAAGCATACGGAAGAAACATGTAAGGAATGGGTACTCCCAATTATTAGTTCTTCATTTTGACAAGTAAAAAGAGTACATAGTTTGTTACAAATCGTTTTAACGTTTCAATCATCGGACTATTGCGATTGAACCTCAAAACATCGTGGCGTCTCTCAGTGTCGGATTTATTTGACTACTCTGCCGTGCCATATGTGCATGCAGCTCGTGGAAAGCTGGCGAGCACGTGTAAATAGTGACATTGAACAACTAGTTGCTTAAAAAAAGCGCTGGTAGTTCGTTCCTGCAGCCAAAAGTCATTGTTGAATCGTATCCTGAAAATTTCGCGATGGCAGTCGGGCAGCATAAATTCATGGAGTATTTTTTTCTGTAATTTTATTCGTGATCGGATGCATGCACTGCTAAAAAATCGAATGCTATAGACAAGTATTCTTCTTCCATTATTTATAGGAAACCATTGCGTGTTGTATTTCACGATGAATCTCATAAACGTTGCAAAACTGTGGAAATTGTTCAATCGATTTCATAAAAAGGAATGCTCAGTTTGCAGCTTTCATTCGTGAGAGTGGCGACGAAATATTCTTTGATCAGATCGTCGCCTCGTGTTGCGTTTGTCGCGATTGGTTGCAATTCCTAAGCAGTTCAAGGCAAGCTGAAGGCGTAGGTCGCAAAGAAACCAACTTGATGAGCAGCGTTGGAAGAATTCGGTCTCCACGTCCATCCCTCGTCGAATGGACGCAAAACATAGTCAGTTGCTTCTCAATTATTCCAACACGTATTAGTAGCCTTTTGCTTTAATAAAATTTATCGCTCCCTCTTTCCTCTCTTCGTCTTACATCCGAGTAGGACTCAGATGGAGAAACTCTTTTCAGTGTCGTAAGCGAATTGGCAGCTATTTAGAGCAATATCAATGATAGCTAAAAGGTATTGCTGAGATATAGCAGAAAGTAAACATTTCCAGATAAACACGAACTTTTTTCGCAACAAGCATTTGTTTGACTACAATGGTTAGACGCAGAGTTGCACGTGAATGCAGTAAACGCCCTCTCCATATAGAGGGGCCCACTTAAGCGAGATTACTTTGTATAGCGTGAGCGTTCTCTTAGGAAGGGAAACAGCACATGATTAATTTCTTGGGATGGCCATAATTCGATGTAACATATCTAAGCTGATCATCGCATCAACTTTTCTCTGATCCAAGTTTATTGTCCAGAATTTTGTAATTGCATGCGTCTTTTGGCTTTCTGCTCATTTCACTTACTGGAACGTTACAACTTTCCTTCTATTTATATGCGTTGATATGCTCGGCCCATTTATACCATTGTGCAAAACTGTATCTATAAAGAGTACTGCGAAGGCGTTATCATTATGCATCCGCATCTGCTTGCATCTTTCTTTTTGACACGAAGTTTCTTTTCGGGAACAACACATAGTTCCGCTACGAAGTTTTTATGCTACCGGATGATCTTCTATGCTCTGCTTTGATGAGGTTGTGGTCAGTGAAATGTAGTTCGAAAACTGTAAAGCATTTAAGTTATACAGCTGGATTATTGGATTGTCTTTTCACAACGGCTTGATCATCAAAAACCATCCTTTACAACGATTTCTTGATAATTTAAAGATTATGTAAAAATGTGTGCTGTTCCTCTGGCATGTTTGTCCACTTGTTTTATTTTAGTTTTTCACAGACAGCTGCATATTATCCCGCATAAGAACTCCAAGACCCTTATGTTGACACAGCGATCCTTTTTTTTCCGTAAGGAACAACGGAAGATCTTTGGAGTCGTACAAATGATTGCACTGGAAAACATTTAAACTGTTTTCTGTAACTACGCAGATGATTTTCTTTAGACCACATAGCGCTTCTTCACCAGGGTTGAAGCTCGTAAGATAGAGCTTTCTCTCTAAGTCCTTTCTTTTTCACAGTCCTCTCTAATATATGTCTGCCTTGAGGAATCGCCACTTTTGAAAGTTACGTGCGAACTTCGTAGGTATGCTTCCCACATCCAGCCGATATGAATTCGCATGGCATGTTGAGAAAATGGCACACCTCGTGTTCTTAACGCCAAAAGCACGATCATTTTCCAGCGTACGCTTCAAACTTGCATTGTGTTACCGTCGCGGTCGCTTTTGATGGCATTAGTGTGTAGTCGGCGTTAGTCCTATTGAACTTTCTCATCCCGCCATAGAGCCTGTCAGTACATTTCTACAAATCAAATGCTCTACTTACCAAGAAATGTTTTTCTTACGCATATACCACTGTGATTGTGCCTGGTCTTCATTCTGTACTTTTCGCCGTATTTTCATGTTTTCTTATTCTTATTGTCTCCTTCGTTATCCTCTTCCTTTCACAGTCCTCTCTAATATATGTCTGTCAAGAGGAACCGCCACCTTTGAAAGTCCCTTTCACTCGAGTCTCCGTCATCCTCAAATAGGCCTTACTCATACGTGCGTTGGTTTTTGAAATCTGCGGGGGTTGCGAATCTGAGAGTAATGAGGGAAAACACGATGATGACTGATTTCAGTGTTAGGAAGTTTAGCAGTGCAACTGTGGTATGGCAACAATCATGTTCATATTACGCAAGTGTTTTTTATGAACGACTGGTCGTGTTTTCTCATCCTTAGTCGACGAAAATACCGTCCCTTCTTCAGTGAAAATCATGTCTTCTCATATGGTCATAGAGCCGTTATTTAATCAGTGTACTCCAAGAGTAGGATTCAGCGATAAGCCCGGCTGTCAAGGTTTCTTCAAATTTTGTTTCTAAGAAAGAAATTTATTGAAAAGCAATTTTGTCAGGATATTTCCTTATCTTTTTGTGCTTTCTGTCTGGGCCATATGAACCTCATCTTTCATGTCGTGGCGGCATATAACTCCATTTGATTTTCCTTTTCCACACCTCATTAGCTATTACAAGGCATTAATAAATAATGGGCTCAATAACACCATAACCGGCATATCCATATGCAATTTTTCTCTCCTGTTTTGCTTAATGCACTCGGGTTCTCAACAACCTCAGATGGTTTTCCGACGAAGTCTCGTTCGTTTGCATACTATCTATCTGTTCTCGACGATACCAATGCTTATTAATGAAAGAAAGCAAGGACAAACAATTTGATTCGTTGTGAGTTGCTTCAATGATCATATCAGCAAGCGCTTTTCAACAGCTCTCGAAGAATAGAAATTGCGATCGAATGATGCCGCATTTTCTTTGAGCACTTCTCGCTGTATTTTTCCCTCAAAAAGGAGAAAAAAGTCTCAAGTCGACGACGTTTAATGTAATCGGCAAACAGAGCACAGCCGCATGCGCAATACGTATTTGCGCCTCAGCCATCTTCAGTTGTTCACGCTAAGAATATTCTGTCGTTTTGCCTCGGGAATAGTATACGTTTTGTGGAGATTAGGGCAACAATGCATTTAATTTTCGCTACGTTAAGTGAAGTTAATGAAGTCCTGTTTAATCGATCCAGTGCCATAAGTTCATTAAAGCGATGCAAACACCCTTCGACTCATTTTTATTGACTTACTTGTTTCCATGTATATCTTGTCTTTTGTACTGTTTCTCTTCTGAGCGGGACATATCGTTATGTGAAGTTGCCATTTAAATAAATTTTATGTACCGATTTGTGGTGGTGATATCAATATTATTAAGTGATATGCCAAGGTTCCGTTTTATAAGCAACACTGAGCTATTCTAGTGGCAATAATACAGTGAAATGAACCTTTTGCAGTTATAAAATTAAGAAAAACTTGTTCGGTTAGCTGATAACTTTTATAACTTTCCATTAATTTGCTTTATCACGAATGCGTCGTCCCCGTTTATGTTTGGAAATATGGTACGAGTAAATTTTGAAATTGAGATCGTCAGAGTCATAATTATCAATTTATTTCGTCATAGATTTTGATAGGATGACGGTCGATGAATTTGCGTTCATCAAGATACGACAGTAAAGTGAATGATGACGAACGTAACGGATGTAGGTTACTAAGGCGTTTTTTAAATGAACTACGCGGTTCCTTCCCATCAATGGGGTGCGCCAGGAGCCAGATAATATCTTCAGTAAATTCCATTTATATCGCAAACAAATGCCGTGCATTCTTGGTTCCTTCTGCACAAAAACTCGGAATAATATAATCAGAGCTTTTATTTTGAGAAATTTCATGCTTTTTAAATTGTCGAGTAAGTGCGTGGGCATCTGACGCTGCTGCGTATTTCCGTCCCGCTGTACTCCGTTTATTGCGATGCTTAAGGAAACTATGAATGAGCTTTTGGTTTACTTTGACATACTTAAGCAAACTGAAGGGTGTTACTTTTCTTTTTCTTGTCGTATAACCTGTAATCTTGCTAGCCTTCTCTTAAGTTTCTATTTTTTCATTTATACCGGTCGAAATATGAGCATCATGCGACGACTACTACAAAAGTTATGCCAGCAGTCTCGGTTGAATTTTTTTTTTACAAATTTTGTTTAAATGGTAAACTGAGGTTTGGGATTGCTCGAGATCAGCTTAACACTACTCCATTATACCTATGAACTGAAATGAGAACATTATCACAGGTCGATCAATCTATAAATGTGAATGAAATATTGATATCCGGAGAAAGTTTTCCTGTAGAATTCGATGGAATGAATGGCCACAATACTTTGGAATGTGAATGCGACGATTTTTTCTCTTCTTAGATATGTTGTGTGAGGGTTATTCTCGAAAAGTTTTGCAGTTATCGTAGTGTGAATTATACGAAAGTGTTGGCGCAAAGCGCAGCATGAAGTACATGAAATACCTCTCGCTTTGTGTTTACACTGAGTAAGCCTACGTATGTGCTATACAAAGTTGAAGTGTTCATTTCGCTACGTTTTGAAAACCAAATTTCCCGTCATACTGGTTACACCAGTTCCGTTTCACATTTGATTTGAAGCACTTTGTTTCCTCATTAATATTTCAGTCTTTTTTAAAGAAAGCGGATTTTTTCCGAAGTAACAGTGCTTAAATCCTCGCCGAATGATCACATACTTAGCTTCAATCTTCGAAGGTTTAGAGCGTTTGCTGTTATCGATTGATATTAAAAAATGATTTCTCTCATACAAAATAGAATTTCCAAATCTTGAAATGCATTTTTCTGTAGGAAAATTGCCCTATTACGCTCACTGGAATCCTTCCTGACATTCCTGTTTTGAGATTCGTCAGCCACTTCTTAAAAAGTTCTCACTCAATGTCGCTCGCTAACGTTGCAGAAAAGGGGTCTTCATGTTGTTCTGCCACAACCATTGTGCACACTGGCTGGAAGTTTATGAGCTTCTGCAGTAATTTTGACACAGATCGATGTTTTTGAAATTCTTATTCATGATTTTAGAAATAAATTCCTTAAATATGAAATCAGTCAACCGATACTCGTTTAGAAATTTTGAAGACTACAGTGATGTTGAGACTGATTTGTTAAAGTTGAATATTTGAACGTCTTTTTGAAATGATAGGGCTAAACTTTTAAGCGCTCCGTATTATCCGCTCTCTGTTTTAGTCGATTTTGAGCTGTTTCATATATTCTAGCATTGCTATATTATTTCTCTTCTTCATTCAATCTGAGAAGATTTGCAATCTGTTGGTTTTGTAACGCCCAATGTGATCTTAGTGTGGCGGCATGATAAACTATCTGAACGACAAAGTGAAGCTGATATATCCAGCTAAGCAAGGCATTTTTTGCGATTAGTAAACAACTGCAACAAATGGCAGTAACGGAATTGTTAGCGCATCGTTCATCTTAATAACAAATAGCTGTGCAAATAAATACGTTTCCAAATATTGATTCCTCGTCGCCTAACATAGCCTGGATGACTATTCCTCGTCGCCTAACATAGCCTGGATGACTACCCAGCTGCCCTTTCCTTTCCATCCTCCACGATGCACTTCTGTTTCTGTTACTTTTTGGCATACAATAATACCACAATATATGAAGACTATTCGAAAGCTACTGCACTATTCGGAATTTCAGAGACGGTCTAGGGTCTAGTTCTAGTAGCGTTAGTTCATGTAGCGTTATTTGATGAACGAAAAGTAAATTTTCACTGCTTAAGATAAATTTATCACATCTGGAAGAAATTTGCGGACTGGTTTAATCAATCACACTCTTTAGAGCGTTCTGTGGTATCCAATTCTTTCATGGCCCGGAAATCCACAAAATAAGTGGGGACTAATTTTAAAATACAAAGTGCAAAGTCTTGCATCTTCCAAAAAACATTTTTGAAGAGAGAGTTCGAACATCTGAACGAAACTTCTGAGTAAAAATTTCAAAATTTACGTCAACAGATACTTCATTAAAAATTTCTAGGTTAGCACTACAACTATAAAAAAATAGTGTCCTCATTTCCTCTGTAAAGTATGACAAAAACTCTAACTGATGCAGTATAATTGCATCAAAATCTGTTGACGACGAGTACACAGTTGTCTAGAAAGTAAATTTGCATAGAGACATTTTGATTGCTTACTTTGATGCATCCAGCAACTAGTAAACAGTAAACAGTTCCTTTGTAATTGGGCTTCGTGTAAAACAAACAGAATGCTTTTCGAAATGATGGCGCGCAATGGAGGTCTCAAACATATACTTATGAACGTAAATATATTGAATATTTTTGAATATAAACACATATATATATATATATATATATATATATATATATATATATATATATAATTATATTATTTATACATATTCAAAATATTCAAATGTGATTATAAATTGAATATAAATAAAATATGCAATTGTGTTAAATCCTGTGCCTCTGATAACAACGCAGATGGCAAAAAAGTGAGTGAGAAATAGTATGATGAAAAGGAAAAGAAGTGAGCATGTTGTACAAGTTGCCCCTTAGTCCTTCGTTTAGTAATATCATGGGCCGTTCATGGAATGATACGAATTGGAAAGGAACGCTCGTTCATCATGAGGTAAGTAAAAAGAGAATTTATGCGCAATACTGTTCGCTGCCAGCAATCCAAGCTTAATATTTACTGATGTAAAATAAACGCTCTTTTAAAACGAAGCACTGTTACGGTAGAAATGGAATTTAAATTGTGATGGAATAAAACTGTCAAGTTTAATTTGCTTGCTGCTTCTGTGAGGGATTCTCTGATTTTTGGGAAGTGTCTGCAGCCTCAAGTTGCTCAGTGACGTAGCGCTTGTTCCTCAGTATCAGTGCTTGGAAGGGAACGCTCGTTCAGGTGGTTCCTGCATGGGCTTGGTGAGCGGTGGTCTTCGCCATGCGAAGTGGCAGGCAGATCTGTAGCACATTTTTCTTACTTATGTAGCAGCCATTGTACCCAACATATCAACTGATATTTGCATAAAGTAGTTGCTGTATGAACAAAGAAAGAAAGAGTTAAGTTAAAAACGCTTGAACAAGGGCAAAGATGTTTTGATGCACTGCAGAATATAATCTTGGAGTAGAAATGATATCTAGAAGTGCTGCTCAAATTTGCATTATTACTATGCCTTTGCAAGACTTACATTTTGCGAAGTTCCGTTAACGGCTTTCCTTTTGTATCTTTATTTTTGTATTTATTTGTTTACTCGTTATTTTATTTATTTGTTTGTTTATTTACTTGTCCACCTGTTTATCTATCTGTTTGTTTATTTATCCACTTATTTACTCACTTATCTGCTCATTTTCCACTTTTTAGCGTTCCAAAGTGAAGAAGCATAAAAAAGTATGAGCAGCATAGCAAGAAGCAGCCAAACGTTTGCGAAACGGCTAATTACGCGAATGGGGACTTAGCATTAACAGGAACAGTACTGTGTGGATCGAAAGAAATAAATCGGTGTTTCAAATATGCGCGTATGTGCACTAAGCTAATACCTTGCAGTCTGATGTAAGTGGATTTGATGGACGCTGTAATGCTCCCTGTGTGACCTCTGATACATGTACCTCCCCGTGTTCTACACCATCTTCACTTATTCCACCTACACTTCTCCACTCGCTTTTGCTTTGATCCACAAGCTTCAAAAAAAGAAAGAGACATTAAATATGGCAAGAATAATCTAAACGCCTTCTCGTTTGAATCATATTGCGAAAAATGGAAATTTTTGTGGAAGTTTGTTTGAGCGTTCGGATTAGTTACAAAACCTAGACATTATTTTGCATATTCATTATATGTGGGTGGCACAACGAATTGTTTGATGAGACCAGCAGAATGAAAAGCGCGTATCGCGCCTACTCCTATATCACTTGAGTAAAAGTAAACATTCCACTATCATTTGATCGAAACATTTGACGTTTTTCATGAGAGGAGCTCTCTCAAGTGGCTCTTAATCACTCACTTCTGCAATCTCCCAAAAGCGCATTTTGGGGCTTCATGTCTGTAAGTAAGTATCTTAATGTCAATTTATTTCTCTCTGTAGCAGTTTCAACACTCAAGTTATAGAACGTCCAGCGAAGAAATGCTGTGGACCTTTTATGAACCCTAATGTGACAACGATTTCCTCATGTGTTTACGGTTCGCTGCCTGCCATTTAATTGTTTTCTTGAGAGCGTTATGAAATTTATTAGTTATATTATATTTTAAGCGTTCGTATAAATTATATTTTACTTCTATGCAGCTCCGCAGCCGACCTTTAGGATGATGCAGCGGTTTTATAGAAAAGCAGATTATATGGCAACTTATTTCTTTTTTCGCATATTTTGCACGAGCGTTGATGAGTTACATCGAAGAGCAAGAGCACATTTCGTACCCATATGTTTTAGCACGCGTTCTTTTCCTTCGTGATCACCTCTCGAAAATTAACGCATGCAGTGTGGCTGTGACGAAATAATGCTTTGACTTTTGTAGTGGCATCTGGCATACATGAGGAGAAAACACCCAGCGTTGAATTTTTTTGAAGCATTCAAATGTCTCACATAATTTTCCCTATCTAAAAGGATATACGAATACGCCGATGCCGAGAGTGGCAAAGAGATTACCAAGAAAGATTACCAAGAAACGAAGCTTCAGATGGCAGAATCGAGTCGGATAACGCATTCAGTAAAAGATGCCCCTAGGCAATCTTCTAATGTCTTTTACATGATTGATCCAACTTTTATGCCCTTTTCAGTATAGGCTTTCTCTGGGTTTATTTTGCTCTTGCAGAATCTTGCAGATTTTTGAAGCGATTGCTCACGACTTGTTTCAAAACACGAGTTTTATCAACTCAAACCAACTTAATCTACAGTCACGAAATTTATTTGGTCTAGTTTTTGCCACTGAACGGATCGCTGAAGCAATTTTCAAATTCTTCTCAAAGACATTTGAAAAAGATGATTATTGAATTCGTAACAAGACCGAGAATGAAAGTGGCTACAGTAAAGAGAGCCAGTGGTAGAGTTAGCCTTGCTCCATTACGGACCACACGGAACTAAACATTTCTCCCATTGATGGATGAGCTGGTCGAGACTGCGGTTGTCGAGATCATCATTTTAGCTTTCTGGGGAGGTGCTTCACTTTGGTAGCCATAGTAAACAAGCTCAGAAAACAACGATCAGCTAGCAATCTTCTGGAATGGGTTTTCGTCGGTTGGGCCGCAATGTCCACAAAACGAATTCCATCATGGAGATTTATTTGAGAAAGCATTCCTGCTTACTAATTTTATAATCAAACCAATATTTTCTGTCGATGAATTCACGCTTATGATAGAGAAGCGACTTTAATCGCTTAAGTCACTCTTGAGAGCTACGGAGAGATTTGTAAGGGATATTCGAAGCGCGATTGACGTCCTACTGGTAAGCACTCAATGCGAGAGCAAATATGCTGAATTTTTTTGTACGACCGCTAAAGCATCTATAATAAGCACTGAGATGAATTGGCCGAGGCATAAGGTGAGTGCGGTGACAGCCTGTGCTATGTGAAGTCGCCTATTCTCAGGGAATCCATCGGCAAAAGGCTGACGAATTTAGTTGTTCTCGCAAACCGAGAAGAGCCTTTTCGCTGTGGTAGTTTTGGGCTAACAGGTTTCTTTTCCGAACAAGCTATCGCGGATATTGCCAAACAAATGACTGTGCAATGTACAATAACGAAATTGAAAACCTGCAATATTAAATAAGGAGAGTTGATACTTAGAGGGGCATGAATTTTTTTGGGTGGACGGGGAAAAAACCGATTATATTCGAAATATTTTACTTTAAAAAAGTATTCAAATATGTTTCATAACTTGCTATCAGGAAAATACTTGGCTTGATAAGCTGCTGTATAGTTCTTAGCTCACAAGATAAATAATATTCTTCCACTCATCGAAATGGCAGTCGTTGCAAATTTCTATGAGAATTCCTAGGAAGTCGGACTTTTCATATTTAATTGTTGCCTTTCACGTAGAGCCTTTTTCTGTGCACGCTATCCACATATGATGGTTGCTTCTGAATCCCAAAAAGTCGAACCTTTTTTCATCTATGGGCTGATTTAGCAGCGGTAAAAGAGATTATCGTGAAGAGGGGTGGGGATGTTAGAGGAACGATTAATTTCAGTTCATGCTCAGGTGACTGGGCTCATCAGAACTTCTTGTTGTAACGTACACATCTTTTATGCTGTCTTTCGAGATGAGTGTTAAGATGTTTTGCAGCTTGAGTTGTCACCTATCGGTGCTGTTGCATCAATGTGATTAGTCCTGAGGAGCATTAGGTGCGCTTAACGACTGAAATGTGCCCAAACGAACGCACCGATCTCTTTCTAACCTTAGAAATTGCTTTGCTTTTTTAAGCACAAATTGCGACGAACTATTTTTCCACTGAATTCATTGCATTGGACGCCTACTTATGACGACCATAGTTAATATTGACCAGCAAAATTCTTTTCTGGACTTATATGTCGCACTGATTTCGTGACCGTTATATCTTTATTAAGAACTTGATACATATAAATTCAAGTCCCGACAAGGGGTGTTCGCTTTAAAGCTTGTAAAAATGAAATAGAAAAATTTAAGTGGATTTTCTTCTTTTATTGCTTTATAGTTTTTAAGCAAAATAAAGTTGTCGCTAAGAAATATGGGTGGTTAAAACAAACGAATCTGTTGCTGGCGGTTTGGGGACTTGCGTTACTGACTCTTGTCGTCCTGTGTCGTTTATTCCCTTGAAATAGTCAATGCTTAGAGCAAGCGTTGATGGATGAAACTGCTTTCAATTGAGTGCATTAAATTCTCATCTGAGAAGTTTCTATTTGGTGAATGATCAAAGTTTCGTTGCATCAGAATCGTGAGCGAACATAACCTTCCTTCGATCACTTATATAATGCGTAAAATTGTAAGGACTCAGCGAGAAATGCATTCCTTCCCTAGTTGGCTATTTTTAATAGCTGTCGATTTTTCCAAGAAGAATTTCTTTTCAGTTATTATTCGATGGATTGGTTTCATAGCATGCTACAGCGTCAGACATCTTATTGCTATGGATGGTTGTTCTGCCAGTCCACTGAAGGAAATTCAGCGAATTCTCATCATGCGAGCAAAAAAGAAACTACTTATTAAACGCATTTTATACGACATTAGGAGCAGAAAATATTCCAATGTTTTACATGAGCTGCAGGAAAAGAATGCAAGAATCTTGTCGGAATTAAGCATTGCACATTTACGTATATGCAAATAGTGCCCATAGAGTTTGACTGCCAATACCGATGCTCGTAAAAGGTTTCAGTGAAATTTTAAAGGCTGCAAAGTAGTGTATTTTAAGATGATTTTTGTAGAAGTCCTCCCTTAAGTGTCTTTGTATTATGTTGTGATCCTCTCGTTCCGTGTTATACTGCGACACATTTCATTCAGTTTACAGCATGCACTTACGATGTGTATGAAAGGACTCTTCACACTTTTCTGCAACGTGCGCCGCGCCTTTTTTTTTATTTCAGCAGTCATTTATTGTATCCGCATCTTCACACGAATTTGGTGCGAAGTAATCGCACATTGCGAAACGTGATTTAATTGGTACAAGCTTAATGTAAGGCGTCCCATATATTGATGCTTATAACATATTTTCTTCATTGCATTCAGTTATGCCGCACGGTTGAATCTTTTAAAAACACTTTCGCCCTCTTTACTAACTGCAATATTAATGAGTCAATCTCTGGGAAATCACATCACTTTTTGTAGCATATATGCCAGAGTAAATATACGCCGTATTTATTCCTAGGAATGCCCAAAGACCATGACAGTTAGATGTCGTCCGCATTTCGAGACGGTATGTTTACGCTTCAGGATTAGGTTAATCAGTAATGATGTGGTCGTCAGAGAACACTCAGAATGAGTTAATAACAGAATCATAGGTATCTTCGATGCACAGCAAATAGAGGAGATGATTAAAGAAAGCAGTTTATCAGAGGGGGATGCGCGTTAAGGGTGGGCGCTTTTTAAATGATGTGGTACCTGGAGTAAAGAATTTATTGAATCGTATCTGATTCGAGGAGCATCTCTAGGGATGCATTCAATGCATTCGTACTTTGCAATTTGAAAGTACTCTAGAGGTGAATAGAACATCGCCTGCACTGTTTTCACCACTACACTGAGCCTGATTTCAGTTCCAACCAGGTACCCGTGATCTTCATTTCAGTTCAACCGTTCGCTCAATATGACAAGTCCAGAGAAATGCACTCAGACAAAAAACAGTCTAGACTTATGCGCCAAGTGGAATAATTTCGTCGCCATAGTTTAAAAAAATTTGGTTGAGGACATATTTCGGAGTTTATTCTTCTATCCTGAAAAGCTGATTTCCAATAAGTGAACGGGAAAATCCACAAGTTTTAGTGAGAGAACAGTAATATATGTATTGCGGGAAGAAGAACAGGGCGACAGAAAAAAGGCACTGTGTGATGTAAAAGAACAAAGTTTGTAAATAAGTTCGCATGAATGAAACATCTAAGAGCAGTGCTTTCAAAAAATATTTCATATCATTAAACGTGAGCACAAAAGAAGTGCAGCTGTAAAATGAGATGAACGCGATGAGGTGATATAGTAAAAACAGTTTGGTGATAAATGCGAGAGAAAGAGAAATAGGACAGTTGTGATATATTAAGTCTCGCTTTAAATACACTTTGTGCTCATCACTTGTCAACCGATGTCATTCTAAACGTTGTCAACTGTGTTTGCTAACGTAAAAAAGAGCAGCAAGCCGGAAACGAAAGAAGACCAATTAGATAAGAATAAAAATATAAAAGAACAAGGAGGAAATGATGAAGCTAAATCATAAAGATAGCTGAAGGAGTTGTTGCGGAATCTGACGCTAACGCGATGCAAGACACAAATGAAATGGAGAAGAAGGAAGGTATTCGAAATGAGATAGAAACGAGCGCAACGAAGGTATAAGGGAATTGTGACTCACTCATAAGTGGATCAAATAAGGTGATCGTTGAAAAATGACGTCCCTGATCTTTAGAAATTCTCTTGTTTGGCACTTTTGTGCTGGAAAATCACCTTTGACGAAGCTTGGCGTCATTCCAAGCAGCTCCCAAAGGTAAGAACTGAATTTTCAACACGTGTCAACTTTTTCCGGCCACTGCAGCATCTCTGATTAGAAAAGAAACGGCAACCAACTTCAAGCGCTGGCATATTCAAAGTGCATTGAAAAATACGAGATCACGTTCATTTTACTCAGTTAATATGAGTGTTTTGTTCTTATCTAAATTCGCAGTATTTTGTATAGTTTTTCATGGGATCGTGATTCGCGCTGTTGATAGCTGTGAGCCGCTGCAACAAATGAACATAAACTTTGCTTCAAGCATGTTCTTCCCTCAGCTTTCTAGGTTTTCCAGTTTCTCAGTCGCTGCGCTAGAAAAGTCGAATTAAAGATATATATATATATATATATATATATATATATATATATATTCTTTTTACATTACAATAGTCTCAAGGAAGTTTTTCGAGGTGATGAACTCAAGGAGAATCTTACCACTCATGCCACACAGTCTCCTCCACTCGTGCCACTCAGTCTCCTTTCCAAGCCTACGAGCACTACGATATGTGGTTGTAGTGGGCGTGGCTGGGATGAGTGGGAGAATAGATTAAAACGATAAGCGCAAATACCGCAGCAGTACGTCGTGCCTTCGCTTCAGTTCATTACTAAAAGGAAGAAGCACAACTTCACACGTCAGACACCTCTGAAGCCATTGTCTGTATGCCTTTTGACATCAGATGCCTTTCGCCGAAAATAAGAGAAGACACGGCTTTCAATCACGTTACTTGCTTTATTTGCTGCAGTTATGTGATACTGTGGCTATTAGATGTTGCAGCTGAGCCCTATGACCTCTTCAAGGCCCCACCCGCAACGTTCGAAGTGCTCCCTCATGGTGTTATTTATCACAGAGATCGCTAGGAACGCTTTTTTTGATCAACCAAATACTCCGACATCTATTACGTTGCTCTTGTGAAGCACGTATTCGACCACATTCAGTGTGATCCTTCAGTGCCGCCTGCACCCTTCTTTCGTTCCAAATTTTCCTCTCAATATGAGAGCCTTGCTTGCAAGTTGAAGTTTTCCTGTCATTCATCGAAGGTATCTGTTGCGAGATTAGTGTCCTTTTCGCATCCTTCACAATGGATTCTTCTCATGCGACATCATCAGAACTTCTCGGTCAAAGCCGTGTAATGATTCACGGAAACCGTTCTGCAAGGACAGAAATCAAAACGAAAGTGTCTTTCCGTGACACGTCTCTCACCCGTGTACAACGTCGCAAAGCGCTGGCTCAGACGGTAAATATTTTCAGCAGTTCGGCTTGGAGGTAGTTAAGTTCACCGATCACTTGTTCACCTACTAGTAGATGAGATTTTTGTGTTTGTTTTCCTGAAATGGATGCCCAGAAAGTCGGATTTGCTGAAGCTAGCCATGCTGCGATTTCTCAGTGATTTTTTGTTAGAACAGATGATGGTCATAAAGAATGTGTTGCTGCGGCAGTATTGATCGTTATTTTAGTTCCATCATTTTCTTTGACAGACGGATACATAAGGTTCGAAAGAGATTCTTCCCTCTCTTCAAACATCTTGTTTGAGGTTTTATCGTTTCTTTCCACTGTATTCATTTGTCTTTTATTCAGATGTTTTGATTTTAAGAATAACAAGATTGAGCATCACTTTGGCGAGTTGTTGTGTAGAGTATTTGCTACTTTGAATTTGGTTTTGCAAATAGTACTGTTTTTGAGTTTATTACACCACTATAGTTTGATGAATTTGTATATTAGTTTGACTGTTAATGGTCATCAGCGGCACTGGAGCTATGAGTTTAGTGATATTCCTGGTCTGGAGTTTGATTTTTACATGAAGTCTTTAGATCGGTTGGAGTAAGGTGAGCCACGTCCTTTAGTGTTGTTAATCGTTGTGTTGTACTCTGTGATGTTAATATTGGTTTCTGCATTACTTCTGGTGATGTTACTCATCCTTAGGTTATACCTAATATCTCTGTTAAGCTAGATATGATGAGGGGGATTTTGAGAACATTATCGTAAAGGTAGCCTGTGTTTAGCCTATTTTATGGTCAATGTTCTGAGATTTGTGGCGTTAATCGTAGTTTCATACCCGTCGCCTTAGAGGTTACTCTTTTGGATAGTTTAGAGAGCTGTGGTATGAGTTTATTGGGTGACTAAGCTTTCTAATTTATGTAGGAAATGCTTGTTTGTGATATAAATGAAGATGGATCTCTAATATTTTTTTAAATTCATTTTTTTGTTAATACAAAAAAATACATTATGTACTATTTGTTAATACATTATGTACTATTTAGAGAAGACAACATTTGGTTACAGGAGATAACAACGTAAAATAGAAAAGTTAGAGAATTGCTGAGTTTATCTGTTTCAGACAAAGCGTTCTTATCAAATGTGAGCGGCTGTAATGCTATCCTGAAGAGGCAGATACCGCATACCTTCATCACTCTATCGGTACAGTACACACTCTTATGTCGAATCCTGGAAAATTTCGTTCGACGATTTGTGGCAATTTTCACTTGATCTGCAGTTTGTTTACATGTCTGTCGTATTCCAAACGGCCTTTTTCTATTCACTGATTTCCCTTGCAGTATTCACGTTTGGCTTCCTATTTTAGTGCGATTCGGAAACCAATGACCAATTGCTGCTTTCCATTTCCTTTACCGAAAGCAAGTCGCGTTCTGTACCATAAGCACGAATACGGCCAACGTCGAATTGAACGAATACGGCATACAAGCAACAATCCGACATTCTCAACCATGCAACTCAAAAATAAAAGGAATGAATGAGGGTTGTTTTAACCAAATTTGCGATCCGCATAATAGCTTAAAAGAATTAGCGAAAACCGCTTCTTTTTTGATTAAGGGACTGCTTTCAGGAGATTGAGAGCGCTATGACAGCGAATCGCCAAAAAATTTCTTTACTGACTTTTCTCTTGAAAGTTGAAAATTCAAGTTTCATTCGTCCAATAACTGCTCGCCTATCTGAAAGTCTGGACTTGCAGAGTGGAAGTTTAAGTTATAAAGTCCAAAATTTAAGAATGACTTGAATCTTGCTGAGAAAAAATTTCTGTGCTCAGAGGATACTAATCGAAAATCGTAGTGGAAATCCCATTCATAAATTCAAAAAACCGCCTCTTCTTTGTTCATTTAATAGTAATGAACAAAGTTCTAAAGGCGTCATATACATCATTTCAATCCGACGCGATGGTCAGTTTATTCGCAGTAAGAATACTTACGCAGGTATGAATTTAGAGGGAAGTTTGTAATGTGCATTGTGAATGCAACACTATTCTCAAGCATTCCGTAGAAATTCAATGAAGGGTCAAGTAGGCAGAAAGATGGAAGACTTTCAAGTATGCTTTCATGGCCATATCTCACATTTCACCACGCACACATCGCTGGCTTCACGAGGAGATGTAAACGTTTAATTTTCTAGCGTTATAAAAAAGCTCCTACTAACGCCCATATAGCTATGCTGCGGCCTCGACTCCGACTGTGCTGTAATGTCTCGAATTTCGGATTCCTTGCTTAATGACTGTTTCATGTGTTTTCGTGAATAGAGTGGTTGCTAGGAAAACTTGTAAATTTTTACATGCGAAATCATTTATTAGTTGCTGAGGTGAATGTTCATCGTTTTTGTAAATTGTCAGTTCTTAGATAGCGTAAGCAGTTTGTCGCGGATATTTGTAGGGCTTTGCCAAAGTGTTGCGATTTTGCCTCCAATTGCTGAAAGCAGAATTGCAGCGACGGGAAACTGATGATCAGCCTCCCTCAACCGTGGACAATTTCCAACTGCTAGCAATCCAAGCCAAGCTTTCCCAACAATCAAACACGGCTGCAGTGGATTTTTTATCAGTAGTGGTTAATGTTTTCGAATAAAGTTCACCGATTGCAAAGAAGTTCGTTCGAAATACTTTTTTGGCATTTATACGAGTCTCTCATTGAAGATGGCCTCGGTGGTAATCATGGTTGTTTCCATTGCTTATCCCTGGTCCATGTATGTGTTGTTGCTTCCCAGGGAAGGAATTTGGAAGTAAGGAATGATCAGTCAATTTAAGTATGTAGGCTGAGGTGAAAATCAGGTGCAAAGGAAACCACAGCTCAAAGAATTCGCTATAAACTTTGGAAAAAACGTTTGCGTGTACAACGAAGTTTGTGGGCATTAGGTAAATGAGCACATTTCGCTTTTGAATAGCATCGCCAGCGATCAGGCAAACAACTTATAAAAAACCACTTTATTATAAGGGGAAAAAGTACGAGCTTATTAGGGAGATTAGTTGGGGAATTCTGTAAAAGAAGGTGGGAAATAAACATGAAGAAAAAAGGAAAAAGGAGTAGAGTTCGCCAAATGCGTAGGCGATAGAGTAATGTTGACGGCTAGCGAGCATGTAATCGTTAGGATGATTTTCCATAAGATGTTTGAAATGACTTCTTCAATGATTAGGGTTCCCCATCGTTAATTCTTGATGAATATCTGCTGACCTCACTGCCAACAGTAGGTTCACATCCTATCCTTAACGGCTCTTTTATATAATTGCCATTGCCATTTCGACATCCCTCATATAAATTCGTTTATATGTACAGCAATTTAGTCAGAAGTAATTCGTTGCGCCATCGAAATAAACATTCATTCTAGAGCCAACTTTAGTTTGGCTTTTAGTTCCGTGAAGCAGTTGCGCAAAAACTGAGTAGTCGTTCTTTTGGTTCTGTCTGTGGAAAACTTTCCGCACATTAATTCGAAAATTCAAGCTCCACTATTATAGAAATGATTCCTTCAGGTGAAATCAATCGACTAAGTGCAGGCAGCTTTAAGTTCTCTTAACTGAACACCTTCTTTAGGTAGGGATTCACCTATTTAAGACCAAAGCTGTAATGCACAGAGGTGTAATGCTACAAGGAATTGGCTACGAAGAGCAGTCATGAAGCTTTTTCATTGTTTTTAATAATAATGGTTGAAGGGAGCGAAATTTTGTTCCAACCATAGAGTGACTTGAATGTCGACTGTAACTGTAGACTTAAACTCCAAGAACATTTTTTGGAGTGAATAGCATGGAATTATTTCATCTTTGTTTGCATTTCCCTCTCTTCTTTAGTGGCGTTACTCTCACAATGCACACTTTGCACTTTTGTGTAGAAATGTTGTGCCAATTGTATTGCGCACGCAAACAGCAATGAGAGCAAAAGTGGAGGATACCTTGAAAAGTGTTCCGAAGAGGCTCCCGGAATATTCTCTTTTGTGTTTCAACATAGCATTAATCGCAACAGTGATAAGAAAATATCGAACAATGCATTTTAGTGCAGAGTTCATGCAAAACTGGTCAGTTGCACAATTCTTGAAGCAAGGGATGCCCTCTAGGTCCACACCTTTTGGCTTTGGAGGAAATGACAAATACGCCCCTTGAACGTTATGGCCAAGCCTAAGCATGACAGCGTTCTAGCCACTCATCCAGCTCACCAATTTGGCTTTTTTACGCAGTTATTTTTATGCTTGCCAAACTCTGCAGCAGACCGTTTAGATATGCACTGTTTTTTACTTTTTAACTGAAATCAACAATATGCGCAGGAAATTTCCAACTAGAGTTTATGAGGCGAGCAGAAAGTTTTTTTGAGGCTGTTTTGCGCACAACAGTGGGGTCTCTTGTGACGTAGCTCTTGCGGTGTTTCTCTCATGTTGCCAGTTTTTTCAACTATTTTTCAATATCTGCGGCACTTACGTCAGCCCTTCAACTTCGGAGGGAGTGGGAGGAGAGGGAGGCTTCGATTTGCTGATCTCTGATTAGAACTATATTAGTACTTAACCGTCCAACGATGGCCGACGTATTTTGATGCATTGCGCATCACCGAACGGCAATATCTTCAACATAGTATTGTACCTGCCAAACACTAAAGTGATAGATGCACGATCCTACCATCTATACCGAGAAAGCACGATAGATTGTTCCATATGGTAAATGTGTTGTATGAGAAAAAAAAAGACTTCGTTTCATATGGACCGCCTATAAAAATCTGGTCGGTGAATGAAAATTTTCGAGAGGTTCGCCAGTAAACAATGCAATCTTCGGCTCTTTCGCCCATTGAAATTTCAGCTTTCAAAAGAGATTTCCGCCCGCTGTCGAAAAGAGTTTCGTCAACACTCATCAGCGTCAGCCAATTCTGAACTCACATTTCCGACCCTTAGTTTGTTTGAAGAAGCTTTCTTCTGGTCTCATAAAATTATAAGCGATGCAGGTATGAAGCATTTAGAGAGTTTGTATAAGATGGCCCAAAAATTGTGTATCGAAAGATGATTTCAATTGAGGATCCTCTTGGAAATCTGAGATTTAAGAATGTAAAGATTTCTGGGGAATTTTCGGATGCAGTAAGCAGACCAGCATTTTGACTGCGTTGAATCGCTCAGTGATTTTCAGGTTTAATGTTAGGCCTTCTCAGGAATATCGTAAACTACACCTTTTTGAATCTAGATCTTCGCTTTAAACTTATGGCCTTGCCGATAGCTCTCTCGTTATGTAAGCAGCTAAATCTCTCTATGAGCCGCTATTCTTTCCCTTTCCTCAAAAGTTTTGCGGAGTCCATAATAAAAAGAGGTCGTTACCCAACGCGTATTCAAAATTCTCACCTTTCATAGAGGTTGGTGTAAATATATGGTCGGGTTGAAAATTATGAAGTCTTCTTTGGCGTGAAAGACTAGCATGGAAACATAAAGACACAGTTGCGGTTGATAATTGATTTGTAAAAGGCAGAATGAATTAGCACTTGCCACTTCCAAGTACTTTGCCTAGCTGCAGTTAGTATTCAAAGATTGATAAAGGACGCATGAGTGAGGAGAACTTCGTATCGCACCTTTACGGAATACTTTGTGGATATTCTTAAAGTGCGATATAGCGTGTCAGTCGGTGGAAAGATAAAACTTCCCGTCGCCTTATCCCACGACAACTGCGAGTCGAGTATCAAGCGGATGCGCTGAGATAAGAAAGGGCGAAAAAGGAATGAAAGTAGGTGAAGATGAAAAGAGGGAGAGGAGAGGAGGAGATACGGGAGAACGCAGGCCAGTGCACACGAGGAGAGGTTCTTTTTGGGCTCCCATCTGTACTAGGCTCTCCCACTTCCATGCTGCTTCTCTTCTTCCTGCTGACCTTTATCTGTTTCGGCTCTCCTCGTCCTCTCTCACTTTCACATACGTTTCTCCTACTTCTTCACCTTCATTAGACGCTCCTCGACCCACATTTGCGACCTGGTAATGTCGTAATCTCGAAACGTCGTGGCTTTACCGCTGACACGTGGGCACAAAAGCAGCATAATCACAACGAGGACGTGGGACTCGCTTTTTATGCTTATGCACATTCGGGACAAATGGGCGATTGGTTATGCTGAAATTCCGACTGCAGAAGAATCTGCGGAACTTTTAAATATTTAAAGTGTGAAATTTTGCTTCAGTACCTCATGAAAGTGGGGACAACTTTCCACAATTATAACTCCAAAAGTACAAATAGGTCTGATCGGCGCTCCTAATTAACTTCCCAAAGTTCCATTGTCTTAATGAATAGGATATGCTGAAACTACGCGATGGTAAAATACTTGTTGGGATGATGTCGCGCATTCAATTACATCGAGTATAAAATCGTTAGTCTGCTTTAGCTTGAGTAAATTTCAGCTGAGGAAAGATCAATTTCCTATTAATCACTGTAAATGCTATTCTGTTGTGCACTTAAGCGAATGAATGGCAAAAAGAAGGCTAACGTGACACGAGGACGGTCATGGAGGTTACGGATTGGGTGAGGAGGCAGTGAAGATTTTCCTTATTTGCCTATAAGTGGCGACCCAGCTTCAAAGACATGACTTGTTTCATGATTGGGAAGTGGCTTTTCAGTTTTCTTCGCTTTTCCGCTCATTGCAGTTTCCTTGACGAGAACACTGATTGCAACCATTTGTCCAAAGGTATATGGGAACATGCACTAGTGATGTGCGTGGAACCGCTGTGGCAAATAAAAAAAATTCATCAGAACTTTCTAACCCTCCCATGTCACCTCCAGTATGTTGTTATGAGAATGACCTAACAGAATTTTCTTAACCAGCCTCTGAATTTTCAACACGTTCTTCTTGCAAATTGTGGCCATCTAATATTTCGTTTCATTGGTACCTTCCCTCGCTCTGGAACAAATCTGCCAAGCAGAACATCTTGCTTTATTAAATAATTGCAGCGTCGCTATCCATCGATGGAGCTGGACAGAAGGTTGGAGCAGTGCAGCACTTTCAGTGTCGAATATGTTGACGAAGAAGGTTTCTTGTAACGTTTCCTTTCGTAGTATTTTTACTGCCAGTTGAAGTATAATGAATGCATGAAGCCATAACACATTTCCATATTCGTTGTTTTGCGTCTTATTTTTCGTCGCTTCCATTCTTAGTCAGAAAATTAATAAATATCGTTAGGCTAGGCACTGTTTTTCCTCAGATCGACAGCTGAGGAATCGTAATGCATGCCATGATATCACTGTGGAAAATCTTTGCAACTGAGTTATAGCTTAAGAGTGTCACTGCTTATTAAGCGTATCATATAGTCAGTGAATTTTTAAAGAGTTAAAAAATAGTGACATCGGGACCTAGGGAAAATTACAGAACATAGTGCCCTTCAGCAAGTCCCAAGAAGTAGGCGTCTGTTATGCTGTTAGTGCTGTTATCAACGAATATACAAGTTATTTGTTATTGCTGAGATACATCGGAATGAAAAAAATGAAAGTTTCCTCGCATTCCGCTTGAAAAATAATGCGCTTCGGAGAGAAGGGTAGGAAGAGAAAGTTGTGGGGGTCGGTGGGGTATAATATTAGGAAAAAAGGAATGTAGTGTGAGGAAATCAAGTTAGTCTGCGCTAAATTTCTTAGATTCCTGTGCACCTGACAAAACGAGCAGTGGGGCGCGTTACTTACGCTGATAGTGCATCGTCAAGTTGCAATTCGTTGTCTGGGGTAAGTAAGAATAGAGTCCTTGATTAAATGCCAAAGCGTATTCGAATAAAATGCCGTGCATAATTCGATAATCTTATTTTAATATTCTTTTCCCTTGTCTCATTTCTCATCTTTGCCTCCACTTGGGTCGTTGAGTATTTCAGGTCGGATCATTGATACCATTGAAAAAGTGCAACCACTGCCGAGGCAAAAGCTACATGAATGCCTTGACCGCAAACTGAGACGATGGGGTCTATCAGTTGAAAGTGTTGCATTTTTCGTCGAAAACTCGCGAACACCGCTGCCGGACAACTGTGATGCTGCCTATCTCGCAGGTCATCGAATTGTGGTCAGAGGTATCAAACGTCATATACTTATCTGCTACTTGCTATTGCAGTTTTTTATGCTTAATACGTCAGAGAAAGATATCAGTCCTTTTAGCTATCATATATGACGAAATAGACGTCGCACAAAGAACAGCAACACACTTCAGCATCAACGTAAGTCACTATTCTAATAAGTTGTAGTGGTCGTAAGCATGAAGTATCTGGGCAGATGCTAAGTTGCCCTTTCAATATTAAAAATGTACATACAATGACGCCGTGAGATACACCTTACATTCCACGAGGTGCAGTCTGTACGAAGATTTAGTAGGTGGTAATTTGGAATATCAAATTAGCAGAGAGCGCTACGCGGATGCAAAAATAAATGAATGTATACATAAATACAACTGTGCCCACTTTTTGCAGATGCTCATTTTGTAAAGGCGTAAAGAAACTGAGTTGAACGCCACCCTGCTACATTGAAATTTATTACCCTTGATCGTCGTGTTTGAAGTTTGCACAAATTGATGTGATCTCACGGAACTGCTTATTCAGTGCAGCACTTTAGCGCTCGTTGCCTTAAACAGTATTCGGTTAAAGGATTGCCTCGATGTGGGATGGTAGCTTGCGGGGTGTATACATTCGTCCTGTTGCTGAAAGATCGCATTTGCATTGCCCTTTACCTACTGCTGCCTCCTTATTTGTTTTCTCTTCTTCATGCCACGTGAAATGTTAAAATGAATTACTGGGGTGATGCTGGACTTCTCTGAGAGGATAAGGAAGAGGGTACTATAGAAGGTTGTACGATGGATACATGGACTTCTGAACACGAAATAGGAGACTCTGTGAATTTATCGATCGTTTCCTACGTGAAGAAGTGTTAGATTTTGCGATTTTAATGCGCTAGAATGGTCTTCTTCACAGAAACGAGCTGAACTCTCACCTTACATTTGCTGAGAATCAGAACCGAGATATATACTTGAAGGGACACATACGATTAGGAGTTCGACAGTTTTGCCCAGTACACGTAGCTTACAAATCCCCTCCAGTAGCTTCTTTCTGAGTTGTTCCCTAAAGCAGATACATGTATGAATATGCTTGCGATCGTCGTCGGACAAAGATACAGGAGGAAGTTTACGAGAATAATGCATCTATTTTGAGTGTAGCTGGACAGAACAATTTCAGAGCTTCGCTTCTTTTTCAAGGATGGCTTAGGCTTAGCCGACGGGATACCGAAATCGTTTTTTTGTTAACGAAATGCTTCGCTTTCCTTCAAATCTCTGTGTCTTCCCCGCAATCTTTTGAGAGTGAAACTCCGGATAATATGAATTTTATATTCGGGGAACGTTAGGAACGTCAATTGCTGTGGAAACGTTTGCGTCAGAAAAATTTATAGCAGTGATGCCAAGTGAGCTTTTGATAACGCTTCCAAGAAGTGCGCAGTAGAAGAATGCACGGTCGTTGCTGTAAGCTGGACAACTCGTGGAATGTGATAATCGAGTCAACAAGACCAGCCACAGCTTAATTCGTCTTGTTGGTGTGCATAGAAAGCGATATTAAGCCATCGGGCATTATGAACATGAGCGATAATTCTTTAAAGATTCCTTCGCTCAATTTTTGATTGAGAGAGGGTCGAATAGAGGCTACTTTGAATTAAATGCACTCGTACACGATTTCTGCAGCTAAAACGTTCGCCGATCTTAATAGGGCAGCATTCACACTTTTCGAGGAAAAATTTGACATAGTCGATGACTGATGAATGTTCTTTCGCTGAAAAGGTTCCTTCGGTAATGATGTCAGGAGGGAACAGGGCAAATGATCGGTGGCGTTTATGAAGTAACAGCCTCAGAGTGATGACCACATATAAAAAACAGTGTATTTGAGACGAAGAAAATAAACATGATCAAATAAACGTAAAGGAGCTTGAGTAGTCTTACTAAAAAGGACTCTGCTCTTTCCTGCATCTGCACGTTAAGGTATTCTTATCGATTTCAGCAGTAGGAGACGTCATCGTCTAGTAAGAGATGCATATGTAGTAGACGTCTTCTTTAGCGAAACACACAGTGCGAATTTCCTAACGTTTATTAGTGAACTATGCAGTGTGGTTTGTTCATTAATGAGCACAGGCGAACGTGCTGTAGGAAAGTGTATGTAAAAATTCATTGAAAAGTTTCTATTCCCTGAAGATTAGGATATTTATGCCCTAAAAGGTCACTTTTTAGTGTTCATCGAATTCTCAGAAGACATATTATGCGATGCTATTTGAGTCTTTTTAAGCTTGTTTTATTTCCACATTGACGGAAGCATATCGCCGAAAGAAACGTATGAACGAACGTAGAAAATAAACATTTCAGCACCTCCACTCATTGTTTCATGCTCATCAAAAAATTTATGCTTAACGAAAACCACAATTTTCTCCAAATATCTTCCGACATTTTAGGTTTAACCCGAATGTCAGCTTCGTCTTACTACTTTTTCTCATATTCATTCGAAATTGAAGTAGATCTCACTTCGAAGGCTTATCGATAAAGAAGAGCATATGCAAGACTAAAGTACATAAGTCTTCGTTAAAGATTGTTGATTAGTGAAGCAATGCTGTATCTTGCCAACACATTTTCCATTTTTGTTTCATCGATTCTCCTTAGTCGCAAGGCGTAATTTCCGCTCGTGTCTTTAGCCAGTCAATGTCTCACCGACGCCTTTCATTATCTTCATTTACGTCGATAAAGTAGGCAGAAACCTCTTCTGGGGCATCTATCTCATTTTCTATTATTCTTAGTCTGGATTCCATCTGAAGCTGGCCATCTTAGTCACTATATAGCTTTATAACGTTGAGCTGCCGCTGAACTGTAGAGCTAGTTTAGCTGTGGTCACTTGACTATTGCTTGAGGCTCATTTCCTGAAATCGTTGAGCTAAGCGATATTAGTTTTTCGCTGACGTATTTTGTTAATATTGACGATGGATCGAATGATGAAGCAACTTACTCATTATCTCATTCATTCACATGCATTCACGTTTCCCGTTTCTAATGTAGAATGACTTATTGATGAACGAATTCTTGTTATTTGCCGACAGAGGGGCAAATTTCATGTCTCTTACCTGAGAGTAAATATTTTTTTAGGCCTTCGGAAATTATGTTTGCAAAGTGCTTCATCTTAAGTTTAAGGAAGGATGTTTAGGTGATTTCGCTTTCTATGCGACAATTTCAATTTGAGAACAACTCAAACTGCAGTCGAGGAATTTCTTTGCAATAATATATGAAGTGATTATGTTTCTAAACTGCCACCGAAGTTTTCCAGAGGCTTCGAAAAACTTCGAAAATCACTCCTTTGTGAAAGTTTTCGTGAGTGGATGAATCATTCAACCTGCAATGCATTTTGATATTTGTTCGCAATCCACGCAGTTGAGCTGGTCGCTGTGCAAAAGTGCCCCTGTTCTCTTATTTGTCTCCTCGCCAGTTGTTGCAGTCACTGTTGGGAATCTAAGAAGTGAATAACGGGGAAAAAAGTATATAATGAATGTAAGAAGTCATTCCGCAATGGGCATATTGCTACTTAAATGTAGTTGGAGTTCACAGTGTGAACTGCGGTTAGCGTTGTTCAATAAATGTTTGAATAGGATGGATTGAGCAGTTGGCAAAGTGAGCAGCGGACTGGTTGAACGCTACACCAGTATATTGTGTGGAAATGCAAACAGAAATACCCACAATATTGATTCAGTGCGTTGCGTATTAGTGCTGGAAATAGTTTTGTGCTTCTCGCTGTTGATTTACCCACTTTTTATTTTATTCAACGTTGTGTCCAGAAAGTTATGGTCATGATGAAGTTGTGTGAAGAAGACAATGATCGTCGTGGAGGTTTTCCAGGTATAGCCTGGCAGTTTCTTAATATAAAATACAAATATTTTTGGAATCTAGCAGACACGGGAAGTCGCGTGGAATGGGAGGCCATACTAAACAACTTCCCTCTGCCAGCTTTACAGTCCTTTTTTATTATTTTTAATGGTGCACAGAACTGTAGGTTACTCAAAATATCCGAAGTGATGCATTACATGCAGTTATTGTCCTGTGCATACTTCTGCAGCGAATTCAGTAGTTCTACGTGGAAGAGGGAGCTGGCCACATGTTACACTCATGATCAAAAAGTAATGCAAAAAAGAAGGAAACCTGAGTAACGTCTCTGTTGAAGTCTCTCGCACTTTCACTTTCTCGCGCCGCAGCCGTTCTTTCACACTGAAGCGCATTTTTTTACTTTCAATCAGTGCTGTTATAATTCTCCATTATCGTTGCTCCCTCCCCATCTCTTGTAAAAGCTTCTTGAAACTGAAAGTGCCAAAGAATGTCAAGGGGAAACTTGTAAAATATCATTTTCATTGAAGGTTGAATACATGGTTAGTGGAGCGTGTTTCAACTAAACGTCATTGGAGTAGTTAAAGCATAATTTCGGGTCATTTTCACGTTTGCTTTGCGAAGAAAGTGTAACAAGTCCAAGTAGCCTTCACCATCAAAATCACACATAGTTTAAGGCCTGAACGACTAATGCATCCTTATTCCGTTGCATTGGGACTTATGGTTCGCTTTACGATGATCGTTAATTTCCTCATATTTGCGAATTCACTTACAGCATTTTATGAATTCTTTGTTCCATGCAAGCATCAACTGCATCAGAAAACTTTCATCTGCTCGTCAAAGTAGGCGGCATAACAAAAAAGCAGTCGGAAATGTGCAAGTTGCTTAGTGAGAAGTCGAGGGGGAGTGGGAGAGGACGAGCTAGATGGAAGGCAAGAGGAGTGGAAGTGGGAGCTTTCCAGTTGTTCACATCGTCGTTTGACAAAGTCCGAATCTAACGGAGCAACACAAGCACATGTCATAAGATGATGTACGGCAACGTACTGTTCTGTGGCATATTATGTGACATATGTGATATACGATATCGAACACAATCGCAACTTATTCACTGACTTCGCATCTTAATGTCTTCTCTTTATTTTACTTCTTTTCGATTCTGGTTTTTTTGCTTCGTTTTTCTTCCGCCCCGTTGAATATTGTCTTCACCTCTTATCCCTTTGGTCACTGTTGAATATGTTCCATATGAGTGCAGATTTCCATAACTATTTGCTTTATATTTTCTTCGTCATCCGTGCATTCTGTTGTTTTCTGCATTGTCATGATTGCTCGCGGTAAGTTAACGTGGTGATCAACCTAACATCTGCTCTTATTTGAATATCGCATCTTTTTATTTCTTCGAAATAGCAGGTATTTAGAGAATGTTTGTTGGACAAGGGAAGAAGGATATTTTCGGATAAGATGAGGTGATAATAGGGTTCGTGGGAGACGTTCAGTGAGATAGTTGAATAAGCTCAAAGAACGGGCCAGTGCATATGAAGTTTTATTTCGGCTGCATGAGCGCGATTCGCTTCGTTTTCTTTTCCTTATTGCGCGCAGGAGAAAGAGTACCTCCTTCTTCCTTTTAAAATTTCGTTTTTATTCTTTTTTAATATCTTATCTGCCCTATACGGGAGCTTTTCGGCTCATATTGCTTCACTTATGTATTCTTCACATTTTATCATAATATCTCTCTTTCTCCGTTCCTCTCTGTTCTTGCTCATGAAGATTCCTCTTGCCTGTACAGAAATCGACCGTCTCTTATATCTCTAGAAGCGTTCACTGTTCTCTGCCGCTTTCCCGCAAATATTCTCCACTTTTCCTTTTCGACGATGTTCTCTTGGAATATATCTTTCGCCTCTTTTATTACTCTCCTCGTGCATTTTCTTCATTTTTCGCCATTTTTTGTTCATCTCATTGTATGCACGTGTTCTGGATCTCCAGCTCACACAAATGAGCACAACATGAAGTAAGTAGATAACTGAAAGGCTTTTCATATCCGACGAGGTGATTCAGATGCCGCTCGATGCGAAGGAGTGAGGAATCACTTCCTTTTCTCATTAAGTAAGCGAATATAGATTAGTATTTTCGGCTTCAAATAAAATTGCAGAAATCGCATTCGTTCTTAGTGAATAATTCTGTGTGGAGTAAATGAAAGGAAATGTTTCTGTTTCGTTTTAATGAGAAATTAATTCAGCAATAATCTATGTGCGCTTTGTAATGTGAATGAAGGATGTTATACAATTATTGATTTTTGATGAGACTGCTACTCCCAGTGTTTTCAGGACAGTTATATAGATTGCTACTCCCAGTGTTTTCAGGATAGATATATGTCTTAACGAGTCAATTTTTGGAATAGTTAAGAGGGCATCGGAATATTGGCCTGAGCTGAGAGCGCTGATCACTCGAGAATTTAAAGATGGGCGGAGAAGGGGAGGGAATGTGCTCAGTAAAATACGATCATGAACATTGATTAACAGAGGCGGATTGGGAAAAAGAAAAAATAGATGATTTTTTTCACACAAATCTTAGCATTCAGAACTTTCGGAAGTGGCTGTTTCATAACTTCAGCAGTATGAAGCAATTTTGTTTCTATAAGTGGTCGTCCCTCAACTTTTACGGTGGTGTCTGTCATGCTTTGTATGCGATCTTTTTTCCAAAGCAGAGAGAGACAGTTGCTTCATTTCATCATTTTCGGATTTGTAATTCTTGTTTAAAATGTCCCCATAAGAGCTTTTTAATCACTCATGGTGGTGGTGTCTTCGTTTCTGAAAATTGCTGCTAGAAATTTGCACACATTTTGTGAAAGCAGCGGCAACATGTGAAATGTAAATTCAGGAGTTACTGAAAATCGTTTATCGTCAGATCGGATCTCGAGATAATTTTCCTTGCAAGTGGGCTGAAAGTTCCAGCGGCTGCTGCCATGATACATTGAGAGCAAGAACAGGGACTGTAGTTGAATGAGGGCACGAGTATACTGGTCATCTTAAGTTTCATTTGTCGAAAAGGAGAGCAATCGTCTTCTGCCGCGTTTGCATAATTTAGACAAGAGCTTATAGAATGATGTTACTGCCTCTTTTATGCTTACCTTTGAGATGTGCGGAGCTTGTACTTTAAGCTCTCAGTGATCTATTTTTCAACAACAAAGTTTCATATCTGTTCACTCATTCAGCTACGCAGTGAAGTAATAAGAAAGGAGGGACTAACCAGGAGATTAAGAGAGAACGGGCAGTTTTGGCAATAAAGGAGATGCCGGTTTGATGTTAGGAAGGGAAGAATTGGCCTTAGTCTCCGTTAGATGAGCTCTAGAGACAGATGGTTCCGTCGAAGAGCACTTTTATTCTCATAAGGAAGTGATGCTTGCTAATGTGATTTTGAAGCTGACCGAGTGTAGATGGGGCTGATTCTGTGGCAGCAACGATTGCAATTCACATGTATACAATGCCGTAGTTTTATTAATGGGGTGGTTAAGAGAGGAGTGCTTTCTTTAGTGATTATGCGTTAGTGCACTGAATTAAGCGAAGAAACGGAGCTATTAGGAGATCGCTTGCCGTTAACAAGTGGTATATTTCTTATGGGAGAAGATGGAATTTTGTATAAAGAGCATTGGCTGTGCCGGTCGAAAATTTCCATACATTACCGGTCGCATTCTTTGATGTTACCTCGGAGATTGTGTGCAATTTGATGAATAAAACCACAGAACTTTATGTTTTTGATGGAAACTTTTAAGGGTTTCTGTGAAAATGAAATTTTCTTCATGAATATAAATTTTTGCCTTCGAACTTCCTCGATGTCCTCGTCGCAAGAAATCTGCTGTTACATTCTTCAGAGGGATTCTCATCAAAGTAATTTCAAAAATTTATTTCCTGAAACTGTTCTTCTTCGTCGAATTATAGTTGGCCTTTGTCCTACGTTTGGTGAAGTGCAAAAAGTTTAATATTGCTATGGCGGTAGCAGATATTTAATATATGAGGCGCTTGTTTGCAAACGATACCATATATTGCTGTGTCATAACTCGTATTTTTAGTGTACGGTTTTTGCTCTTTACCATAAGCTGTAGGTGTTGTCTGTGATTCGATCTTCCGTGCTCATCTTTATGCTGTTTGAGGAAATTTTGCAAGTGCGGAGATAAGAAAATAAGCTTTATGGAATTGGTCCAGCTGTGGATTAATTGGTAATAGGGCTTTTGAATCGTGCAAGTTGTTTCGACCGATACTTGAACTTACCGATCGTTTGGGATAATTCGAGCGGTGAAATCTTATACGACTTCTGGAATTATCATCGAGTGTTCGGAAAAGACAGGCGGTTACGATGTTCATAATACCAATGATATTCTGATGTTACTTCAGCAATTCGTCTCCATCACATAGTCGGTGAGGGTTAAGTGGGAGTATATATATCTGATGCCTAATCATTAGAAATTGCGTTCTGTGGTTGCTCTATTCTATCTCACCACCATCCTTTCCGAAAAGCGATGACTTTGCACGAATTGTTTTTGGTTTGTGCAGTATGGGAATAAATAAGTGTGGAATGTTGGGCAGTAAAGCCGAAATTTCAGTACGTGGAGGAATGTCGCGTATGGGACGTCATCGGCCGCAGTTTTCCGTTGACATGGAAGTGTTTGACTCGAAACCACCGTCACGGAAATTAAGCGCTGATGCAGTTGCTCGGAAGGCGTCATTCACCAACGCGAAAGTGGTTAGCTGCGTTTAATCAGCATAAGGTTTAATTTCTGCTAAATCCCGATAAAATGTACGAGAGTTTTTTCTCATTTTCTTAAAGAAGGGAGCGTGTCAGGGCAACATGTGCTTGAGATCGCAGCCATTGCAAAAGAATTTTTTTGCCTATTGAATATCGTTTAGGAGACATAAAGTTTGCCAGTTAATTTTTTTTGCGGTTTTTGTAATATCTCTTTCCAGTGAGAAAGCTTCCTAAGTGTGTCGTTTGGTGAGTAGGCTTATTACCACCGGTAGCTCTCACAGAGGACGCTATTACAAGAATTGTCTTCTTATGTCCTCTTTCAGTCTCTCCGCTTGTAGAAATTGTAACCTTTTATTACCTCTCATTCTTTCCCGTAGAGGAATTGTCCTGTTATGAGGAAATCATCTTGTCATATGAAGTCAGTTTTAGCGCCTAGACGTTGTCCTTGTTTTCCCAACACCTGTTTCTGTCGTATGCTTTCGATGCACAGCAATTTTTACTCTTTTTATTTTCGCATTGAGGATCTCATTTAATACACTCTTGCGGCAATGCGTTTATCATTTAATTTTCTTCGCAATGCCAACCGTTGTTGCACTAAAGCGGTGCAGATTAATCGTTGTTCGGAGAGCATTGCACAACGGCAATGGTTTTTCGTGCCGCTAGACATTTCGTAGTCCTAGTCGAGCAGCTCTTATCGATCCGGATACCTAGTTCCGTGTCTTTAATAAACCGGTGTCGTATTCGTAGGTTAACACTTTTAGTTTACGTATACCACGAATTGTTTGCAGCAATTATTGCAGTTCACTCGGTGCCTGCGGTGAAATTAGCAGTTTCAGTGATACTGAAAGCACGTTAGCGTTCTTAACAAGCATACGCAAGTGGAATGCATGAGCTAAAGGGAATGTGAGTAAATGTAAATGGCTGTGAGGTTGACTCAATATGGGAAAAAACTGAGGTGGCAAATTCATTAACGCCATCATAGGTGGGTGATTTGAGAAAAGAAGTATATGTGGCGGCGTAAAATTAAGCGCTTATTCGACGGGGCTTCGTCGAAAAAGAGTTCAATGCGTTCGAACACAACTGAAAAATGTTGCAAATGTATTTGCAAATATTTTTCAAATTGTAACTCGGCTTCTGCTTATAATCTTCAATAGTAAAATTTTTCACTCACTCCCCCAGGACTTCGGTTTCTATCGAAATTTTCTTAATCATAAAGAGATGTAGTCGCCGTTCGTGAAGTCGTGCATTTAATTTTTGCAATATTCAATGATCGGAGTTTCTCTGATATATTTCTCTCATAATTTATAACAGTTTAGTTTTCGACGGGCTTAACTCAAGGTTTAAAGGAAAATTGTACCTATATGAACATAATTAAATGAGTTATCGAGTTTTCGCTGCGCGCACCTCAAGGAAAATATAATTTTAGTGATTGCTCTTGATCTCTGTGAGTGAAATACTTTCGAAAAAAGGCGTCAGAATATTGTCCACGATCACATCAAACACTAGGTGTTTCATGCTTTTCATGGTGTCTAGGATTGGCGTTAACATTGAAGCTGAAATGACCATCTTTCAGTGAGACTTTCAAACCCTAAAAAAACCAACTGATTCCCATTTTCACGTCTTCGTTGTTGTGTTACCAAATTTGTTAAAATCTCTTCTAGACTTAACGTTTTCTCTACGCATAAATATGCATAAAACTATGAGTAGTGGCTGATCACAGATGACCGGTATTATGGGAAATTGGTTGACTGGTAAATCGCGAGTTGCACTTACAAAAAGTATATAACATGATTATTTCTTTATGATAGTGATAATAATAGCAACTTTAACAGTAATAACAGCAGTAGTAATAATGGTAATGACCGAGTAATGAATGATAGTAAATAATAATAATAAATAGTGTCTATAAGTAACAATAATAATAAATAATAGTGGTAAATGATGATTATAGTAGTAATGGTGAGTAATAATGAGAAATTATTATAATAATTGATAAGAACAAACAATAAATAGTCCCAAAGAATAAGAAACAGTCATAGTAAATGAGAGTAACGATTGCAAGTAATAGCCATATGCACTCATGTTTTTGAAATCAACCGCCTTCCGGCTATGTCTGCCACATGCGCCACGAAAACATTTTACAACACGAGCTGTACTCCGAATACCATAACTCTATCGACACTGCTTTGTTAATCGGTCAATTACCATGTATGCGACTTTGCTTTATGCTACTTGTGGATACTATAACATAGTCGATGTTTTCAACTATGAAGGTTTGCATTGGCAGATAATTTGAGAGGTTTCCGCGTGAAACATTTCGGCCTTGAACGGTGGCTTTTTTCGTCAGGTAAATGAATGTTATAAATAAGAGCCTTGACTTCACAGAGGTTGAAACTATGTGTTTTTTGTGGCCTCAGTAGGTGATTTACGAAGTCGGACAAATTCCAGTTGAGTGCCCGTTGTTCAGTTCTGAAGTCTCATCAGTGTGATCCGTGCTTGGAACATTCAGAATATTCTCAACTGAAATGTTTTAAATGAAAACCCACAGCTCTATGAAGTCGTCGACTACATATGCACATATTTTGGTGCACAGAAAATGCAAAAGGGATTTAGCTTGCTGTCTTCTTTTTTCTATTTTCTAATCTACTTCTGCTAACGGGACAGTCGTTTTCGCTGGTCCTCCATGGTTTCTCCGCATCCAAGCATCCGTTATTCAGCAGGTTTCTGCAATTATTTCACTACGAGCAAGAAAGAAACAAGAACAACTGAGCTATGCTAAGCGAAAGGATCATTGTCGAGATCAATTTCTCGAAGGTGATCAAAGCGTGGAATAATCTGAGAGGAGCACAGATCTCAAACATGACAGCGAACCCTTCCCATCATTGCGTGCAAGCCAACCTTACCGTCGATTAACGCGCCGCATTCTTCTCCAACCTGTTAGTCGCGTCAGCGACCCTTTTGAACCCGCAGACATCTTTAATCGCCCAATTTTCCTGTCGTCGCAGTATTGTCGCAATATTTCCTCACTATGCATCCTTCTTATCTGTACATTCCATCAGAACGCTTCGTTACTACCTATTTCCCTGTCTTCACCGTGCATCTCGACAACAGTCAGTTTACGTCCTCTATCCCTCTCACTTGCTCTATATCTGTTCACTGTGTGCAGTCCGGGCACGAATTATGCTCCTTACTGACATTCGTCATTTTGCTGTCTAACATGAAAATACGTAAGCCAGCCGTAGGCTTCAGCGCGATACGCGTTTTTCCTTTTTGATAAATCGATTACGAATTCTGGTAGAATAATTCGTTTTGCTGTGAACGTGGAGATTGTAAAAACTATTAGCAATTACTTTCCACTAACAATGGTACGATTATCGTTCCTTTAGAAAAACCGACCGTTCGTGCAAGCTCATCTCCAAAATTTCCTTTTTACACTTTTATAAGCTTCCAATACTAAAACGCTTTATAGCCACATCACGTCCCTTATAGAAATATAGGCTGGTCTTCGTGTTACGACATCGCGTGTGATAAAACAGGTATGGGGAGGTGCTTTCGCTTCTTGGATAGACAGCGGTTGATCCCGCACAGACGGGGACGATTCCCCGCCCTTCCGAAGAGGCTGAATATTGCATGAAAATCCAGTCTTCATACCTGTTGCCGCAGCGCCAATCCACACAAACTTAGTAAAAACGACAGCAACTCAAAGCGATTATCTTGCTGTGTGGAAAAATTCACTGGCGATTGAACCGAGTTATTTTTTATTCCTTGAAAAGTCTTTCACACGAGAGGATATTGGGGCCCTCTTGTCGTGTCGTTGATGTTACTTGTGTACCTGCGTAGGCATATACGATTTTCAGTTCGATCCTTCAACTTAAAATCGATTTATACTACGTAAGTGCGCCTGAAATTTGCATTTGCACCACGCTAACTGGATCGCAGAACAGTTTATGCCGGGGAATTAATGAAACATAACGTAGTAATGGATTTCGTGTTCCAGCTGGACAGAATGTCCATGTAGCAGTGTTCGAGAAAATATTTGTTCTTCCAATCTGCCGGCCGCAGGATATGATGCGGTCACTCTTAAATGCGTGGACGGGTCTGGACTCGTGAAATGCGCGTATTGTTGGAAGTGAGGGGTGAACCTGAAATCAGAAATAAAATTGGAGATAGCTAATGACGTTGATTATATTGATCCAAATTTGCCTGCCCTTGCTGTTCAGTGTTTTGAGAGTTGAAGCCACTGAACACAGGGACGCAAATGCACAACACTGCTGATGCGAATCGAAAATTCTTTTCTCTGGAGGAAATTTTAAGGGGATTTGTTTTGTTGAAGTGCGAATATTTTGTTGGCGTGTTTATTAGTCGCGAAGAGTAGAACATTATGCACTATTGTTTAGGCTTATATCATTTCTTCGCTCATTTGTGGTGATAATCTGCTGGCATTATCATAATCGTCATTCCTTGTTCAGTCAACGTTCTTGCATTACTAACAAATAACTTAGTGATAACGGATATCATAAGCGGTCAGCGATAGGTTTATGTCGCTATTCGGCCGGTCATATGTCTTAAGTAAAAGTAACTGTTCAGCTGTTCAAAGTAAAAACTGTCACCTCGAAATCGCTTTTTCTTACGCGATCGATGATCGCACAGTCAACTTGGTACAAATTTCTCTTGATCAACTTGGTACAGTCAACTAATTATACATGAAAACACCTTTTTAGGCGTTACTTTCAAGTTGAAAATGGAATATCGGAGCTTAAATAATTTCGGCATACTTGTGAGGGCTGGCTTTCCATTTCACCGAAATATTCCATTTTCTGTTTAATTTATATCCGATTGGTTCAGAATGTACAGATTCGACGTCATCTATGAGCTCCGTCCGACATATGGGATGGTTAATCGCAACAGAAACAGATTTAGAGGGCAGGATTTCAAGGAGCGTTTTTCTTTTTGTTCTTTGCCCTTTCTCTAGGCATTTCTAGTCCCTTTGCATTTAAAACTAAAAAATTCACTAAAGTACACTAGCATAGTTGGGGTATGATGTCTACTATGGGAAATTTAGAGGAGAGGGGACTTGGAAGGGAGTATGAAAATGTTGGAAAAGTGAGATAGTATGCAATGTAGTCATGAACAGATTACAAATTTGCATGTAAATAGGCAATAGAAGCTTTTTCTAGTGAAGAGTGAATGGGAATGCATGTTGGAGGAGTTGATGAGATGGGCGATCTTGTGTTCTGCTAAGACAAGTTGTAATGAAGAAATAATGAATTTGGTCCTAAGGCAGTCTGATCGCTCGCACAAATCTGCTACAGAGGAACTGATTTTTGGTTGATTTGCGAAGAATGTAGTTTGTTTTCCGCTTCAAATACCTATTTGACTAATCAAATATGAGAGATGAATTAGTGGGAAAAGCAGTGGAAGTATTCAATCCGAGGTATACTTTTCAGCAACGAAAATTCCTATATATCTACATTACCCCCAAAAATTTTCCTTTGACGTTCGTCGTTCCCTAATCGGCGAACATATGACGGGGTGTTTACAGTCGAATTTAGTGACCGTCGAAAGGCGTGCACAGTTGCAGTTACTTAGTGCAAAATAATTTAGAGGAGGGAAGAAGAAGTAAGAAGAAAGAGCTGTAGACGTGAAAGGAAGGCTATTTTAGTAACAGAGAAACGCGATGGTGTATTTATGTGTGTGGCAGCAGCCTCGCATGTTTTCACTCGATGCGCGTGCTCAGTTGTTTGATGAGGGTTGGTATGCGTCAATAGGAGGGAGGGGAAGGGATAGGAAGTATCCGAGAGTTGAACTAAGTCTGTCTGTGGCCATTTCAGAAGGCATTTCAGAGAGAAAACTGAAGAGTCGGAAGGAAATTCGGTATATGAGATTATTGTGATGTAGACTGCGCTCAACAAATTCTCCTTGTCGTTACATTGATAGCCGATGAATCGAAATAACTTAGCGAAGTAATCAGTTGCATACATACATACACATCCGTTACTATAATGATGCGTTCTTTGCGATGTTTGTTACAAGGGCGTAAAAAGTGAAATGCGATATAGCAAAGTGTTCGCTTTCTGAGTTTATCTTAACCTCGCTGTAGTAGGTAGGTTCCCACTAACTCCTATGTTCCCACCACTATTTTAGAAACCAGGTTTCAAGGACAACGTATCTTCATGACTGCTAAACTCGCGTTAACGTCATCTTCTTAATTCACTCAACGCTTCATTTTATGCACGATGTTCTTGATGAAATTGCAGAAAATGTATTGAAGGATCGGTGCTGTTCTCAGAAGAGTGGATTCAAGATAGTCAGTGCTTCTTGTGTGGTGGTGTTATGATGCATTCCTGAGTTGCCTATTGTTATGCAGGCATCACCAGATGTTATTTTGCGTTATCATCCCGCTACGCCTCTGTTTATTATTTCGCATGTTGCCGACGGCTTCATTCAGGTTTGTCCGCCAGTCACAGCACTCTACCATCATCAGACATAAATGCTTTCTTTTATTATTTCTTCTTTTGTTTGACGGTAGTCTCAATCACTTATTTATGTGCATATTTGCAGAGTTGCACTAACAATGCGTACTGCGATGAGGTTATTTCACTGCCTTAACCTGTGTGCCTAAATACACGTGTGTTGATTCGATGGCATGAGCGGGGGAATGGCGAAGCCGCAACTGCAGAGTCTGTCTCTTCTGTAGGGTACACCAGTAGTATGAGCCTCGTGCGAATCCTCGCGTTGAATTCGGCCTAGAAACAGACTTTAAAAGCAGTCAAAAGCTCCCTCACTTGTATGTCTAATTGGATCGCTAAAGTGGGTCATTTAATGATTTATGCGGCTAATTGGGTCAGGTTAAAATATGTGCGCCTCATATGATGCAAAATTCGTTGTCTGTTCGCAATTCACGGTAGTGCTAGGTATGGTGAAGGAAATTGCAAGAGCGCATATCGTGTCAGCACCAGTGCCGCGCTTTTTCGCTTTGTTTGAATTTCTGAGTTTTTGTGAGGATGCACTCCCGGTCGTGTGATATCGTGGACTTGCACCAGTGATTGTTCTTAGGTGGTATTAAACTTCGCAGAAGAGTCTCCAAGGAATTTTGAAGCACGCAGTGGAAAGCGTTTGCAAATTTCTGCTGAGGTTCGATCCTCTTGTGTTTCTGCATATTTCCCTTCGCAGGGTTCCTGATGTTATGATGCTGTCTTTCGGTATTTCTGTGTGATTATGGCTGATATATTTGATGTTCGCAGATAAACATCGTGAGACCGTTGCCAGTGCAAGGTCTATCGATGAATTGTGGAAGGTGCTCCAAGCACTAGAAACTGCGAAGGATCTGCACTGGTTTTGCCATCGTTCAAATTACCTTTAACTGTGATCAGAGTGCGTGAAACGGCGCTTTTATTGGGGGCTTGCTGTTTGAATTCGGTCGGATCAATAACAATTTTAGTGTTGCGGCGCACATTTTTTCATGTGTTGGCGTTTCATGAAACTGGTTGGTCTAATGGGCGTGATGACGAAGGGTGTTTAGAATTTCTGTTGGCAAGGTGTGCCAAACATGCATTTGTCTCTCTCGCGGTTACTGGGTAAATCATACCTGCTTTCAGCTAGAATTTTGTTGCTAAGGGAAGTTGTAATGGCGAGACACTGAGGTTTTCTTCGTGCCTCCGAAAAAATGTTAGCAGTTGGGGAAATTCATTAACATTGGTGAAAAATCCCCTCTTTTGTTAATCAGTGACAGTCGAAGTAGTCGGCGTAGTTTGCGTATATATGAAGATAAATAGTTAAGTACTGAATTATTTTGAGCATGCAGATTTGACGTCTCTCACTGTGAGCGTCATTAGTGAACTAATAGTTAATAAAGAACGTCGTAGTGTGGAAATAATTAATACTGTCATTTGAAAAGGCATCCTTTCCCACTTCTCTTTTTCTAAGCGACGAATTGGAAGTTTCACTTAACTGCATGATTACTGAAGGAGGACCGAAACTTTTTGGCTAGGTGGAGGAAGGAGTGAGGAGGAATCGGATTTTAATGAAATGTGGGTAAAGAGGGACTTTTCAGAAGCGCATTTGTTCTATACTCTTAGGCATGAGATTTCCAGTATAATCTTTTTTATTTTCCGTTACAAAGTCGGTTTTTTCTAAATGAATCGTTGAAATTCAAGAGCAAGAATGATTCCTTTGGATCGGAGAAAAACTTGCCTCTGAGAAGATGGTGTGGTCGAAATGCGTTCCCCAACGGAGCACCTGGTTGAGCTCTGCGGCACTATGCAGATTAGAATTTTCACGTACCTGTGAAGGAGTTGTGATTGCAGCTTATTGGTTTCTCCCCAGTGAGTGAAAATGCTTAGATCAAATGCGCCTGCCTTCAGATGCTATAAAGAAAAAGGCAATGAAATGTGTTGGCACGGTCTTATATCCTCAAATTTTTCGCAACTTATCTTCCCCTTGATCTCGACATCATAACCGTCAACCTTTTTCGCTGTGAACTGCTGGCAAGGGAAGCGCGATTTCTGCCTCTCATCGCCGTGGTTCACCTAGTTGGAGCTTTATCAGAAATGAATTTTTTTTTGTTGCAGGATCTTCTCCAAATGAAACCGTCTTAACGAGCGGTCGTCAATATTTTCGGTTGTTTCGGCGCTCGTTTAGCTCAATTAGCCGGCGAATTTCCATGAATATTTTTAGTCCATAATATCGATCTTATCTCCTCATCTCGTATCTACGTGGGAGAATTTATAATTTTGATATTAGGAAAGATACAAATTTCAGATACGAATGCTGACTTTTCCACATTAATGAGTTAATTGCTCTTAAATTGATAAAATAAAATCCAGGAGTCGATTTCTCTTCAGCGAACGAGTGTCTCATATTTTGTGATCGAGAGTATTGAACACACAACGATTATTGCGGGTTCCAGCGAAACTTTATTTTACTCATAAAAAGTGGTTCATGTTGAGAAACATGAAAGAACGATGGTAAGAGGAGTGCTCAATGATGCCGAAATTGAGTAAGAGAACTGGTTTTTTAATGAAACAAACATCTCATTACGTTCCACATAGATGATATGTTGAAGAGGTCGGGTTTATGGTAGGGAAGGAGGAAGGAGGGATGAGAGGTGATGAGCTCTCATAGCTGCGGAAATTAATGGAGGAGGGTCTGATTTGAGTTGTTAAAAAGGATGGGAAAATGTGCGATTTCAAGTGCTCGCATTGTCTGCTTGCCATTTTCTGAATCGTTGAATGAATTTTCATTCCTCATTGTTGTGAATTTTCAGTGAAAAAGAAAATATATTTCCTATAGGAAATGCCTCAGAGGGGATTCAGGGATTCGATAATTTTATAAGTCAGTATATTTATTTAATATTATTAGTAATTTTGGTTGGGGGAGGGGGGAGGAGATATAGCGGCAGTTCAAGGCTAAGCGTTTACTAAAGATGTCTCTGGTATAGGAAAATATCTATATAGACGGGAACATTAGTGTGTGTTTTATGGTCTTTTTAATTTACTTCTCATCGATGAGATAAATTCCACTTCATCAAAGTTCTGAACAAAAAAACTGTTCCTCAGATATGCTCACTTTTTTTATTCGATTAGTCCTTATCAGTTAACGAGAATTCTGTGAGAGGAATCCCACCTGTGCATTTCATGTATTCTTTCATTAAGTTCTTTGTTACCAGTTGGAAACGCTAAAATTCATTTTTAGTTCTCTCTATCATAACGAGTGTTAAAGGCATTTCGATATGAAAGTAGCACCGTCATAGAGTTAGCAGTTTCTATTAGTTAGTTCACACTGTGGCCATAATTGTGGTAAAGCGGATGAAGCACTACCGGCATGAGTGCAAGTTATTGGGTAATTGTTAGGCGGGGAATAATGCTACGAATTGCTAGTTGACTTTTGATCTGCTTAATATTCGAGGCACACTAGGATTGCCCACCGCTCTAAACCTGCGGCGAGGCTCAGCATGTCAGTTCCATTTCGATTATCGTCTCACGCTATTGTGTTAGACGCATTTACCGTCACTGTTCCGCAGATGTTTTAAACATTAAAAGGTGAAAATAAAAGTCGTGGAATCGTTTCGTTTAGCTTTTTTTCTGAGCTAAGCAGATTCTCCTGAGGAAATGAATTTCGCTCTAGTTGAAATGTTAACTCGTAACTGTATATTTGGATGCGCGAAAGGTTTGGATGGTGGTGGGGTGGGGGAGGAGGAGGGCGGTGTGAAACTCTTCACTCATGTAGGGCGCAAATTCACTATTGTCTACCCTCTCGGTGTTCCGATCGCTAATTAATTCATTCCGAACATTTGAACGCTTTCACGGAGCGCAAATGATTTGATAAGAAACAATCACAGCAAGCGTAGGATCATGACTTGGAACTTGATAGCATTTTACGGTAGATCTTTAACAATGAACATAGCCGATCTAGTTGCGACGTCAAGGATAACCATATGTTTTGTTAAGCGGAAGTTGTCGTCTTCGTTGTAAACTGTTACCTCTAGCATACATAGATAGGATCTTATCTCAGGACACTTCAGGTCTCGCAAAATCGTGACGTCAAAGTCGGGATATTTACCTAAAAGAAATAAAGCATCATGCGGTATTTCTGGGGACAAAGTTTTTCTCTCGTTGTCCTACATGAAAATGTGTTTGTATAAATTTGTAATAACCTAACTGAGTTGCATATCTCTTTCCGTAGTTAAACTTGAATTTACTGATGAAAGTGGGGATGGCTGGTAGAGGAGTGAACACTACGTGGATGTCGTTAAATTCGATGTTACTGCGACTGAAGTAATATTGGATCTATTGATAGAGGGTGAGTTTTCGAGGAAAGCCCACATAAGTAAGGCATAATTTCACGACGACTTGATTGTATAATGATGAGCGAAATGCTTTCAATTTACAAAAAATTTGTGAGCTGGAAACTTTGTAGCACCTCCTTGAATATTTTAGCCTAGCTTATATCATTTCTCGCTTGCGACTTATTTTCATATGAAATTAGAGTCTACTGCTGTTTATGAACACATTGCGTTCAGTACTCATTAAAACAGCTATTCGTTACGGCAGTAATTTTGAGCGACGACCGGCTTTATATATCTTTTCATATAGATTATTCTGCGGTCGGTTGTAAGTGGACTCTGACTAGACTCTTCTGCTCCGTCTTGCCGAAGTGCTTCGTCCATCATTCTCATCAAGGCAGTGGTGAAGAAGTATCGGCCCCCTCCTGAGCATAAAACCCTAAATTAACTGGTGAACATCCTGGGGTCTGGAGACGATTCTAAATTCCACCTTCATTTGAATAAGTTGTCCGTCAAAGCCGGAATGGAAGCGAGGAGAAAAGACGTTTTTTCGTGATGAACACGTTGTCTGTGAAGTGCAGGTGGCATAATATTGCCAGTGGAAATTCTGCATCGAATTCGGTACTGTCACACTGCTGAGCTGACTTTGATTGACCGATTGTAATTTACAAACAATATCGAATGAAGCGATACTCTGCTTGATGCCCGACTGCTTCCATTTAATATGTGTGTTGTTTTCAGTCGATCCATGCGTTAATCATCTCTCATTCATTTCTATCCTATATGATCCTTTTTTTGCGAATTCATTGCTTCCACTATTCTTATTGCTCAACAGTAAAGCCTGAATAATTGTGTTTCTTTCTCCACTTTCATTTACTGAGGACGACAGTGGTGAACTAATTTTAGATTTGCAGCGCGGTGTTCACATTGAGCAAACACTAAGTGCTTGACGAAGGCACTCTTTTTTTTTATTTCGTTGAAGGAGGCAGAATGTGCTTCGTGCCGATGTCACTACCTCCTTGATTGGCACAGAGTGGTTATTTCGTTGGACGATGACTCCGACCTCATCAAGTTTCCTTTCATTTTCAAGAGTTAGCAGAAAAAGAGAAACATTTCTAAGTTTACTTTCGTTGTTTCTGTGCACAGATCTATGGATCGTCCTCAGTGCTATGCAGTGCTGCAGTTGCAGTTCGTTTCAACTTAGTGCGTCTTCGGTGAGAGTATGTAAACCTGTATCGCTGCCTCGCTGCATTAGTGCGTGCAACGGTCTTCACTCCGGCTTCGATGTCTCTTTATCTGTTTCCTCTGATATCGGCGACGCTTCCAACAAATCAAATGAAGACATTATTCTTCTTCTTGGCACGTTTCTTAAAGTTTTATGGTAAGGCACTGAGACTATGACATACATATAAGCATATGCTTGTGTTTCTTTCTGTTCCTATCTGCTGGCCATAGGAACTCTCTTGATAAAAATTCGGCGGAACTGTCTGCACAGGAAGGGATACGAACGCAGTTAATCCACTTTCTCAGATCACTGCGTAAATTCCTTCCTGTGAGGGCGCTTCATGGATTACCCATTTTGCCTAAAGCCGAAGGAAGTGCGTCGGGTGGAGAACAGATTTTTTTTAATCCACTTTCTCAGATCACTGCGTAAATTCCTTCCTGTGAGGGCGCTTCATGGATTACCCATTTTGCCTAAAGCCGAAGGAAGTGCGTCGGGTGGAGAACAGATTCCGGCGCATGATGGCTAACATGGGTTCTTGGTGCCTGTTTTGAAGACTGCATGGTGTCTGCTTTCTCTTTTCGAACAGTGCTGGAGAAGACTGAAACAGAAGGTAAGAAGGGAGAAAGGTGAAGTGGAGTGAAATTTTCGCTGTTTGTCGTGAATACTCTCTCTTTATTCTAATTCCGTATGGTTTGTTCGTGGATCCGCCGAGGCGGTCTTAATGTTCCGCAAACACTCTTCGCCTCCTTTCTTCCACAGTATCAGATTGCTTCATAATATATTTCTTAAGCGTTGACAAACATATCAAACAGCAAGAGATTCCCTTACAGTTCATGGCCATTTCACGAATTGTGAACATTTAAAAGTGCAGTGGAGGAAAATTGTTCGACGCCCTCTAGGTTCTAGCCTCTCAGGGATCTTTCTATGGTGATTGTGCGGCCGACTGGAAATAAAAGACGAACATCGGAGGAGCTGTTTTATGATTAAAAGTTGCTGAGGCATGCGTTGTTGCTCAGCCATCGTCTTCCATTAGCCTATTTGTAGGACCAACTCCCAGCAAAATAAATTTGAACCTGTCATCACCTTCAAACCTGTGAGCTGTAAGGTTAGAAATTATGTCCTTGAAACCACAGCTTTGTACTCTTGATCATCGACACCGAAACAGCTCATCACTGGTGGGTTGGATCATGTTGGCATATCGGCGAACTGCTCAGAAAACCCATTCAAAGGGGTCTGAAATTGGGAATAGCGGGCCATGGATAGGAGTACACTTTTGTCAACTTCCGAGACCGCCATATGGAGAGGCCACCATTTCCCGGTTGAAAGTAAACCACAGGGAGGGTAGAACTTCATCTTTGAATTGACTGCGTACGGGATGCTGATCGCTTCGTGCTTTCGAGGGCGAGACCTAATTCGGTAAGGTGAAAGGGTTCGCAAGTTAGTGCTGCAAACAAGTCGTGGAGATGAGTTTTGTTGTTCGCATTTTTTGTCGTTGTGTACCACTCAAAGTGTATGCTTTTTGCATTGAAGAACGCATGAGGACAACACTCGATGAGGTAACTCATGAAATGGCACCGTTTATCGAGACGAATTTCGCAGCTTCGTGCTCTCTGCAATAAAATTCGTTCTTTAATGGTCATTGTTTCAGCTGCTAAAGCGTTCTTTATGTCCGTTGACCAGAGGATGAAGAATTGTACCACACAAGGTGGCACATGCGTTAGTGCTTTCTGATCACCTCATAACTGTTTCGTAACCAAGCAAACAGGAAAATAACGATCCTAATGCCGCGCCATCGTTATTAGCGAAACAGTGTTGGATTGGAAGCGTTCCATGGGATGCGTTAGAACGGATGTTGTCAAAAACGTCCAGATTGAGGCTGACCGATAGGTGATCGGCAGACAGATAAACACAAGTCAGTATGACGCAAAGCCTATGTTTGCGACTGGGGTACTGAGGTTTAATGGAGAAGAATCGGAGCGGAAGGTATATATTCGCTATGGACGGCTCACCGAAAAAAAATCACGAAAAGGCGAAAATTTTCCGCTTTCCACAAGGTGAAGTAATATGACCGATGTAAGGCGAAGAAACCCATTGGCGCAAAATGCATCATTCTATGAAGGATGGCCCGAGGTGGATAATTTACTCAGCTAAGTTCTGGACACTGCCCAGGTGGTTCCGAATTTGAAGCGTCCAGAGAGAGAAGCACATGCGGACACATCGGCGCGCAGGTGCTGAGTTATTCGTGATGTCGTCTGCAACTGCAGACAGCGTCTAAGGTGCACAATGCGACCTCAACTGCTCATTATAGCTTGTGACTGTGGCCTTGCTGGCTAGACCTTCCACTCTCCAACAAACAGCTTGCGTTGTGGCCACATGCATACGCTTCTATAAACACGGTGAGATTCCATTTAGACGATTACAGATTCACAGTCTTATATGAACTCGTTAGGGTCCCACATAGGTGACTTCAAGCGTCTTTATCGGTTCATCAACTTGCAGATGCGAAGTTGCATTGTGGACAGTTGCATGAAATAATTCAGCGCTCTCGTTTTATGGGCTGTTGCAAGCCTACTTTGAGAAGGCTCATCGTGAAAATTTCATGTCTGTTCTACACGTGTACGCCTATGTACTTGCCTACTGTTTTGAAATGGCAGCCCTCTCAGGATGATGTTACAGCATTTGAACAACAGTTGCAGATCTCACGCTACCCTTCAGGTTGCTTCTTTAGCTAATTTACTGTTGCCATAAATCCATGAAATACCCGTTCAGGCACACCGGAATGTGTGCATTAAATGGGTGTTTGATAGATTTACAGCAATAACAAAGTAAACTATTTCCGTGATCACTGGTTAGCTGAGGCATTCCGCTCGCGAGAGATTTATGAGTTTCTAGTTACTTGCTCGTGATATTTAATCATCGTCGTCATAGCTCTGCTTCTTCTGTTTGCTGTTGACTGTTCATTGCTATTTATTTCATTTTCGAATTGGAATTTTCACACTTCGCTCACATTCAGTTCATTTCAAGGAACGGGTCTTTATAAAGGTTAATCATACTAGTAATCAAGTGCTTTAAAATATCTAATTATTAATTTTCCTTTCTATTCGTTTGTTGTTACGGGAGCGGGTTAACGAAGATCCGTGCTGTGACACCTCTGGCTCGCTTTTCGATCTATTACGTGTGGAACAGCACCGCTTTCAGTCACGAGCGGGTGCGATAATTCATTCCATTCTCCTCTGTTCGAGGACGCGGCGTCTTCCTTTTTACACGTACCATAGGGATTGCTCTCGCCCCATTTTCTCTGCTCTAGAGAGAGACTCATCTTCGTTTCATACGAATATCAAAACTGCATCTTCCTTATTGCTGTAGTTTTTAGGCAACTCTTGCTGCTGTTTTGTATTTATGGGGCCTCATTTTGCACTTTTTCGTTTTTCTGTTCTATCTTTTATAGACGTCTGCAAAGTTGCATATTTATATTTGTCGGTATTTACTTGTTTAGTCTGATTCTAGCTGGGGGAAGGGCCTAATGACCTCGCGGGACAAATTCCAGGTTGATCCTGGAGCATGCTGCAGCTTGTAAAAGCTGTGTGCATTCTGCGATTGATCACATTACAGAGCGCTTAAAAAGAAATTTTTTCCATAGATAATCGTATGAGCAATCAGACCACTCGGGAAGCATGTGCTTTATTGCATTTGCAATTAACAAAGCAGGTGATTTAACGAACGGAATTAAGAATGCGCATATTTAGTTGGTTTGCCGGCCGCAGATAAGAAGTTGTGTTTCTTCTCACCTTCGTTGTCGGGAGAGTGAAGAGAAACACAGAGCATTGCTACCGATAAATGAGTACTGCTTTCGCCGTCGCAGTTCCATTCATACAACCAGCTCTTTTCCTAATGCTGATGACTGATGGAAATTCCATCAGAGCAGCGTATAGTATTTCATATAATATAGTATAAAGTTGTACTAAAGTGTTTTAGTAGAAGCTTACGTTTGAAACAATGTAACCCAAACAGTATTATAGCACGATGATTGTTTAATAGATGAGTATTTTGTGCTGACGCTTTTTTGTCATTGCCGACTTCTTAGCTGTTTTTCCATAGGCGGTCATGATGGAAGAAAAATTTTAGGAGAGATATCTACCAGAATATCCCATCCATTTTGCCCCTCACATCTAGATTTAGCATTTCTTAAAATGGGTGACGCTAAGATTTTAAAGATGCATCTTGAAATTAGCGTAATTTCGTTTAAACTCTCAGAAGCAACAGTTTAAAGCACAGCGCTTGATTCACTAAGGAGCTTTTGTATGTCTTGGTTATAGCGAACACTGGTACATGGCGGATTCCTGAAGAGGATGACTTTGACCGGTTGGTAGAATTTAAATGTGCGATTGAATTTCTAGAGAAGAGAAGAAAGCTGAGGTCACACTTTCCCCTAATGTGTTTAAAACGCTTGAATTTTCTCCCCCGCTTCTCTCCGGAAATGCCTAACGGATATAAGGGCCTTGACAAAGAAACATGATCCTTTACATGAAGAAATAAGCTTTCATTAAAAAATCCCTTAACACATAAAAAATTGTGTTTCCTAATTTGTTAGCGGAACACGTTTCGTAGCATCGTGAACCTCATTTGTGTGAGTTTGCTGAACACTGGAGCATTCGTTCGTCATCAGTTTTGCAGCTAAACTTTAGCGGTTTCGATTTTCATCAAGTTTTTCCTCCGTTATTCTTAGAGGCGATGAAGTGAAGTTGAGCGATAATGTGACACTAGCAGTCTGAATGGTCATAACTGCTGGAAGATAATCTGTTGTATTTATCTGCTCGTCTCGAAATGATGCACGCCTAGAGATGTTGCTTTACTGAGATGATCATCAGTGGCATTCTGCAAATTCATTCAGGCATATCATCTTTGGCTGCTGTAAATATTTCCGGATTTTATTTGGAGAAGTGGTCTATACTGTACTCGAAAGCATCTTTTCCGGTATTCTTGAGCGACGAAGGGATCGCGCCCCAACTCATTTCTATCACAGCGTATATCGAAGAACTTGTCAATCAGCGCCTTTTGATGCGGTGCTTTTTTGTGTTCATTTCCGCTTCTTCTTGAGTGGATCGGTGCTGCTTTAATCATTCATTCATGCAACTATAACGTTCGACGACGTAGGATGCAGTTTCTATTTGTCAAGCCCGAACTGCAAGAAAACTTTTTACTGAAGCCGTTTAGCAAATGTAGCGTTTATTGATAAATGCTTACCGATTTCAAAGTTGAATAAGGCATTTACGAGAAGAATGCTCTTTGACGAAACGTGTATCAAGGTAGGATGAGGTTGATGCGTGGCGCGACTGTTGCCAATGCCACTGCCCCTGCTTTCATTAATATTTTGTTGTCATCACTGTGACCGTCTGCGTCGAATTCATTAGCGCTGCGCTTTGATCTGAATCTCTAAATGACGGGTTCTGAAATCCATATGCTTTCGCTTGTCGACGTTTAAATAGCCAGCTTGCGTCATTTTCTTTGCCCTTTTTCACTCGATTTGCAAATGCACTGGTTGCGTAGAGTGCAACATTCTTTTAAAAGGCAGTGGAAAGCAGCTCAGTTTCCTATCAGTGTTCTTCTTATTGGTAGGTTGAAGATCTGTCGTTAATTTAGAGTTCGTCATTTACAGTTTTGCTAAACGATCATCTTTTCACGGGCGATAATGTTAAGAAATTACGCGAGTGCAATTCCATATGTATATATGTGTGTACGTGTGCCAGTGTATTTGTGCCCCTTGTGGTTGGAACAAATAACGGTGCACTGTTTTTCTCATGTTTTATTATGGGACGTTGTTGTTGAATACTTTTTTCGATCACATATAGCCGAACTATAGCCAACTCATCCCGCTTAGAAGCTGATGAAGCGCTTTCGTAATTGAAGCTCGAATTTACTGATGAGCGTTGAGACAGTCTCGTTCGTTGTACGCAGTTATTCTATAGTTGTTTGTTTTCTCATTACAGTACTCACTGAATTAATTGATATAGCAGCTGGAATGATCCAGCGACGGCCTACTTTTTGTTTAGTTTTATTCTGATAATTGTTTATTGCGTGATTGTAATTCCTTTAAACATACTTTTTGTTTTTTGTTTAAATCGAAGTGTTGCATTTGTTGCGATATGCTAGCGAACATATGAGTGTCTTGGGCGACTCTGCCTCCATTATTCTGAATGTGCTTAGCTTTGTTCTCTTAAATTTAGCCAACTTCCTCTGCAGCGTTATCTCGAGATCGTACACAGTCTTTCCAGTTGACTACATTGTCGCATTTAGCAGCAGTACTCCGATTATTGCTACTTTGGTCGACTCTTAACCTATTTTACTATTGGATCGGCATGAAAATGCTCAGGTGTATGTTTCATGCAGAAAGAAGTTTCAATAAACTTCAGGTTTTCTTTGCTTCTTAGGTGGAGATAGGGCTGCCGTTGACATAAAAATATTTTTTCGTGCTGCGAAGTTCACTTGAAGTGAGTCTCTGTTCTGTTGTATAGAGTCTTTATTTGTGGGTACAGAGCAAAACTAACGCTGTTTGGAGGAAACTCTGCTGTTTCTGAAGAAATTCACAAGGCAGTGTATATTTCATCGTGTCTCAAACACATTTTTTCCGACCTTTTCCGACCGACCTAGAATAACTTTTATTTCCTCTTAAAGAAACAATTTTTGAATCATTTCTCTCTCATTTAATTCCAGTTTGTGCGACTTCATCCATCAAAGATTCCTATGCAATTGTTCTTATCAGTTTAACATTTAAGTTCTCAAATTACGAAAATAGTTCTTTATTAGCAAAACCTTTCTGCTTGTTTCAGTTCTGCGATTCCAACAAATATTGTAGTATAGTACATGAGCGAAATTAGGACCTTGTTTGAGGAAAGCACTGTTTGCATCTAAGTCCGCCAGTTGATAGCGGTTCAAGTCTCCTAATTCGTTGACGCTGACAAGTTGGAGTTAACGCCGAGAGACAAAAAATTTTGCAAATGAGTATTGAAAGAGTTCTGATATGAAGAAACTTTAAGCAAGTCATCCCCTGAAATAGTTGTTTATGCCTCAAATGAATATGTTTCAGAAACTTTGCATTATGATTTTCTGCGCATAATGACGGGTAAAGGTTTGGTTAACGTGTTGTAGGTAGGTGATAAGTTCCCTTGAATGTTTTGACGTAAACTTCAAGTATTTTTATTTACGGAGATTTTTCTTTATTTGATATGCTTCTGATTTATTGATTTGAAAAGTAAATGGTCTTGTGACATAACACCTCCTTTGTCTTCAACCATTATAAATAACCCTCAAAGACAGCCAAAATATCATATGTGCAGCTCATCATAACGGCTAAGGGGTTCAAATGGGTATGTCTTACACACCACTTATCATACATCAGCATGAATCCAGTGGATCCCATACAACTTGTCCAATTTAAATTGCATGAATATGATCGTGTGCAAGGTCTTCTTCGTCTTATTCGTCACCTCAAATAATAAAACATTACCAATTTATTCTATTGTAACGGTGATCAAACTGTCGCACGAAATAGCTGAGGACGAGTTTTCATTTTTGGAGGTAAGGGTTATTTCTAATTCCTAGTGGATTCAGTGAAATATGTTGTGAGCAATGAATTTCTCACACACTGAATAAGCTTGCCAAAAAAGCCAACTGAAATTGCACTTTGCATTGTTAGGCGCATCCTAGTTCGATCCTCATTATCCTTATTTTAGAATCATTATTTTTTGATTCATTTCATTCAGTTGTTTGTCGATAATATTTTAAAGAATCCACAGTTTCTGGAAGACGTCATAAATTCTATTTCACTCATATTGCTTTCGATTATGCTAACGAATGAGCGGATACTCACAGTTTATATTGCACTCTGATATTGTCCTTTAAGAAGCGATTGGTTTTTTCTATTAACTACGATGTTTCCTTTTTTGTCGATTCGCTGATTGTTTTCTTTCGAATACTCGCTCTCTTTATCCCTTCAACTTTGATGCATTGCATCACTTAAGAAACTTTATAATTTTATTCGTTGAGTACATTTTTAACGTTATTTATTGTCTTATGCTTAATGCATTCACTTTGTTATTCATTTAATTCAGTTCGTTGAATTCAAGAGTTAATTGAGTAGCAAATATAATGAAAATCCATATTTTTGTGGATTCCTCGCTCTGATATACCAGCTCAGGTCCACATCGACCTCTCCACGTGTCCAATATTTAGAGAATGCTGTTTGCATATTCTCTGAACAACCACGTTGGCATTGAAATTGAAGAGGAAAGTGGTTTATGTGAATGGTGATTCAAAAACGCGAAGCGCCTAGGTAGAAAAATAATGATTATGAAGTAAATAGACAGTCATTATGATGTGTAGTCGGGATCAAATGCAATGGAATGGGGAACTTCGTAATTAAAATTTCGACAAAAAGAGTACGAATTTTCGCGGAAGCAGAGGCATCCGGTAGATATGACTTCTCATTTTAATTCGTGAAGTTGAGAATGTTTAATGCTGAAGAGTTCGATTTTCACGTGTAGTGCATTTTTTCCTAATGAGAAAGATGGGTTGGCTAATGCCCATTTATAACCGCATTTATGAAACTTCACAGTATTTCTTAAGTACTTTTGACAATTTTGATAGATTTCTCGATTTCCACATTCGAATCACCTCGAAGAAGTTCCGTCATTTTTTCAGCTATCGAAAAACAGAGCTCAGTGTTCAACTCAAACAACACCCGGAAGTGGTTCACAAGAGATTCAGGAAACGAGAAGTCGTCGAAATTCGTCGTCGAATCAACCAACACTGTTGAAGTTAGTTTTCTTCTGTTTTTTTCATTTTTAGTTCAAAGCTGAAGTCGAGTAATCATACTCTTAGATTGATCGCTTAAGTAAGCATAACTCTGCATTTTCCCAGCTCTCCTCGCAGTACGTTTTCTGTGTACTTATTGTTCAATTGAGGGAAAAAACGAAAAGAATGCAAATAATATCAGGTGATTTGCGAGTGCCGCTGAAATAATGTCGCTGCATTCCGTATTTTGCAGAGCATTCATTGAAGCTTTAATTCAGTTTATTATCACCGCATTGAAACAGCCACTTTTTACATTTCCGGCCCATTAACACAACATCCACAGCTCCGAATATCCGGTTGCTGTTTTATTGATAAAGGACACCAATATTGTTTTATACCCGTTTTTTGATTATGAGGAAACAATGGGTGAAAGTGATCTCCTCTCCTCAGAAAGCCCATTCTTCACTCTGTTTTGCAAGTTTTCATTTATATCAGTGGGTAGGTGGTTTCCTTATCCAGGGACTTCAGTTGAGAGACCGATAAAACTGACACCATTGGATTTAAGGGGTATGATGTATACCATTTGATGATTTCTTTTACCAGCTTTTCATTTGATTCGCTGTTTTCATAGTGAATTAATTTTGAAATTGTTCTAAGTTCCGTGATTGCAGAAGCACATATTATTTCGGTTAATCTACAACATCTGTTCACTTAAACCACTATCTCATTTAAAAAAATATAATTGGAGTGTTCTTATTTGAAAATGTATTCCGCTTGTCTGGTAATGCCTCATGTATATGCCTGCAATAGTGGAATTTTAGTAGCATCTTCTCGATTACGTTAGCTGTTCCACTGATGCCCACTGCGTTAGTTAGTAGCATTTTTCCGCTTAAGAACATTAGAACTATGCGTATTATGAGGAATATTATTTCCACAGTTCGAGAATAAAAAAGACAGGTTAGGAGGATATGGCGCACTAACTTTCCTAATTGCATTAGAATAATATTTCGGTGCTTGTCCTCAGCAAAGTGGAAATGGTTATACAAAGCAACACTGCAGGGGAGGTGGGGAACTCAGAAAAAGAGGCAATTCTGAAGTTGTGATGTTGCGAGAAAAAGAGGTGCAAAAGTCCGGCATTTCATTAAAAAGAGTGAAAACTCAAATGCATAGATATACCAGAATCCTCATCGTCGAATTTAATAACCAGTTGCAGTAATTTTCTCCCATATGAGTGGAATTTTGAAACTACCTCGGAAAATGAGGCGGTGAAGCAAATTCAGAAAAGTGTTGAAAGAAGGGCGACGGAATGCGAATAAAAGATAAGAACAGTGATCACCAATAAAAATGATTCAGCAATGCATTAGCGAGTCTACCTACCTTTTCGTGGAGTCATAATTTTTTCTTTCGAGATTAGTAACGTTGACAAGTTGAACTTCTTAATGCTGCATTTCATTCGGTTACTGCAGTTGAATTTTGCAGCAAGATGTCAATAGGACAAAAGCAGGTCCTTCATTCTTTCACCTTAGTTCATTGTTAGTTGGTAGCAGTGTTGGGGTTTTCGCTAATTGAGCAGACAGGCCCAAATAAGGCGGATTGTTTCTGGAAACTGCAGGAAGTGTTTTCTAGGTAGGGATTTTTTTTTTGAACGGTGAACAGAGAATTATTTCGTTTTGGAGAAAATTTTCTTCCCGATTTCCACTTTCTTCGATCTTTCCACAAATTCTTTACCTTGTTTTAGTGCTCTCTGAAGTCGATCGGCATATGGCCCAATAACAGATTGCAAAAATAAGTTGCAAACAAAGATTCCGCTTGTAGAATTCTCCACAGTCAAGGAGGGTGCGCAAGTGCGCCCATTTATGTTGTAAATTCTTTTTTTTTTTGGGGGGGGGGGGGGGGTCTTTTGTTCGTTTGCTCTCTCGCCATATCGGTTTCTGTGTAAATCGATCGCTGTCTTTGACGTTTCATATATTACAAGTTGGCCCTTCCAAGGCTATTATCGTTGAAATGTTGTGCTACTGAATTCATGAATTACCTTCTGTCAAGTAACTTCATGAATTCTTTCAAGTTTCTATTTTTTAGAGAGGAGAGAGAGAGATCCTTTCGATGATCCTTCTTATGGAAAGGCGTCTGATTGGGTTGAGCACGATGCGTTTGTTTTAATTCAAATGTCAGTATATGGGACAAATAAAAAGCCCTTCAATTCAAAGCTTCCGAAACGTGCATCCTAATAATAATAGATGTGAGAAATTTCAGGATGAATGCATCGAGGAAAGTGGGAAAATTGAATTCATTAAGTGAGGGGTTTGATAATGTTTAGTTATTTGCATACATAATTCATGCTTTATGATGCGTAAGCCGATTGTCTTTTTTTGAAGTTTTATAGGACATGTCTCATTGACTAATAAATTTGGTCTTGCTTTACTCTCCAATGGAATTGGCTTGTCGCAGTGGCATTAATCACTCCTCATTCATTTGCTCAGTGCTGTCTCTGCTCCCTTCAGTGCTTAATGATAGTTGAACGAAGCGGCACTAGATCCCTTATTACTAACTTAGTGTAAGACAGAGAGGAGGTTATGTCGTCAGGGAGGGAGAAATCGGGTGATACATATCAGTGTAGAAGAATAATGCATGATTGAATTTGAGATTATGGGTAAGCCTTTTGTCGAGAAGCGCGATAGGCAGTTGCTTTCCAAACATCAAATCGTTCACCGTGCGAAATGGATCTTTCATAAAGTCAAGATATCACGCAATAATTGTATAATAGAGGGAGAAGCATTTGCTTGGTTGTTCTGAAGGTTATAAAGTTCCCTTCAATGTCTCTCTAGGCGATCAGCTTGTTTCTGATTTGCAGTTGCCTTCTTCTCTTTGTTTTTTGATGTACTCTACAGAATTTAGTGAGAAAAATCCTTATTGACATCTCACCAGCATTTTATTTGGCATTATCTTTGAATTTTGCAAGCGATCTCTTAATTTTTCACTGAATAACATAACACCAGTTGCATAATGTGGATTGGTTAATACGAAAGGGTGTATATTCTCACTTCTAGGTAAATGCTTCAACTTGTAAACTGCCAACCAAAGTTGAAACGTTCTTCTTGTGCGTAGTCAGTATGGTTTGAAGCGAAAGGCATTTCGAACTAAACAAGGGGTCGGAAAATTGTGGAATTCCGAAAGTGGAAATCACCACCAGAAAGAGGAGGTTTATTCCCATCAAGCTTTCAGCTTGGCGACTACCACTTCATCTATTTTGTTTTGTGGCCATATGCATTGCCATCCGTGCCTTTCTTCCTCCTCTCCTCCCCTCTCCAATTTCGGTTTGGCCATCACTTTCAATATCTCTCATCATAATAATAATTTCAGCAAAAATTGCTTTTGTCACCATCTGAGTGATAAGTGAAACGCACCACATTCACAGTGCTTTTAAACGAAGAGGCGATTGTTGAGCACGCATATATGCACACGTCGCATTACTTCCGTTTAGTTTGTTAAAGGTTTACGCGTTTCTGTCCCGCACTTCTTGTTCCTCGAATGTACTTTTCAAGCTGTTGATTAAAAATTCGCAACCGCTGTCAGAGTGGAACGTCCGTTGAGTAGGGTCTTCGGGACGGAGAATTTGAAACCACACTTCCTCCATCCTTTTCTTATCCCCTTCCCCTCCTCATGCGCGAAAAGCTTAGCTGGCTTCTTTAAAAGTTAACGAAGTAGATTTGAATGAGGTCCTGTGATGACTTTAATGAGGTACAAGTCTTCAAAGCGACCATTACCATGACCGCAGAAGCCCTTAAGTGTTTCCGACGAGTTTTCTTTCTTTATGGCAAATTTGTTTTCTCCTTCATTCTGTTCCTTCGTTGGTTCACTGGACATCTATTCTTTCCGATACGTTAGCTAAATGCATCTAGAAGTTTCACTGAAATCGACTGAAATTTCCGTGTTATTTTATATTATCGGCATGAAAATTATACAGTCATCTGCAGTCAATGACTCAACGTTTCAGCACTTCTGTAGCATTCGACAGCTGCAAACTGATTGCGTTATACATCTTAGTCGTGCAGCATAACACGAATTAAATGAAGAAACATTGGGAAGGGAGGAGATAAAGAAGATGAACTGCGAAGGCAGCACGCTAGGAAAGTTACGCTTACCACATTCGCAAATTGCCATCAAGAGATGCAATTTTGCGAAATGATGGCCTCACGTTTGAGCGAGTTCGACCGCGGATGCGAATCTCGAGGCGTCGAATTTGCTTTCTTTCCTACTCTTTAATATCTCTGCTCCCATCTATATTGATGAGTCACAATGAAACAAAGCATATGAGGTCATCCGACGATATGCGTTAAACCTATCAACCGTCGTTACTCTGACTCGACTTGTTTGAAAGTTGAAACCACCTTGTAGACGAACACAAGCGCATGCGTAGAGATGTGACTTCGTTTTAGTGCGCTTTTATTGAGCAAATTACACGCATAGAAAGAAACGAACGGAAAGACGAGAAAGAGAATAGGGGGGAATTATAAATGGAGTGGGTTTGGAGTAAAACGCAAAAATATCGTTACTGAAGAGGGAATATCAGTCGGTATATACGATTGAGGTCACCATTATTGCATCATAGCGCTAATGAAGGTGCTGAAAGGTTCTCGCTCACACTTCTTAAGATGGTGGATTTCCTGACTATGACCACTTCCTAACTATGCCGGAAATTTGCATGGTTCATTGGTCAATAAATTGATGAAATTCTTAAAGTTCTTGTCATTCACAGATTATTTCACATTTTTCATATAATCATGGAGAGACTCAAGCTGAGCACGTCGGATTTTAGCATGTTGCCAGCAGTTCGGTGATTCCTTTAAAGTGTTTATTTTGTCGTGTAGGAGCGCTCAGTTCCTCGTCTTGCCGTCCATTTTTTATTTTTATTTTTTTAAATATGACGAGCATTCCTTCTAGGAGTTTCTTAATGATACTGGCCGCCTGAGATTAATTCTGATGTCTTTCCGGGAATGCTAGATTTATCACCAGTAAGGTTTGCGAAGGTGTTAAGGGAATTCAAATCGGCACTGACGCGTGACTTGATTTGTCGTGTTGTTTTGAAGGCGAATTAGAATGTCATACGTTTTTTGGCTTTCGTCGAATCAGTTGAATGCATCGAAGAATAAAAGGTTAGGTTGCCGAAGTTGAATTTAATCACACAAGCTGGAGGATACGTGTTCACAGTTACACGGATTAAAGCTCAAAGCGAATGGAACGTTGTCATTGGCAGTGCATTTACTTGAAGTTAAATAATTTCAGCATACCGTTTGACGAACCGTCGTGCTCCGACGTGGGCACGACGACAGTTGCAATTGAGGACGGTACCGCGTCGAGACGTGCGCGATCGACCGCTAATGCCCGTAAAAGCATTTTCTTTGGAAAGGTTTGGGTTTTTTGTATTGCGTTTCTTGCATTGCCTTGTCTTGTTCTTAGATCTGTGAAAAAAAGCGAGTTTTTTAGTTGGCGTTTTCGAAGGTTATTTTTGTGAAATTCACGACTAAATTGCATCCTTCAGGAATTGGGCAACGAGTGCAGCTAGAGACCGCTGTTTGTCGCCTAGTGGGAAGACAGCGTTGTATTTTCATTGTATATTTGCCTTGTAATGTGGATAATTTTGGCAGTAATCTGAGTCGTTTTAATCATTCAATGTGAGGGTTAGGGTGGGTGGGAAGCGAAGATGTGCATCCGTAACCCTCCACCATGCCGAATGAAACCTCCTGACGTATATTCTTTTCAGAATCAAAAAGCAAAAAGGAATCGAAACTATAGAACATTTTGGCTCTCTTTTTAGCGATGTTAATTGCAATTTTTTTGCTCTTCTTTGAAGAAAAATATTGCGAATCACAATGAACCCATTCGTCAAGCGGTAATGCAAGCGACTATAGTGCTACTCGTTCGCTTGCTACAGTTGAAATCCTAGTGGAAATCGGTGCACGTGAAGCATAAAGCAGTATGTAATGCATTCGACAGCGAAAGAATATCATCCTCTCGAATATCGGTTAAATTAGCACTATTTGCTTCAATTTGCAACAAATTTAAACAGCATATGTTGCCACTTTGTTGGTGCAATGAGAACATAGATGGTTATTTTATAAGGAATGAATTCCACAATGTACTAGCTTTTCATATGCTTTTCTGTAGGCGTAGAGTACATATTAAACTAGAGCTCGCCATTTCATTCGAAAACATCTCAAGACAGTCATTCACTGTAATTAAAGCAGGTGAGTTCTGCAGCAGTATATATTATATTTTGTTTATGATGATTTACGTTGACAGTGAATGCATGAAGTGTATTGTTATACGGATCACTTGTTGTATTTCAGGATAAGGCGGATATGTTGAGTCGTTTGGCAGCTCTGAGAGATGAGTTGCAAAAACCTGTCGCGATGTTCGAATTGGAAGAACACTGGACACTCATCGTTGCGAATCACGTAAATAATTGCAGTGTTTGAAAATTTCGCTCATTAGCCGCTCTCTGAAGCATTCAGGTCACCAGTTTACGTTTAATAGAATGCATGCCTCTGTGCAAGTCTCGTCGAAATTTGTCCGCTGCAAGATTTCGAATATGCTTCTATGAGGCGTATTTTACATTCGGTGAAACTGCATAAGACCATTCTTTCGGGTCATTGGAAACCACAAAAATCAAGTATAATTTTATTTGCAGGCTGATTTATCTAGGCGATCGCAAGAGCAACAAGAAGCAATCTGGGAGTTCGTCACAACTGAGCATCGTTATTTGCAGGTTATTTTTTGTCTTTTGGAGACCATGAACTCAGCAGTGAATCTGTTGATTGAAACAGAATTAGGTGCGAAGGTGTGATTCAAAGAACGGATTTCGCCTGAGTCGGGAAATTCTTGATTGTATAATTTCTTTGGATCTGTAGTGTTATGTTCCACTCCCTCCAGCAGCTGCTATCTGTGGTTTGCTCCCCTATTTTGTGAACCACTTAGGATAGTAGATACCCCATTTCCGTAGTATTAGTCCACCTTATGATTATTCTTCACCTCAATCATGAATTAAGCTGCAATGAGTTGTGTCAATGCCATTAGCACCGGTGTTTTTCAATTTTTATTTGTAATGGCGGTGGTTGTACGGGTAAAATATCGGCCAAAATATTTGTGTTAGCACTAAAAAGTGCGATTTACATTAGTGGAAGAAATATCATTGGAAAAATAATGAAAGAAAACGTTAGCAGTAGAACGTTTGATGCTGCAATAGGGGATGTAGCACTACCGGTAAAAGTCGCTACTAAAGCAGTGAGTACCAAAAGGTACTTCCTCATAAGGTAGCCGAAATTACGACTAATAACAGTAGGGATTAGCCGCAGATCCTCTCTTCTTCTAGCTCTGGAGACACTTAGCCTAATACTGAGGTAATTATTGGTTAATAGTACTAGCACAAACAACACAAAGTCTCACTTTTCAAGTGCTACTGATGGCTGAAATAGGCGGAATAGTAATGTTCAGCATATCGATACCCTAATAAGTAGTACAGGTAACATCGTTTAGGTAATATTGAGGCTTATTACACTGAGTAATACAATATGAGCTTTAAGGAGCAGCAGCGACTAGGGCAGTCACTGATCGCTTGATAGTAGTAACGAATTCAAGTTGCTGTTAATTCTATTGCAATTTGACGTAATGGCTGAATACTTTGCTCTAAAACTTTTTCTAGTTGTTTCGGTGACAACTGCGCTGGGATTCCCTACGTGAGGGACAAAAAAGATGAGTGCGGGGGTATAAGGGCGCGAGATATACTAGGTCGGCCCCTGTTGCCGTTTTGATATTGCCTCGTTTGCACTGCCTGTAGGCTGGTGTTTGAACACACGGTAGCAAATGTCGAAAGAGAGTTTTCGGAAAAATATCTCTGAAATTGCCTTCATTCATTTAATTCTTTCTAGTTATTTGTTTGACTGTTTGTTCATTTTCTCATTCGTTTTAAAGGCCTTCGAATAAGAGGAATAAAAAAGTACGCAGTCATAAGCACTCACGAAGAGCAGCAAGTGTGCAGAGTTGCGATTCGGGAAAGGAGACGTACCATATTTGTAGCAGCAGTTTTTTGATATTTTACAAAAGAAAAGAACAAGGTGTTTGGAACAGAAGCAAAAGTTGTCAAATATTTGTCTTTTGTCTCTCACGCAGCAGCTCTCAGCCGATCTTAATGAGGTATTATAGTCTTGGAAAGGAGTCAATAGGTAAACCTGAGAAACCGGTGAATTCTCTTTTGTAAGGGGACAAATGAAGGTATACCTGTCGGTGTTTGTACGTGTTGTGTTTATTTAAACAAAACGTGTAAAACCAAAGAGTTCGTCCAAAAGGTTATTGAAATGTATAAAGGTGATAACCCAGCAACTTAATAAGTTTGCATGGATGGTTGAACGATTGGAAAATGCCGCTGCGAGAGAACGAAACTTAAGAAGGTGTATCTGCAAAAAAACATCTCTCGGGTGCAGACATAGAGGCACCTGGCCACTATCGGAAGAATAGATGCTAAAAATGCTGGAAGAAGATATGGGGAGTATGTCCAAAGTATATTTGGGAGACGAAGTATACAATACAATCATGCATGGGCCAACGCAGCTCAGCCTTAAGTTATCCAGTATTAAAAAACCTTATCTTGGGATTTGTCTAGTCTGTTACTTACTTCTCGGGCATAATCTCTTCACGAGAGCGATGCAGAAAATGATACTTCGGATCAAATAACTTTAGAAAAGATAACAATCTCCAGAATATTTCTGCAATCAGTTTTCTTAGTTATTATCGTTAAAACATTCAATTAGATTTTTTGAACCATATAATTCAGATAATTCATTCGCTGCCCTTAAAAGTAACTCATCGTTTCACTTTGTTAATGTGTTGGTTTTAGTTGCTCAAGCAAATGGATGAATTATGCCGTTATTTTCTGCGGATGCAAGAAGTTGGATATTTGAGAGATATCGATCCCAGAAGAGTATTTCTCAATTATCCAGAACTATATGTACATAATTCGAAATTTTGGAAGAGAGCTGTAATGCCGATGCTCGAAAACACAAGGTGAATCATTGATTAATCTTCGTTACCAACACTTTTTGAAAACGCCGCTTCCTGGTCCTTCCCTTGAGTTTTGTTTTAAAGGGAGTGCCGTCATCTTGATTGACCATTTACTACAGATTGGGCATGCGTTATCGAAGTTTTCGAGTTTTTAGAACTCTCATAGGCACCTAATTCCCTCACCATGTTTCCTTACGAGGAGCAACCTCCGTGGTATTTTTGGGCCAAATGTGCGACAAACGATTTATAACTGATAAGAATCGAAAAAGAAACCAATATTTCGAACAAATATTTGTAAATATACGAAAGAGAGGAATATGGCGCTTGATTTATTCGTTCTAAGGTGATTTTTTTTTTTTTTTCATTAAGAGAACATGGAGTGCCTTTGGATCCGAAGATGCTCAAGGCGGGATTCGATCGCATCGATGAATGGTGGCCATGCTATACGGCCTTTATTAATGGCCATGCCGACTGCCATGCCTACGTTCAAAAATGCCAAAAGGAGCATGAACTCTTCAGAGAGTTCGTCGCGGCAAGTTCCCCTCTGCTATTATTGTTCAGAACTTATTTTTCACGTTTGAGTTGAAAGTTTCCAGACAACTCGGTTAGAATTGCAACGTTGACTTCTACAGGAATAATCCTGGCGGTGATTTGATCGTTTCTTGGATATAAAGTCTGACGTTAGATGTGTTCATAAAACACGTTCACTCTTTTCATTGTGGAGCAAGCATTAGCACAAGTGTAGCAGAGAGATTTTTTTGTCCTAGGATATTATGATTAAAATAAGCAGATAAGTTGAGTTATTTGTATTGGCGCTATCTCACCTACTGATAGAATTCCGGCCACTCTGTTGTAGGTAAGCAGATAAGAATGATGGATGGGAAGCACGTATGGGTATCGCGAAGTATCTCCTGACTTATCGCCATTTCTTTGATCCTACGGCTATAATTTCCACGGCTAGTACCAAGTGGAAGGCAGGAAAGGGAGAGGAGAACGATATATCTCTCTTTTCCCGCCTCTTGTGAAACTGTGCTATGCGAAGGTCTCCGAGAAAATAATATATGTTCGATACAGAAGTATTACAGTCAGATTTCGTTAAGCGCATAAGTTATCGTTGCAGTTGACGTCATATCTGTGCTCCTGCTCTTGTTTTCTTTTTGAATCTTTCCTTTGAATGCGTTGTTTTGGGGTAATAATGATTCATTTTCAGTGGGCGGAATCGCAGGATACTTTGCGGAGGCAGCGGCTTCTAGATGCGTTAACAAATCCTATGCAACGGCTAACGAGATATAGTCTCCTTTTGAAGGCAGTCCTTAGGAACAGCACCGATGATAATGAACGAGAAACTATCCAGGTGAGATTCAAGAGCTCATAACTTAGGCTTAGTCTCAGTCATAGCCCTATTCCTGGCGTTTGCCTTAGTCGGCACTAGAATAGGCCTAGGGCCCGGTCGTACCCTTGGGCTCTGGCTTAGACCCAGGGTTATGGCATACGTTTGAGCTTAAATTTAGGCTTAGGCTTGGGCACAGGCTTCTGCCTTTGGTTTAGGTTTACGCTTCGATCTTCGGCTTGGGCTTACGCTTACGGTTGCTTAGGCCTAGAATTAGTTGCCGAATCACAGAAAACTTTGTCCTCTCAGGAGTTCCCTCATGGACTAACAGGTCCTGTGCAACGGTCAACATTGTACGCAGTCCTGTAGCAGTGCTTGGGAACAGTACAAATGACGTTGAACGAGAAACTGTTCAGCAAAGTTTGCAGACATCATAACACTCTCTCGGACGTATATGTTGCAGGTATGCGTATAAGCCTAAGCCCGAACCTAAGCCTAAGCACAAGCATAAACATAAGCCTAAGCCTAAGCCTCTGAAGGAGCATGTTTTTTTTTCATTCAAATAAATCCCAGTTCCAAAAATCTAGATTTATAGGACAAGGACATGATTCACTTGTTTGGGCACTGAAGATGTGGAGTTGTTTAGATGTCTGCTATCTTTGGGAATCACATAGTTTATATTATGTTCCCCCTGTCCTATGCATTTTCTGCGTTTGTTCATATCAGAATGAAGAACGATTACGTATATTGTTATTACATGCGACCGGCAGGTACCTTTAATGTCATGTAAAGAGAGGACTGTTTGCATCATTTTTTGAATGACTTAGTAATACGTTCATTTGCTTACAGTTTTTCGTCTTTGCAATTCATATAAATGCCATATTGCTGTGCTGCGAGAGATATTGCAGACAAAGCGATTTCATTTAAACAGATCTTTTTAAGGGGTTTCGTGACCTGTTTAGATATTATTTGCAATTTGTTAAGGAGATGATTTCACGGATTGATGCAGCGACGAGAAGCGTTGAAGAAACATTGAACAACAACGACCTTCAAAATAAACTTCTGGAACTGTCGAGGACAATTGAAAATTACGATGCAGTTGATGCGGATGAATTCGAAAGGGTTTCTTCCCACACTTACACTTTTTCATTTACTTCTGCATTTGTTATTATTCTGTGGAGCGCATTTTATACGATGCTTTCATATCATTTTACAAAACCATTATTTCTTGTCACTATAGCGTTTGAGATGGCAGGGAGGAGGAGGGAGAGTTCTTTCTTCTCACCATCCCACTAACCCTCCTTGGTTACTCGTAAAATTCGTCATTTACTTGCTCGCTGCCGAATTTCTTCCTAATCAGTGGTGTAATGCATATTGTGACCATCATTAAAGATAATGTTGGAGAGCAGTAATGCATAGGTAAATTTTTTTAGCTCAGCGTTTCATCGAGACGACATTATCATTTACTAGAGTGCTTGCAATTTGTTTTTGCTGGAGTGACTGATGGTGATGTCATAACTCTGAAGGGCTTTGCAAATAAATTTTATTTGTAGGGTTCTGCTTATAACCAAGCCTGCAACCACACCCTAAATATTGGGTCTGACTACAAACGCCTCATTTATGAACTTTTATTTGGATGCTGGAGAAGTGATTTTCAAATAGGTCTTTTATAGGCCAAAGTAGCATAAGTGAAATATATAAATACGTAGAAAGAAAGGTGCGAAAAGTTCATGCAGGATATGGTTTAAAATCTCGCTGTAGGAGATATACGCCTAAATTTCTTTCCAGATCTTTCGTATGAAATGTGATATTCGATTAGCGGATCCGATGCCATACATCGTTGGACCGCCACAATTTCGACGAGTTTATTTGCGCGGTGATCTGAAAATGAAAGATGGCAAACAAGGAGCAAAAGTTAGTTGATCATATATGCACGCGATGTTCTGCTATTTGTAACACATTCGAATGGGTGTAACCAGTGAGGCGCGATGATGAAAGTAAGCCTCGCAGAAAACCGGTTGAATGAGGCATCATTTTCGTGGGGTTACGTTTTATGACGGGCAGCATTCTCATGGCTTCAAATAAAACATGCACAAGTTGAAAATAATACCTGCTGAAGGGATTATTCATTTTTTTATTTGCTGCTGTCTGGCAGTGTACATAGTGCGTCAATGGTTAAGGACTTTAAAGACGATAAAGTTTAACGTTCCTTATTTCTGGCCTCACTGGTCGCATGAATTGACTTTTGTGCTCCTTCGTCTCCCGGCTGCCCAAATCTGTTGGCGAAATGTCAATAGAAACCTTGTGCACATTTGATATTACTTACGTTCGTTGTTTTGCAGTATCATGAATGGAAACATGGGTTTCATTGATGCTTAAAGAGGCTATGCATGTTCAAAGAACAGCTTCTAGTTGAACAATTTAGCACATATTTTGTGGATGTGACTTTACTTTGGGTGATTTCTTCCTCGTAAATTGGTACAGAATGATCATCAAGAAAGTTGTCGTAATAGCTGTTGCTGATCATTACCGATTTAACTGATAGATTAAATTTTTGTCCAAAGAAAACTGAAGTGGATTATGTCGAAGAGATATGAAGAAGAGAGATTCTTTAGCAGTCGACGATCTGCCGCTTTTTTGCGTTCCACATAGATAATGTGGAGTGTGCGTTTTCGGTATTTCACAGATTTTCCTCATGGATTTATGTGGTTCTGAGTTTTCTAGAATTTTCAGGTCGATACACACTGTATCGTTTTCACGGATCTTTTCCTCGTTTGTAAGGCTACCACCAAGCGAGCAGATCGACTCAGAATACTTAAACCACCGATGCATATCGCGAGGATTTGTCTGCAACAATTTTCTGACCACTGTACTCTTTCACCTGTTTGAATTGAGCCTCCAATTCTGAATCGAATTTTTATTGACTTTCAGGCTGCATCTCCTCGTTTCAAAACTCCACTGTGGGTATGTAACGAGAGCTGATAAAGGTTGTCGAAATTGACGTGGTTTATCAGGCTCAGGTGGAGAGTATTTTTTGCTTCAGAATTGAGGAAATTTTTCATGACGCCACGACGGGATAGATTTGCTTTTGATTTCGCTGACGGTGGCACAAGGGAGTGAGTAGGTAAGACGTGCAGATAAGTTTGACCCACCTGGCTGTAATTCTGTTAACAGTAGAAGTAAGTTTTTTGAGGGAATATATTTTCGGAAGGCTCATAACAAGGAAATACGACCGTATCGAAGCATTTCAGTCTTAGTCGGATTGTTTCAACAGACGTATGTGCTGAGAAGAGAGGAATTTCACTGAATTTTATGAAAATGTGCGAAATTCTCCACTGCTAGTCGGCTAACATGAATCAGTCATAGCGGCTACATTTCTTGGGTTTCGATTAAACGACTTGAAAAATTCAGATCAATGTGCTGCGACGATTTCTTCCGAAAATGACTTCTGCTAACGAGCTCTCCTCCTTTTTGACCACACACCTCCATCAGATCCTTATAGAACCTACAAACGAATCAGTGAATATAGTCTCCTTCTCTATTCAGTGCGGAAGTCTGAAGTCAAAACATGTTAATGTTATAGCTGGATTTGCGGTCTCTGCAATAAACGATTTCGGAATGCCGACATCACTATATTATTTTTTCACTCCGTCGATCGAGGAGACGAGGAAATGGCTTGAGATGACGAGTATGGCACATCGTGATTTCTATCGACTTAAGTCAGTCGAACATCTCTCAATATATGTTCATCTACACGTTGTTTTATCTCCTGTTAATAACTTCTGCAATTCATTTTATCCTCGTGACGGCTCTTTTATTGCTCACAAATGCTTGGTAGGATGGGGAATGTGGTGATAGTTGTTACAGGTAATGGTTTATAAGAACGCAAGGTCATTGTAACCTCACGTCAGTAGCTCAAAACAAGTGTGAATCGGTGTCACTTGCAGCTGAGTAGACTACTTGAATCGCTAAGCGTTAGTGACATTTCGATCCAGCTGAAAGTCTTTTGGTTGATCTTTCAACTTCAACCTTTAGAGGGGGTGGATTTATGGGAATAGAAGGTTGCTTCGAGGGATTTTATTCGGTCTTGCGGAATGCTATATAAATGCATATGCAGTTAATGCCTACTGGTTATTGCTGGTAGTTGCTTTTCTTCACCGTTTCTTAGATTACCCTATTTTTCGAATTAAAAGTAAAGCTCTGAGGTTGTTCTAGATACCCAGGACGTAGTCTTCTACGAAAGAGACAAAAATTTTTTAATGCAGTTTTCAGACTACTTCAGGTGTGATATTTTAGAGAGAACTTTGCAATTTTCAGGCCCCTGAATCCGCAGCAATGTTTTATCGGTCCTCCTTTCGGGATTACAAACGGATTCACTAAGCTCGATATGATGTTAACACTGGATCATGGCCGAGTACCATCATCAGGATTTCCTGGACGTATTTATTCGGATCACTGCAGCAGTGTGCTTTCTTCAGATATTGTTCATAGAAAGAGTTCAAGCATGGATTCGCAGATCGTTGCCGAACATTCTCGTCTAGCTAGTGAGTGAATATGTTTTCCTCTCTCTTTTTTTCATCATCCTTAGTTCTAATAAGTCGCGTTATCAGAAACTGTTTTCACAGCAGAAGGTTTATAACTCTTACTTTAGGAGGATGGATTGGTCCGTGAGCAGCATGCTTATTTTATATTAAAATTCTCCTGTTTATTCATGTTTATGGGGCAATTTAAGTCTGGAATTGTGCAGAGGGTTTTCTTAAAGAATTGAAACATTCTTTTGCATAATTTTGGATGTAAAGTTCCGTTTAGATAGCTTGTTTGTCAGATTCGTTGTTTATATGCAGGTAGCTTTACTTGCTGTTTGCGATAGTAATTGATGTAGTTTTGGGCTCCTCCAGAAGCTAGTTGTCTTCCACGCTTTAGGTCTCAGGGGAGAACCATATCCCGTTTGCTGTTTGACCTGTTTTCAGTAGGCTCATCTTGTCCTGCTTGTTTCTTTTACCACTTCAAGAATCTAATGCTTTAGCTATTCCAGATTCCACCTTTTCTATCCTCTTATTTTATAGATATGCGTAAAGTAAATACCATCTCATCAGCGGACCACCTGGATCGGCTTTGTTATGAGGGACGTCACGCCAGCAATCTCCTTTCACGTCAAAAACTTAGCGTCTCGAATAACGCAACTGCACTAATGAATTCCTCGTTATTGGGGCAATCGAAGTCATCAGTCGATTTGTACCTTGCGATGCGATCGCTGGATCATTTCGATCCGTCGAAGAGCACTTGTCGTTCGAGATCTAATTCTTCTGGACCGTACGAAAATTTCGAAGCTCGGTAAGCACTCATTCATTCGCATTACAAACACCTATGTGCTTGTGAGGCAATCAGTATATTGCGTCGTATTGCTTCATTAAATCTGGGAAGGACGTTAGGTCGATGTTTATTTTGGGAATTTGACAGCTACGAGAACTATGTGTGCGATCGAATTGCCAGAGAATGAATCTTTTTTCCACTTTCTTTGATGACAGACTTTACTGGGAAGCGATTTTCTTGGAGTAGGAGGATTTTACAAAGTATGGGGAGAGGTCCGTGCGAGGTAATACATCTCGCCGAGAATGCATGCAAGAAGAGGAAAAGGCGGGCAAGGCGAGTGCCGCTCGTTCGGTATCTTTTTAACCCTCATCCGACAGAGAAATATGTAAATTTTATTCAGAGAGCGGAATATCCGTTCAGATAAAAGTTTGGCTTCCTTTAGTTGTATGACGCAGTATTTGATGCGAGTAATTGCTGCGAAAGGCAATTTCGAAATCACTCATCGGCCTCTGTGAATGTTTCCATGTGTAAGGTAGTGTGTTTTGGTTTTCATATTTGAATATGAAAAACCATTTAACTGATTAGAAGTTCGTCGATAATCGCTTATTTCACATTTAATAGTCTCCAAACGAATTGTTCAGTCTACTATCCAAGTAGTTTTCTGATTTCTTAACGTGTCCAGCACTTACCTGGTATCTTGAATAGTGGAATGAATTGCTTAGAACGAATCACCACAGGTTAGGTTTCTCAAAGGACTGCAAGGATTGCGCGGACGTAGTTCATCTTCTATATATCGTTTCTTGAGAAAGAAAGTGAAAAACTTTGAACTTAACATATCTCTTTTTCAGCCAGCTCAAATTTATAAGAATCTCTTCTCAATCGTAGATGTAAGAGTGGGGGTGGGATCGAAATTCTATCCATTTATTCTTTATAACTCTATTCAGGTGTATGGCCATGCTGAGATCTGTGCCAGTCACTCTTTTCGCGCTTAATTTTTTCTTTTATGTTTAATACATTTGTTTCGAAAAATGTTTTTCAGACCACGTTGTGGAAGTCAGTCGCCTACTCCATCACGTCGGAATACGGAGGTATTCAGTGAAACTTTAGTAACCTCGTTGGAGCACCGTGGAGTGAGCGATTTAAGAGGACAAAGTACTACTCCCGATAGACATTCAGGAACTACGGATTCGTACAGTCTGGATTTATCGCCAGCAGATGACGCAGCAAGTTCATCACTTGCTGCTGTCGTCACAACAGAGACACACGAAGAATCATCTGACACTCCACCACCTCCGGTAATGTTGCTTTATTATGGAGTGTTCATCCTAAGCGAGCCGTATACATTTACTGCTAGCGAGGATGAATGAGGAAACTACATCAATTGGATCGTCAGCCAAGAGAGTATCTGATACTGAAAATTAAGTGGGAACATGCTGATGATTATCTCATCTACGTCTGTCAGCGGAATTCAGGCACTTAGATTTCAATTAGTTTTACCTTTATTGGTGATGACGACAGTCTGTTTCTATCACTGTTTCTGTTGAATGCGAATACCGCTTCAGAGCAGTTTTCTCTCTAGAGGTAAAACGTTGAGGAAGCATTTTCTGCGATAGAAGACGAACCTTCTCTCAGATTTTAAAATTTCCTCTTCCCCCGTTGGCCAAAATTGTCAAACATTCTGCCCATTAGTAACAGTAAAGTAGTTTAACGTTCGGTTATGAAGAACTGAGACGACATTCGCGTGATGTTTGAGTCATTTTTTTCTTTCTCTTCCTTCTACCTCTTTTAAATTTTTCCGAAAGTGTTGTTTCGCAGTTCTTTTAGTTGAGAATTATTTTTCTCGTAATTGAGCAATGATTTTCTGATCCCCTTGGCTCCGGGCGGACTGGTTTAGGTTATTATAGATAACGTTCCCTGTGACCTCTCTCTGGTCATAACGGTGCCTGTGACGCTTTTTTTCTGCTTTTCTAGCCCGCAGATTGTGCAAAATTTGATCTGTGAGCCTTGTACCACCAAATTGCTTAAATCACAACGTGGATGTGTTGTAAATGATTTGGGTGTACCAGCAACCGTTGTGGTGGTGTAGCGCGCTTTGCAGCTTGCATATGTATAGAATTCCTTGGTGCCCTGAAGAGCCTAATAGCTCTTCTGCGATGAGCGACCCCTCTTCTCATGGAAAATTTCTGCCTATCTCTTCGGTTGTCTCTATTCAGCATTATGCATAGCTGCGTAAGTGGACTGGTTGCTTAGAAGGGTGGAAGGCCACTAAGTATTTTAGAGGGGACTTTAAACGCAAGGGGAGGGGGGGGGGAGGGGATGGGAGGGGAACTTTTCTGAATGAATAAGACTTTTATTTTTGATATTTCCTTGCTTGGGGATGAAGTATTATGGAGGAACTGCTATCAACTTGAAAATATTTCTATAAGTTCGAATAACGAATGGCTCTAACCTCATGATTTCCTTTTACCTTCTCACATCCGCTCGCTCCCCTTTCATTGCTTCACCTGCTTGCTTGCGTTATTTCACGTTTTTATTCGCATTCTGCACATTCATATTCACTACTGCAGGGGAATGCCCGTCGATTCGAGCGTCGCTATCATACCTCAGACGGTATAGACGTACTGAAGCCTAAGACCGCTGCGGGTATGCCACCCGGCATTCTGAAGCGATTCTCATGGAATGTCTCCTCCGCAGTTGGTGGCTCATCGCGAAAGATCTCAAGTCGCCTCACTGAACAGGTACGATCAGTCTTTTTGTAAACGCATTCGGCACTGTATGAATAGAGTGTTTCTTCTGAATAACCGAATTCTGTGCCTAAAGATTACTTGTGTTTTTTCATATCAGCAATATACAAAAAACTTTAGTGGATCTTTTGCCATACTGTATCGTTACTGGACTTTGACTGTTCATTTTTTTTTGCCAAAATTAAGTTAAACAAGAGCCGAGATTGTAGAGATTTATTTTTTATGGCTAACCGGTGTGGTTTATGAAGGCAGAAACAAGTACATCGTTTAAATCATTTCTAGCAAAGTCGTCGCCATTCACAATCAACGGTCACTTCATCGGAGTCGTTTAGTTCATCAACTTCGGGTATTAGCACTGCGTCGTCCCATGCCGACGGTGCCACTGTGGTTGAAGACAGAACACCGACTAGCGATCCGGATTTCCACATCTCTACAGGTTCTTTTTATAAATAAGTAAATGATGCTTAAATGACCACTTGAAAAAGTAAGCGGCCGAGATTCGTCCAATGCCTATTTATGGTTGGAGACCATTGTAGAAACTATCGCTTTATGAGTTCCTGCACCTCAGAAATTCTCATGTTTAAGAGTGCATGATTTTAGTCGATTTTCTGTTGCGTACCGCAGTTGGAAAATGCTAGTATATTATAAACGCATGCAGTTCTTGAATTTCTATAGTATTCCAACATTTTATTAAAGGTCAGTGTTATTCATTGAGGATTATGACCCGTTGTTGGGAAGGAATGGGGCAATAATAAGTGAAAGGCAAGAAGGGGTATGATAAAACCGTTAAAGAGCATTACATGGGAACAGAATAGGTCGGCAGATAACAGAAGTGTGCATAAACTTCAGAAGGGAAGTAGAGTTTTGGCTAAGGACTTGTCGTTCGTAGTATGCTCTTGGACCTCCCAAATTTACGACAAGTTCTACTGTCCAGTACGTTTATCACCGCTTTGTTTGCATTCGCACCCTTTTAATTCCGCTTACTATTGATATAAGAAGTCTTTCCTATTCTATACTTCTTATTCATTTCGGATGAGACGTCGGTTAATTGTTGCCGTCATAAATCCAAGTTTGCCTAAATAGAAGTGTCTGCTAACCGCAAACCCACTGCCCCGTCTTCCTGCCCTCAAATCCTCTAGCCAGCTACAGCTGATTGTGCACAGACGGGTCTAGGATTAAAACCGCAGTCTCGTACTCTGTGGTGAATTAGTAAGGCAGTGGGAAGAAAACAAAATTTCTGGGGAGCTTCACTCGGCCTACCTCAAATTTGCATCGTGTTCCATTTTTATGATCTTAAGCCTTTCCTGTTCACTTTATTTGCTCTGCCTGAGATTTGCCAGTTCCTTTTCTAGCCTCATTAAGATTTAGAAGCCTTGTTAAATTTCTGGCCTATAATCAGTAAATGTCAGAGTTGGCATTTTCAAAGTCACGCTCGCCTTAGAAGAGTTTAAAAAAGTTTTCCGTCTCAAGACTGCTTGGAACCGGTTCACCGCATGAATTTAAGATTCCGAGATGAGCTTTTTGAAGTACTCCGAGTGGCATTAACTCAAAAATACGTAATTATGGAAAGGTTTGAGCCCTTCTCGGATTTGCATTTCTGGATTTCAGCCATGTTCAGTAGGTCAAATCCATCTGTCAGCTGTCGTCGAATAAAAACAGACGCAGAAAGTTTTTCATTGCAAAACGTTTTGCGCTTTCAGCGGCGTTATGCTGAAAATCTCTCCTTATAGCCCCTGCTTTCTCACGTTAGTAGAGAAGGTACAGCTCCAGTGTTTTCGTTTTTTCTCTCGCTTATTCTCTAGCTACATATTGTTCTACTTGTTGGCTGCTGGAGAGAGAAGCTGCTGATATCCAGATAGTCGTTTCATCAATTTCCTAGTGTCACGTTCTAGCACTGTTTGGAATCATTAGCATCGCATGGCAGTCCACGAATGAAAACGCATGCGCGAACGAAGTTTGCCGACAATCTGCTGGAGACAAAAAAAGCCGCGTATACATACATGCTGTATGTAGTCCACCGTAAGAGTAACATTTGAGGTCTGTTTTTTTTGGGAGAAATTGGGCTTTCAAATGAGTCTGACTTGCCATTTGGGATACTTTTGAGGTGGCCGGCTTATGGTTCATGAAATAAGCCTCTCCTTGTCAAATTTCTTATGAAGCTACCACTTCATCCTTTGGAACTAAACTTAGGCCACCTAACCTTGATCCCTCACTGCGAGCAGCTGCCATTAGTAGCGTGTTAATGAAGGAGCGTATGTTAAAACTGTTGACTTCATGCAGTACATATGCGGTTATCACAAGAAGTCTAATGCGTGAAGAAATATGCTGTGGATGCGATGTGTACTTGATGATGCCAACATCCGTTCCTGTACAAAAGCCTGCCGGGCCCTTGTTATGAAAGAACACCACATTCTCCTTGTCAGTGGCAAAAGACGTCTGCGTCTTCTTTTCCAACCTCATGAGTCACTCGGGATGTTGTTTCCGATGGAAACGTGTCTTGCTGTTTTTTGGCCACGGCAAATCGAGGATTTTTCTCCCCTTTTCTTTCTGCTTCCTACATTATTTTTTGTCTGCCTGCGTATTGGCTTTTTTGTTTTTGAAGTTATTGCTGAGCGCTACGTATTCATTAATTTACCCGGGATGTGCGAAAATATGAATTAATAGTTTTTAAGCAACATTTTAGCAGAAGAACCGATCAGAAACAACCTTTAAATCTGCTGTTAAAGAACAGTGGAGCATTTCAGTTGCAATCGGTGGGCAATATTTAGACTCATCCGATGAACAAAGCACTCTGACGATTAGTTCGAATGAAACCGATGCTACACCGACCGCGGGCGCAGAGAGCATCGACAAAACACCACCACCATTGCCAGTTCTACCACCACCGATATTAGATGCTGGCGGTAAACAACCAAAAGCGGCCAACACCAAACATCACGAATTGTTGAAAATCATAATGGATAATCAACTTGAGACGTCGTTAGTTACATTATGACATTTTTTTTTCAGCCAGCGAGTATTTTGCTATGTTTCTTTTCGGTGATAATAATGCAAGGAAGAAAGTTCTTTGTGCAGCATGAGTACATCGTCCTTAATAAGACAAATGTGCTTTATCTTTGTGATCTGGAAATTTCATCGATACTTTTTGATGATATTTGCTTTCTCAACTCTTGAGCGACTCTCTGATAGTATTGTAGAAAGCATTTTGCTGTGTTGAGATCACCTATGATGAATATCTTTACTTGCTGAGGGCATCGTCGTGTGGAACGTGTGATACGTGCGTATCGTAATCGGATACACACTTCACATTATCAGTTGGTCGTTCTTTTGGTGCTGTGGTGGATCAGAAAAATTACCGATCGTCAACATTTCGTTTATACGATGTCCACTGGAACTTTTGCAAAAAAGCATTTTTCTCTGTTGCAATTGCTTCAAAGTGGCGAGAAGTCGGAATATCACTGCCCTAGGATATATAGCCCGAGAGCAGAAAGGAAGGAGTACATAACGGTAGTCTCAAGAAAACCATAAAACAAGTTTATGTTTTGGAAATCAGTAGGACTGCTTTTATATCGACCGTATATTATGATTCAAGATGAAGAGAGATTCAAGATATATATATATATATATATATATATATATATATATATATATTCATGTATAACATATTCAGTCTTATAACCAAGAAGTTTGGCAGAATTCGGTTTGAAAGTTTTGTACTTCAAATAAACGAGCAGTATTCATAAATATATCTATTTTAGGGATGTATGATCAGGTTCCACGTCGTCTTAACAGCTCAGCTTCTGCGACCGGAAAGCGATTATAGCAAAGCGATGAACACTAATGGTCAGTCATCTGACAAGCAAAAAGTGGCCTGTTTACAGCGGTGTGGTTCCGTTTGACATTACTCAATGTACATGCATTCATAAGCGCTCACGTTATTGTCTATGTGTTATTTAAGTTTCATCAACGATGGAAAATGTGAACGGAGTTTCAGATTGCTCTGCATCGTGGCAGTCAGTTTCTTCCGAAAGTCTTCTTTGCACCCAGCTGTCGCTCAGCAGACAATTAGCATTAAAAGAAGACGCAAAAATGGAGACTAAAACTAAATGGGATTATTTGGAAGCCTATGGTGTTATGGATGTATGTATGGGTTAAACAGTGTGTGATATGGATGTATGTATGGGTTAATGCTGCCTAATAACTTGTGCTAGCTGCTTTTTTTGAGAGAGAGAGAGAGTGAGCTTGAGCACTCTGGTACATTCCCAGAAACATCCTTTCTGAACAGCAGAATTAATCGCTTTGTAAAAATTGATGATGTCGAAAACATATCTGCTAACAGTAACGTAGAATCAGATGAACGAAAAGAAGACGCTTAGACTTATAGTCGTAAGATATTTGAGTGATATTGGCCTGATGCCACCCCTTTTTGCTTATCGTGATTTTTGTGCATTTGTGATGCCGTGAACGGGAGAGCGAATACGGCCTTCTTCTAGAAAACTTGATGCATGCTTCACTAAGTGCATAGGTTTACATGGAGATGCTCATTCTACGGGAACCTCTTTTCTACATTTTTTAAAGCTTTCCCAGGTTTTTTCGGCATGTTGCATTTTCATGTTCGAACTATTCTGGAAGCAGTTATCGCCTCTTAAGAGCTTGAATTCCCCTGGCCTGAATTTGGTGGTTGCGATGGTTGCGATGGAAAAGAGGGAAAAAGAGTTAATGTGAGGCGTCGACCAAAAAAAGAGGTAAGAAGAAGCAAAGATCTATCTCCCCTCTTCTCTCACACTCATATCGATATGTGGAACAGCGTGTCCTTGTCATTCATTCTTGTAGTGCTAGCCATAATCTTTACGTCCATTTTTAATAGGTTTGATTTCGTTCAGTATCTCGGTAATCATAATTCATAATCATTTTGTTGGAAATATAACGTATCGCTTCACTCAGGTTTCTAGCACCTATCCTCAAGCCCAGCTTGGGATAAAACCACTTTCTTGTACCACTTAACATTGAGTCGGCTATTCGAATATCTCTTCTAGTTCCTTCATGTTAGTTTTCTGAAACTTCCCGTTGAATACTTCTTGGGTATTTCCGAAATGCGTCCCCGCATTAAATTCGGTACTGAAATGTTCTTGCGATGATTTCTCACTTAGAATTTTGTACAGCTGTATGATTCCGAAAATTATTTGCCTCAAAAGTTCGACGTTGCACTTCTCTTCTCTTTCCCCTCCCCTTTCTCTCTTCCCGTTCTTGACCGCCTCACCTGGAAAAAAATCTCAGATGCCAAAATACGATGATCGATCAACTGTCGTCTATATACCTCATATTTCGAATACTTACATACACAGACATTTCAGGTGGGTAACCTTATCAATAATCTCAAATATTATTTGGAGGGAAAAAAGATTGGGATAAGATAGACGAAAAAAGACGATGAAGATAGTGGAAGGTAGCACCTATTTTTGGACGCATTTCCTCGATAGGGAGCGAGGTTAAGTGCGAGCTGCATCCGTGTTAAACAATTGTTAGTTCCTAATCTTTCTGAAACAGGCATCACCAAAGTTGGGAATGACGATTAGGGCGGATACAAGTCGAGGAACATGTAGAGAAGAAGATACACGCGAAATTTACAGCACAAGATGATGCTTTAACTTCAGTTTCGAAGGATTTCCAAACGTAATCTGTCTTCCTCTCTAGGACTTCAAAGAGGATATTGGGAAGGAAAAAAATTTCTTATCTCTCCATCTATTGTTCCATTTTTCGTTTTTTCTTATCTTTCCATTTCATCCATATTTCCGTGGTTATATATATGCATATATTATGCTTTTATCTTGCGCCAAATGTTTTTAATATATCGAATGTTTCGGTGGTTTTTTGTATTAGAAACAGTAGCAATGTAAAGTTCAGATTTACAGCTCAGAAATTAGTGTTAATTTTCTGAGGAATCGCTCTTACTCACGCTTTTTGTACGATCCAGCTCATCGGCTAGACCCTTTCAAAAGCGTACAGCTGAATCCCTACCTGGGATTTGATTGACTCCAAAAGATGAGAATAAGTCGTCCACCTGAAAGGTGCGTACAGCTGAATCCTTACCTGGGATTTGATTGACTCCAAAAGATGAGAATAAGTCGTCCACCTGAAAGGTTTTTCATAGATATATTTGATGTGGCAACTAACTGAGAGTAACTCGATGGGACGTTCAGCTTTACAAACTCACAACTTCCACTTAAAAACTTTTAGGTTGAGGATGCGGAAAATATTGTATTTTAGAAGTTCGACCGACCCTTTACAATTCGTTTTATAATACCTGAATTGCTTGAATGATAGTTCAGCACTCTTGTTTAACTCCGCGGAAAACGAAGGCTCGGTGACGTCCATTTTTTTTTATTTCCTATCCTAACGTTTCCACCTAATAGCGCTTATGTAGCCAGCTCTCGTTACCGTTGACTGTTAAGAGGTATTCTTGTGACTGACGTTCACAGGAAAAGCTGGCGCCAACAGCGAACGTCCGGCTTGCTATATGCATTCTATTGTATTTTGTAAGATGTTGGGTCTGTATTCACATCACCGATTTCTGTGCAAAACAGTTAAAATTCGTGACTATATTTTAACCGGACAAAGCATCCGCCATGTCGAATTGCAAACCTCCACGACATTCAACAGCCGTTGATTTACTAACGGATTTTTTGTTGCAGTAAGGCTAGCAGTTTGAATTGCACTGATAATTTCTTCTCTCTTGAAAGCGCATCACGCGCTATTCCTCTTTTCGAAGCTTTGGGACAGTTAATACACTCCTCTGCTTAGAAGGCTCCGCCTTCTAAGCAATAAGGCCTTCTTGCTAGTCTCACAAGGAAAACTAGCTCGGGCTTCTCTTTCTCGTTTTATTATTTTTTTGGAATCGTTTTGTTGCATATGTACAATGAATACTGTGATATTCGCGAAACGTTTTCCGTTCGATCTTGTCGTCGAATAAAATAAATGGGATACCTTAATGTCCCAGCAGTGAGGCACCTCAGCAAGCACCTTAAGCTTCCGTCTCCGTGGATCAGTTTCTTGGTCGTTGATATAGTGAGGGAAAGGTGCACTATAATTGCATTCTTCTTCTCTTAGCTATGTATTATTATTGTTCAACGCCGTAATTGAGATTTTATGTGCTACAGATATGCATGGTACACTAGTATACTTTGTGCTGCTTACAACAAGCAATTCCACGACATGAATTCAGCGAATGTTTTCGGTGGTAACACTAGGCGGAGGAGGGGCGATTCCAGCTTATACAAAACAAACTTTGACCTATACATGCAATCGAAAGAAACATTAAGATCTAATGTGTTACATGGTATTAGCCAATGCACGATATATATCGTCTTGTCGACAAGAATCACCGGAATATAATAGAGTGGGGGCACATTTGGAAAAAAGAAAAGCGGGTGCAGGAACCTATAAATGAAACAAAAGTTGCCCCTTGCAAGCATAGGGATCGTACTTAGCTCGGAGGTTTCCTAGGACGCACTATTTGTTTGCAAGTAAAGGGAACACTACGCGGCTCCTTTCAAAGAACAAGAAGCGCTTCCCTCGAAGATACGGCATCCGTGCATGGACCCAACGTTTTGCGTAATTGCATTATCTTGAACCATTTTCACATGGATTCTGCCCGAAACTTCTCGAAAGGTGAAAAATCCAGCGCATAGATACGTGCCGCTAAACAGTTGATTAACTCCTAATGCCGAAATAATCAAGGTGGCTCAGCGGATCTCCGAGAAGGTTCCGATGTCCGCTGAAAGTCCTCTTAGGTGAAGTTCGTTATGATATGAACATGTTCAGCGTACGTTGATTTTGCCAACTGAAATAAGATAATTCCAAAAATTCGTTGCTTAGTCGCATACACACCACAACTGATTGACAAACCTCGTTCAGCCGTTTTCCGTGCTAACAAGTAAAAAGTGCCTTATTACTCATAATGAGATTACGGTATGACTTCGTCTGCGGTGTGGATTATACCCACTTTATTCACCGCAAAAGCCTGCATGATTCATGAGCGGAAATTAAAGTATGAAGAGATTCAGGGACATATACATAAACTCACAAATAATGGTGCGATTATGTATTATTGCGAAGTTTTACAAGATCAAGTCGAAATGCAGCAGAACCTCAAAGGCACTTGCAATATGCAGATCATCTGACCCTCTAAGCTCGTCCTTATGGTCGAAAGAACATCAAATTTCCATCCGAAAGGATGCCTTACCAAGCGAAGACATCCTTTCCTATAATTTCAAACGACCGAAACAATCTTTACGGTCATTATAATTACTTGTTTGAGTTTAACGTTAGGTTCCGCCTGTAAAGTTTATGGTCCCATTATTTTCTCTCTACGCTAGTGTCAATTTAACCTCACCCAACTCAGACAAGGCTTGAGGCGCTAAGTTGCCAAAATGGGAGCCATGACTTGCCCCGGCGGTAACTACAAAGAAGTGGATGAAACCCGAGAATGGATATTCCAAGGATAAAAGGAAGGATGATTCTCCAATAGGAATGACTTCATCATTCGAAAGCTTGAAGTAAACGAGGATACCACGATGTCTGCACATTTCAAAGCCCATAAAAAAGCTGAAGCAAATATCGCCATTTTATGCACAAAATATGTCGACATAAATTCTCGTCGATCTGCGTTCACGGAAAATATTTATATCAAAGACGCGGTAGAAGGCGAATTAGGACAATCGAAGAGCACCACTGAGCCCTCACGATCAGTAAAACTGGTGGAGCATACGAAGCAGTTGGCGACGAAAAACGACCACTGCCGCATTTCTGATCAGTAACTTAAGCGCATAATTCAACTTGATCTAGAAATCTTCGCACACCTTCTTGCACCTGCTGGTTTACTTAATGGAATACAAAAAGTTGCACAAGCATATTATTCCTATTCCATTCGAAAAATTACCCCCTCATTTCTCAAGGCTTTCTCAAGGCATATGAGATCCACGTACGTGCAATACAGGGAGACGTTGAAAGGTCCACATTGTAACATTTCACAACAAAGACGAGACACATATTGTTTATAAGAGCAAAATAGCATTACATAATTTTATTCCACACTTTCAAAATCACAACGAACAGGGGTAAATACATTCGACCAAAGGCAAAATGAACATCTGCATAGCAACCACCCATGCTTCAAAACTGAACATATCCCCTTTTTGGTAATTTAAGTGAAATAAATATTTTACACGCCGCAAAAGCTGAGGAAAGCGACTACACCGAGAGTCCGTGCAATACTTTATGGACGTCGTCAACTGAGTGATGCTAAATTATAAGAGGGAAATTCGGCAGTTTCCATTTTAATTTACATTAATACAACCGGATGAAACAGATCATCGAATCTGCGCTAGTGATGGAAATTTTCAAGCTGCCTTCAACCTTACTTTGGTATTACAGCTTATTTTAAAGTTATACATCCCCCAGTGTCCAAAATGGAGCCTTTAGATGCTCTGGAACTTTTCACGTTTAAAAAAGTTTATAGAGTCCCATGCTATGCTAAGGCTGTTAAAATAACCAATGACATCGATGGCGTTTGTCGAGGTGCTAGCTCCTCGAGTTGTGGGATCGGGGTTCCAACGAGCTTCTCTTCTCCACTTTTTTCTTCGCCGCAATACGTTCATCAACTACCGCAATATGCACCTGAATTTTTCAAAATTCTTCTCAACGCTGTCAAATAATGAAACAAAATAAACGAATTCTTAACCTGACGCTGGAGGCAGACCTGATTTGCTCTAACCCACCATGACAGCGACAAGCTCTAGCACCGAAATGCGCACACGATCAGCAGTGAATCCGCGAATATCGCAGGTGATGGAATACCATGTTTTGCCCATTAAGTTGAATGTGAACCACAGTAATCCAAATCTAGCATCGTTTCCAACTTACGTTCGTTTCTTCTTATTTCGTCTGATGGAACACCGTGAACTCATGTCTGTCGATATGGATGCGGATAATATTGCCTGATGCTAATAGCACTTAAAATGTTTCAAAGTGAAAGAATAAAACGATCGGCAGAATTGAAAAACATTTCTTATCTTCGGACTGATCATTGTTGAAGTGAAATAACCCCATGAAAAATTACTATGTCGTTGCCACATAAGTTGCAGCACTTTGAATCTTTCTTACTGCTTCACATGTGCACATAATTTAATGAACTTCAACAATATTTGTACGCGTTCCCGTTTCTTTGATCTCACTAGATGTTGAGCACAAGTGTTCTATTGTTCACGTGATCAGCTCTCAATGCTGTGTAAATATTTCGTGCACCTCGCTGAAGTCCGTTCTGTTAACGCTGCAATCATCTTATGATTCATAAGAATGCCAGAATTTGCTTGACAACTCTTTAAAGCGTCTGCAGAAATTCCATCACTAATGCATCCGTTTTATGAAATATTGCTTAGCTGATTTGGTGGAAAATATCTGAAAAAAAATGCAAACAAATCAAATCATAAAAAATCGCAGTTTCTTGGTTCCATCGTAGTGAAATCAGAATGCCCAATAGAATAGACCCCCTTCCCCCTTCCCCTCTCTTCTCTCTCCCACTTACCTCCCTCCTTCTTGGGTGCGCCACCACTACCACTTAATACTGCTAACATTGTCGCTTGTTACCACATTGCAGTATGTACAACAACCACTATCGATTCTAAAATTTCTCTACTAATATTATTAGTTGTGCTCCTATTCATCTGTTTACCACCGCTAGAAACACTTATTACTACTCATCTATGGGCAGTCCTTAATAAACAGCATCGATTCGGATAGGCGGGGTTCCCATTTACTCTGAGTGAGGATGAGCGGAAGGCAAAAGACGCTGCCGAAGAGCGAAGGGATGGTGACGCATAAACACCTAAAAATTCGATAAACGGGATTAAGCTAACAGTTGGCGTGTAGTCAGGCTCGTTGCTCAACCTCGGCTGATTTTATGACGTACATACGATCCACTTTACCGCTAAAGTAGGGAAAACACAAATAAGAGATAGCAAGTAGATGGATCAGTCATTAAGTCGTCGACTACTCTTAGCGAGCCCACCACCTCCCAGACGTTGCATATTCAGTGGCTAAATACGCTCATAAAAATGTGTCGCAGAATCGCCGGATGCTTCGTCCGCTTCGTTCTCTGCTTCCAAATATTACCTTTTCTATCAAGGTACCCTTGTTGCAACATTACTACCTTAAACATTTCCAACATCCTCGGTTAAGTCATTCTATGCTTATTATAGAACTTAGTGTTCAGCAGCACCAACGTCATAAGCAAAGACGGTAGATAAATAAACGGTTCAAACAAACCTTTTGAGTGGCGGCACTGGCCTGTGGTGCATTCTTGCTGAGTGGTAATGAACCAAAAACAACGGGCAAAACGATGAGACCGTGGAAAAGACCGAGCCCAACGACTAGTATAACAACCTTGACAAATACTTTCACCATATAAGCTTGAATTATTGCTAATACGCATAAACTGAGCACTGTAGAAATACCAGCCTGTGACATAGGCCATGCGATCGAAACCAGTGCATGCCGCAACCTCTCTCTCTTATCCTGCAGATATCTTCCTAGGTATGTGGATGCTTCAGAAGTTTCATTTCATTCATTCAATAAGCAAATATAGCTTCAGCTTGGAATGATAGTTGATGCAGTGCCATTATATCTCGACTTTCACACGTAATAAAACAGTATACCAGCAGCAACCTCGCCTACTATTTGCGCAACCCAACATGATTTCCAAGTCAGGGAGATGATATGTGGCTGCATCAATAACAAACCAGATGTCGCAACAGCTGCACCGTACAATAAGTAAATTACGTGTGTAATGTCCAAACCTAATTTCCCAATTAAAGACAAGGTATTTTTCAGCCTTTCATCCATCGCTTCAACAATCGCCTATATCATTCACTAGTGCACTTTCAATTATGCAGGGAGGGAATGTAGGTCAATTGTGCTCGCTTGAACACATGTGCTGCGTACATATCCTGCTATGCGCTCCACAGATCAATGACTCCTAACAAAAAAAAAATCCACATTAGGCAAACGACTAATATCGAACGCTGGAACGGACACCGACGAATGTGGAGATAAAGCATGTCATGGGAACTGATAAGGAATGCTCACCGTGATCTGGCCTTTATAATAATGAAAAGTGATATGCGCAATGAAATCCACCGAGAATCCGATCGCCATAAGTGTAGTTGCCATCGAGATCGGGTCCAAATCAACGTCCCAGTAGCTCAATGACCCAAAGATACCCAAATTTATCGACAGTATTGATATCGTGGATGTGAGGATGGTTGTAATGCATGGAGTGAAGATCATCAATACAATTGCCATACACAAAAAAGCGAAGATAACTGTTGACTTCGTTACTGGAAGAATTGTAAGCAGCTGCAAATGAATACGATGTTACAAAGAATGACGTGAAACTCCTTCAAAGGGAAATATGGGAATTCTCACCTAATCCTCCCCGTTCTGTTTCTTAAAATTTGAATTTTTTTGACGACTTAAACAATAAACTTTTGTACAAAATCACGAAAATATCATAATTCCCAAAAATTCAAACCACGTCCAAAACCTGCTTGATTCACCTCGCCAATTCAGGCAGAAGTAAGCATTCATTTGTTCACTTCTGATACTTTGACTCTCGAATTTCTAAGCCGTTTCCCCTTTTGGCAGAAAGAGAAAGGTTGAGGTCCAAGAGTATCGACGGATGCTTGCCAATGTTCCGAGGAATGGAACTTTTACCAACTTCTCCATGCCAATGCATCACATACGTCTGCTTCGAAGTAACAACTAAAATCGATCTCTTTTACAATTTGCGGTAAATATATTAGGGAGAAGCTAAATCTTGCAGGTATCCAATGCAAAAGAACCTGATAACTATTATCTCAAGATTATGAGGAAAAGCCAATCTACCTCACTGGAATTTTTTAAAACAACTTATACAAACATTCACCCTAAGAGATTATTTCTCGACTACTTTGCCTAGTTTTTAATTGGTACCCGCGAATATCACGTGAGACTAAGGACTAAACTGCCTTTCGCTTCTTCTGAAGATAAGGTATAAGGTAGCGGATAGAGTTATTCAAACAACATCTCTCCTCATTTCAAATTTTAAGCTCACAGAGAATGTATTGGAGGCGATAACGTGTCGTTGAATTGATCACGGTGCTTTTTCAAACGTTACAACGAGAGTACTAAAATCCTGATTATTAAGTGAAGCGAAATGGGATTATCTCAAAATGGACATAGCTTAAAGTTTTTATAAGGGCGTTTTAAAGATCGATCTGTTCTTCGGATGATGTGAAGAATGGATATCGCATTGGAAACCTCCAATACCCATGCCATGTAAACGCATCAACAATGCGCTTTTTGAGAAAGATCTGAGATGAAATTTACCTTCATGACATAATTATCAAGCAACTTATACCCTCAACTTTTTCCATTCAGCCTTTACCTTACAACACCCTGCAGTAATAGTAAGCAACAATTCACAAAACGCCCAACAATAAATGCTCCCATGAACGAAAAACCTACATCTGAAAAATAGCCCAACTACTGGCTAATCCATCCGATCATATCCACAATATCTGAAGGTGCTTTAAAAACGAATTGTAAATAAGGGCACATCAGAACCTGTACCTGATCTGAATACATACTGAACGGCTCATAGATAGTTACGTTAAGCTGAGAAAAGTCGTTAGCAATATTTCGCCACTCTTGAAGGAGCTGCAACCGTTCTGACCATTCTACTGCATCTCTGAATCCCGTTGAAAAGAAGAACTTTTGTATACATGATGGCCTTTCCTCTTCGCAATCTCTGCAATAATGTATCATCACCTTCCACTGAGGTAAAAAAAAAACAATTCCCGATGGCAGAGAAACGTCAAGTAATCTCGTTTTCGTCTTGCAAAGTCCTTGGTGGGGAAAAAATTGTCTGAACTCTCCATGCCCAATCGACAGCTTTATGAGAAAAGAGAAGAAAAAAGTTCGATTTAGACTTTTCACTTCGACGAACTCATTGCCATCGTACTCTGCGAAATTTTTAAGACCGCTCCCCTCCCCGCTCTGTCACAAATAAAAATATAACGAAAACGGAACGGAACTGTAACAGTACCGCTTGGTGCACTGCACAAGGTGAATCTCTGATGGCATAAATTCGTAAACGGTTTTAATGATAGATAATTTTTCGTGAAGTTTTAGCAAACCACTGAAGGTGGCAGATTGGTTGCAATTAATAGGACACCATATTTCTATTGAAATCTAAAAGTTCGATATATGAGTATCATCTTTAAAACCTGTGTGGACCAAGATTGACGAAATGACTCCATCGATGATACTCTCGCTGTGCCATAAATTCGGGTAGATATTTATAATTGAAATCGATTTCCCCATGGTTCTGAAATGTCCTATTTATGCCTCTGAAACGGAAGCAAATACAGCAACGTGAGCAAAACAGGAAGCCCTATGGAAGAAAGGTTTCTGAAGGATGCTCAAGAAACATGTTTAATCACGCTCAAGCACGACGCTATGCAAAGATCAAATAAAAGCCACTACAACCCTCATTTCTTCCTCTTGCGTCAAAATAACTGGGCTGCTCCATATCCTTGACTGTTATTTCATCTTTCAGAACCTTTCGGCCTTCACCTCAGCTGATGTCTCAGTTTATGACCACAACAAATACCACAATGTCAACCTTCACAATGAGTTCTCAAACTTATTCAATATCGAAGAAACTTTAAGGACCCTAAAGCACTGTTTTAACTGCCAGCGCATACCTACACCTCTGCCAGCCTTATACTATGGCTGCCATTGATATCCTTTATCTTGATGATTCCACGGTGAGTTTACCTGCATTCTATTTAGAATAGAACCAAAATCTGCGAAAAAAAGAATTCCTGAAAAGCGCCAAAAACGGCGAAATTTCTTCCATTAAAATGTATTATATAGACTGGCGGCTGAAAAATGATAAATTAAAAAATTAGAGTGAACTTTCGACTGTAACGTTCATGCGCTTCATCGCGGACCAACTGCCTGAAGCAGATGATTCTCAAAAACGTACCTGAATGCCAACATACGGTAAGTAAGCGAAGAGCCACATCTGTGTACTCACTGAGCCCACACTGCCGGTAGCGTGCTCGAAGCGTTTCAATAGGCGCATTACCTCAGGTACTGCATCTTGCTGCCTCAAATCTTTCGGATTATTCACGAATACGATCACCTGCAACCAGACTTCAACAATCGACGTTTTTCACAAATCCTTCAAAATCTCTCTTTGCTACTGCGATATTTGCAATACTATCTGCGAAGTGAATTAGTGAACAATATGTTTTTAAAGAACAAATACTCAGTTTAACTAAAGTCCAAATGATCCGATTTCAAGTTTAATTTAAAGTTTCAATTTAATCTAACCTCAGAATTTCAACTTTAAGTTGGAATATGATGCGAAAATATTCGAAACAAATGGAATTTGATGCGAAACTGCGAAAATATTCAAATGGGAAAAATCCAACAACTAACTAAAAGTTATGAAAAAAATGATAATATCGTCCTCAGGTGCGAAGCCAAAAACTTCACTGAAACTGTCATCATCTATCGATTTACAACATCAAATTTATTGTGGATGACTCTTAAAACGGTAGTTTCCTTGGACGGCATCCTTCCCTCCAAATATTTCTTGAACTTCTCATTCTCCTCCTCACCACTCCTTCTAGGATGAGGATTAAACTTCGATTCTGGTGCTGTCACCACGTAGTTCATAGTGGTTCAACACTTTCAAGTAGTACATATTAGCCATATCATAGTTGAAAAGATGACGAGAAAATAAAGTTGGTTTGCTTCGCTACGCAGATTCGAAGGAAACTTCGCGTACTAGTCGATGCAGGGAAAACAGAGTACTTAAATAGAGCATTTTCTCTCTTTACTAAGGAATCTTCCAAGTATTTGACAAATGAAACTTTTCTAATCTTATTGAAGATTAGCTTAATTATGTGGAGACAACGAAAAGTTGTTCTAGCGTACTCTTGGAACAATCGACCGTTAGTGTAATATTTCGAAAAAGATTTCAATGTTATAACACTGTAATTTGAAATTATTTACACTGAAAATGAAACATACCTGACCACCTTCCCTAAAAATAATATCCCTCTGGATCTTTACGAACGGCAGAAGGGGCGAGTCGTCCAGAAATAGTTTTTCGGATGTTAGGCCAACCTGCATTATAAAAAAGTTATTATATTTGTATCTTACATAAAACCGAAGTAATCTGAAATCTAGAAATGCGATCGTCATCCTATAAAATGAACAGAGCCTCGAAATCATCTCAACGTCCTCTCATAATCAGCGCTCATCAAATATCCCTCAACGGTTCTCATTTTCGGAGTTTTTATTTTGTTGAACAGACGAAAGCCACCACAACTTGCACTCGTCAACTCTGAAATCTTAATTTACTTCAATATACACCTTTATAACAAACAAGAACTACTCATTTGCGCAACAACTGGTTTATGCGCTCCGAATTTGCGGGATGGATGGAACGATTCCCGCCTTCCAGTTAACGATTACAACCCACAAACCTTACAGGATTAAACCAAAAATTTATACAACGTAATGCATAAACCAGCTGCTTGCTGAGCGCCTAGACTCAGCGATGCTCACATCAGTCTATGTCGACTGCATTATCGAACAAAAACGCTTGCTCTACGGATTCCAAAAGAGTGCCTCTTCGATACGCAGGATTCAATTATTTTCAGGGTTTAGACAAAAGTGAGAAAGAGGAAACAAGAACACAAACACTGAAACGACTACAGAGCAAATCTTTTTTGCCAAACCAAAGAAGGCGAAAATCCTCCGAAATATTTGAAGGACTGGGATTTCGATTTTCATTATTTTGCCTATTCATATTCCAAGCTGAAGCCAATGGGGAAGTCTTAAATATTTCAGCTGAAATTAGCAAAACGAGATGTAAGCTTATAGACTAGATCCGGTAAACCGGCCGACAAAATGCTCGTTATGAGCAGAATCCGTTTATCTCCAACATTTAAAGAATCTTTTTTCAAACAATAACGGCTCCAACCTTACGTCCTGAACGTCAGTTACTTGATAACTCAATATACCTTTGCTTCCCTACTGTTATCATTAATTTTGCACCAGTAAGCAGAACAGTGACCTTTATGAGGGCTATACAACTGAACAAATGTGGAGCTTCCATTAGGAATGACATAGGCACGAAAAAACTGGTGCAACTGGCTGCTGCATCATGCAATCCTTTGTTTCTCTTCTTCACAATTTTGGCCGTAAGAATAGGCTAGATCCAGAGCGCTCGGAAAAAATTCAATCAAATTTTCACTTGCTGATTCCACAAAGCATAAATTCGTTGCCACTATCACTGCCCTAAACTAAATGAGGGGAAAATTTTTCTGAATTTATAGAGGGCGAAAAATCGGCCATTTCATATTTTTCAACAGAAATCGACGATCGACTTTATCAACAAAATGTACGTACCTTTATTTGCATAACACCCAAAGTAGAAAATGTCCAATACGCAATGAGAAATATGAACATAAATATTCTCGCCGTCATGCTTAACGAAACATCCACCCAAAAGTCAACAAGTCCATTCAGTGCGTTGATTAGAACTCCGCTTAATTTCGTTTCTTCTACTTCTTGCATTGTCTGCAAAAGAAAAGGAAATAAATAAACGTATGCTTATATATATAGTGTGTGTGTTCACTTGGTTATTATATTGACTTATTTACCAACCATTTGAATGTCTGTTCACATTCTATCAAAATATCACTACCGCAGCAAATGATTTTATCATCTGAAATGAATCTGCGTCAGCCAAAAACAAAACAAGTCCACAGAAAACTCACTAACCAAGGCAGCTCTTAACTGAAACTGACGAAAGGGGCATCTTTGAGAAACTCACACTGCAGCAGGTGAACAAGGAAAAATCAAGAGAGAATGGGGCGGGGGGTGCGTTGCTCAATATTGACCTTTGATAAACGAATATGAACGATTTCAATGCCTCGTAGTGTGACATTCGAGGTAATAACTGTACATTAAATGACCACTAGGCTTGGATATTCGATGAGTGATGTACAATGTTCTAAATGCCCTTTTCATTCGTACATTTTGAAAACTTTTTTGTATTACTTGTACCATTACGCTTTTTACATTGAACTAATCTCTTTTAATTCGTCCCCATAAGGAAAGGCAAGGAACACCCACGCCAACAATCTAAAGATTCAACATAGAAAGTCGGCTCTTTCGAAATCGTCGAAGTTATCCAAATACTGAACAAATAACGCTCATTGTCGTAGCTGCTGTAATAAACAGTAAGTAGTAACATCAGGGCTACTGTACTTTTGCGTACATTGTGAGCAATGACATCAACAGTTCATAGTGTTCCCTTTTAAACAAACAACTAAACTGACCCGTATAAAACATAATAAAGATGTCATAGGTTCATCTGGCCTTCTAAAAAGTCTTGTTCAACTTTTAGATGACTGAGAAAACTATAGCGAAGCCATATTTCTTCTCCACTAATGGTACCGCGAGGAGATGTAAAATGACGAAAAAAGAATAAAACCACGACTTCAAATGACCTTTCAGATATTCACCGATGGTGCAGCACCTATCAATATCGTGGCTATTGAAGTATCTATCGCAACATCAAAATCCCTGCCTATTATTAAAGCATGCTCATCTGCCATGAATAAACCAAACAATTAGGAAGACAACGGGCATATATGAATAATGGCAGCTACGGCAGGGCACGGAAGGGAAAAACGAAAGCAACGAAGAAACGAAAAAATCTGAAAAATGGTCAAGGTGAACCATGAAAAATTTAGACCATGGCAATAAAAGAACTAAAATACTGAGTGACCAACCAGTTTCGATTCAGGTACAACTATGCATGGCGCGTAGGCGTTGAGACGCATCTCCTCACGACGGCCACCATATGTCAAAATCGCAGAAAAGAAGAATATCTGATAGAAATAATCAAAAACAACGGCAACGCTAATGAATATGCTGAACACCTGCAAACTTGCTATAGTAGTTGCTTCAAAAAACTGTTCACAGATCGCTACAAAGAGAAGGGGGTCGTGGCTACGAAGGGTACAAACAATCTTCCGCGCTAAACTGTGGGCAGGGATATGAGCAACACTGTCGAGGCCTCCTTTCATCCCTTCTCCTCCCCTTCCCATCGTTCCTACGAACTGATTATCAAAAAGGACTCTGGTAAGGTTCTGTGCTTTCTAACGGAAGTGCTTCCAAAAATTTCGCGAAGAGCAATCATATCGTGCCGCAATCTTTATGTCAGCTATTCGTCTCCACGAACTATTTTTCTCATAGATGCTGATCCCACATTCCACAGAACACTCCCAAATAACGCTACGAGTTAACGTTTTTAATTCGTCTTTGAAATGTTGGATTTCTTTGCGCAATTTAGATATCGATGTAAGTTAGTGCTGTTTAATCGTATGTGATTTCCTCGTTCTATATTTATTAGTCGCGATCTTTAAAAGTCGCCTTTGCCAAACATAAACGGTATAGACAACCTCCACATTCCAAGTAGAAATCCCGTCACAAACTAATACACTCCGTTGGCTACCCGGCGTTTTTGGCGTGCTGCAGTTTGAGAAAAAATAAGGGAGAATTTCCCATGGAAGGGAATATTAAAAGCGAAGAAATGATGACTTCCATATTTAAATTTCTATCACTTGTTCATCAGGAACACACGTCTGCACCTCTGCATGCCCTCTGCAACGTATTAATAACAAATTGCATTTACACCCAGTAAGTTCTGTGGCGTTTAACGTCAGTGCTTTCCATGCTGAAATTTCTCGGCAGAGGAACCATAACGCGGACACATTTACATATCTGCCCATAAACATTGTGCTGTTATGATGCATCTTGTAAAGCAAACTTGCGAAAGCGCATAAACTACTAGGTCTTCTCGACTTCAGAGTCAAAGAATATAGGAAAACCTGGATTGCTGGTGTTGGTGCGAAAGCACTAATCGCGAAAGATAGGAAGTTCGTCAATGATGTAATCGTTATCGAAGGTCCTGCTTCAGCAAGCATCTCTGCTATTCGCTCCTCCACAGGACGTTTGCTGTCTGTTCGATGATAACAATACAAAAATATAAACACGTCGTCCACACCAATCGCCAAAATCAGAAACGGAACAACGCTTACAATGGGAAGAAAGGCGAAACCCAGCTGCAATTTATAACATTCATCTTCTTCGGTACAATTTTATCACTTCCGGAACGAATAGCAATGACTGATTTCGAACCAGACTTAACGTTGTTACCTTCTATGAAATGTATAAAATATTTTACACCCCTGTACCTTTCTTCCTCAGAAGGACATGCGACGAGCTAAGTTTACCCAAACATTTGCCCATGCTCTTTTCAAACCTAACTTCATTCCATTCTATGAAATGAACGATTTCTGACTCATAGCAGGGAACTGACTCTTAAAATTGCGAAGAATTTTTCAACATAAATTCGAAGTTCTTAATTACTGAATTAAACAACCAAGCAGTATTCAATAATCGAGGGGCAGTGATCCCACCAACAGAAGCAAAGAGATACAGTTATCCACTCAAGTTACCTGGACACAAAACTGTCCGGTCAAATTGTTGCGCAAGCATTTTCAAATTTAGCGATGGGTTCCCCTACACAAATTCCGCTTTTGTTTGGTGGTAAATACTACGAACGAAAACTGATGGAAGTTTTTTTGCGCTGATGGATCGACTTTCCGGGCCATAGATATAGCAAAGCCCTCCCATACTTGGTTAATAAGAAAATCCATCTACGGAAAAGTAGTACCTTCAACAATACTAGACTCCAAGTGAGATTTAAAGCGCTGCTCATATTCTCTAAACGCTGAAGCAGCTCCGTCTAGCCACCAGAGTAACTGATGTACTAATTCATGGAACAAATACGAAAGATTTCAATAATTTCATCTCATTACTTGCATCTCATAATCACTAAACAACAACGATGCATAAAAATACTCTAATACGCTTCACGAGGAAGACTCGGCACCTTATTCTTTAACGAATATCTCAGCCGTTAATAAGAGATCACATTATAAATGACGACTGCAGATGTATGCCCCGATCCAGCACAACAATAACATAGAAGCAATGTCTATAAATCTATCACCACTTCGGAAGTTTTCGCTAGCTATGTCACTGCTTTCAGCGAGCAGCTGCGGACCGGTATGATAGCAACAACTATTGTGCTTTATAGTTTCTGCATAGGATATATGGAGCAATGGAATGGCGAACCGCCGGTTATGAAATCTGACGACATCATCTCCCTCACAAAAGTTAGATGACAGCGGGAAATCTGAGAACTTCGAGTGCTGACTGCTCCATTAAAAATAGGAAAGCCAACGTGTACTGCAGCCGGTAAAAATGATGTCGGAAGCAAACCCTTTTCATATATTTTTGCTTATAAGAACATCGGCAGAAACTATGCAACACTGCATGATACCAAAACTACCCATGTGATATTCATGTTTTGTCAATACATCTCACTGCCTCAGCATAGAATAACTTTTTACAGCATCGATATAAACTATTGGAATGCGACTCTCAATTATGCTTTGCAATACTCTTATTCTGCCAATAGACATTATATGCGGAACTTTACTGCATGTTTTGCAATCAACTTTTGCACCACTTGCAAACTGACAAAGGCGGGGATGGAGATTAGCGAGAAAAGGACCGCAATAACACATTGGGGCTGAAAAGCTGCAAAACCCTCTTCTTTCTACTTTTAGTTCCGACAAACATTTCCATCAAAGTCGCCAAGATGATTTGCTCAAACAGTCTTCCGTCCACATATAAAGCGCTTATCCACCAGTTACAAATTACATTATAAGGATGCAACTAGGTCTCCGCGCTATCCAAGTACTCCATGTCTATTTCTTACACGTTATGAGCCCACACGAGGCACTCATCAGTATAATAAGAAAATTGAGAGTGGCTGCTTAACTTATTCCACTACACATGTGAGCAGACTGCTTGAAGTTTTAACATACTTGTTGCGCCTCAGAAACTTTTCCTTGTCCGCAGAATTGTTCAACGATGTAGTAATGAGACCAAGATAATAACTAACGAATTGAGCTTTAGGCATGGGAAGTCACCTCTAACCACCAGGCTTATACCGATGCTCTTTTTAAGGTGACTGGTAACAAGAGATAGCGATGGATAAAGGTAGGTATGAATGCAGAAGACGATAAGATACGACCAACTTTAAGCGAGAAAATAGAGGAAACGAGGGAAGTCATGTAGAAGTTCCCGGCCTGTTCGAAATCAGAAGAGTAAAAACAGCACGAAATCTGAAGAAGAGTCTTTGAGATCCCACTCTCAAGAGAACGGAGAAAGAAACCCATACTCCCTCGTCTCAGTCGGAAGATCAATTTGTTAAGCCCATAATAACAGCAACGTTTCATGATACCAACGCAGTGCACTTCTGTAAAAATTTCTGAAAGCGTCTGAAAAGTACTCAATCACCAAACGATGAAAGCGTATGCGTATAAGATAAATATCTTGTCGATCTAAATATGAAGCAAGAAAGTTCGTTCACCCAAAACAATGTTCCAAATGAAGCCATCAATGATAAGATAGGGCAGAAGACACCCATGGCTGCTTCCCATGGCTTGCTCGTCACCGGATCACTCCTTAGAGTAGTTGTCACTGTGAAGATGAGCACAACCAGGAACGAAATGGACATCAGCGGCATTGCTTCTATTCCTAAAGCAACTATGTGAAAATTGAGGAATTATCTGAATTCGTTCGAAGTGAGAGGGACTGCTGGCAAAGGATGAGATCCCTGAAGTCGCTACAGCATGACGCGGAAGAGGAAGATATTCTTCCGACCTAACAGACTGTGAAAAGTCTGACAATACCTGTGCACAAAAAAAATATCATTCGCAGAATGGAAGCTTTTGCACCCATATATCTCTGCCCTAAGTATTCAAGAATTTGGAGAACAAAAGTGGGTCCTAAAGCATGATTTTAATACTCTCAAAAACTGTTTTACTCAACACTCACTTTAAACTATTCGGGTAACTAAGCGAATGATCGAGCAAACACTTCGACTGTTTTCTTTGATTTCCTTCAGTGGAGACATTGCTAACAACATCACCGACCTATCCAAACCGACCAAATATAAAACATACAAGCGGGTAGATGCCTCACGAATGAAGTAATCTATGTGGAAAGGTGACCAAACGTAACGCCTGAATGTTCACGAAGATGGAAAATTCGAGAGTGAAAAATAAAACATTCTTACTGATGGCGTCATGGTGGGAAAGAGTCGAGATCGTGAACTGCATTCAAATCAGCACTTACAACATGATGCAGTTAGGTCAAAAATATGGAATACGCAGCACATAAGGGTCATACTGATCTCACGCTCAACAACCTTTCTTGCTTATATCATCCCTTTTGACGAGAGGAGCACATAAGCCTAACACGGCCTTTTTTTGCTATCCAGTTATAAATCTGACTGATGAACGAGGTGTTTTCTATTCAGTAAATTTGATAGGTTCATAAAAACACCGATGTTAATGTCTCAAAGAGGAAACACTAACGGCCAATGTTTTCGACAAGTGAAAAATGGCTTCTGCCTCCGGGTTCTATCTATTCATTCACTCAATAAAAAATGATTCTGTAGCAAACGAAGCTGTTACTTACCTGTTCTACGAACTTCCTCACTAACGAGTCCTTCAGAGGTTGCAAAGACTCTAATAAGTGAATCGCTCTTAGTTGACTCTGAATAATTGAAAACCTTGCGCTCCCACTTCTTCATGATCGTTTCGTAAGATGAGTTCGCGATGATTGCATGGAAATTTATCGAAACCAGACGACATCCCTCGATCAAAAGCGACCTAAGAATTTCTGGTGAACTCAATGCTTCGTTATACAATCATTACTTGTGAGTGAATATACTTTACGTTCGACGAATCAACCTGACTCAAAGCACAGGAAACCGATCCACACCGAACAACATATGCAGCATATTTTATGACTCTAGCGTCAGTAGTTCCAAGAGCTAAATGGAGCTGGTCATATACTGAATGAAAAGTTATGGAAGAACTGCGGACCTCAATTTTCTGAGGCGCTTGATTTAAATAAACAGTTATATTTATTTCCGCCCATTTATCGCACTGATAAGAATGAACATTTCCCATTTCCTCGACTCATTAGCAAACACTAATTCCATAGGTTCAGTACGCTTTTGTTTCTGTGCGCAGCCGTTTTGATTTCATCTTATTGCATATTACAACAAGGAAGAGCGTGCCGAGTGTGTTTCCAGTAGAGGACACACTCGACGAGGACAAAATTTAAAGCTTCCCCCGCATGAAATTTTAGGACGAGCAACCGGGAACTCCTCTCTTTTATGGGAATCTGAACCTCCTCCGTCCCCGCCATTTTCCCTCTGAAAAGAAAAGAAGTAGAATGGCGGTATTAGCCGCCAACTGACGATTACTTGAATCTAACTCATATTGCCTCATCTGATATCTCAAGCATGCAGTATGCATGAGTCCCCTCACGGTAATTCCTCCGCAATTTCTGCGTAATCATATAAACTAACCAGCATCTCAAGTTTGGAACAGTGCTCGTCAGTTTTTGTTCCATTGTAGTGGATGTTTATGATACGATCGACATGTGTAAATCGTGTTTATCCCATTAATGGTCGATGACTTCCTAGGTTCCAACATTTTCCTCACAAAATTCCAACACCCCCTGGGCCATTATCACTTACCTAGTTTTGGCACTTCTTGCATATGCTTTATGCTTCTTCATAGCTGTTCTTTACTAGCAAGTTCCCTGAAAGTTTTCTGAGCGCAAGCCCTTCGAGTGCTCAACGGTAAACGGTCATCGCGTGCTTCGATATATATCAGCCATAAAAAACATCGCAGCTGTCTACATCATGCAATATTCCTTGCCAGATGCAAATTACTAATGCAAACCCTCAATTTCTCCATTCAATTTTGTCCTTCCGCTACTCGTTCGACACATCTTGGTTGCAACAAAAGTACCTGTTATTGACGTCCACTTGAAATATATTATTTGCCAAATATATACGATGGCCAAATACATCCATAGTTGGATAAGTGAGCTTCACATTAGCTTTTTTCCTGGAAGTGGGTGAAATAACTTACCATATAAACAAAAAAGCCGAGCACAACAGTGCAAAATCCGAACAATAAGTCCCTGCATGGAAAATCTGAACAACAGTATAGATGCTAAGTCATAACCCTTCGTCGATCTTACTCCAACAACTGCCCATAAAGTGTGGGGAAGTTTACACTTCAACGATCTTTTTTTCGGCAATAAATGCGCATTCAATGACGATGGCCAAAGTGCATCGACAATCGCGATTTATGGGAAGAAATCTTATACTGCTGATAAACGATAGATCTACAAGCGGCTGCTGGAGATGAACAACGCTCGGATATGCTTACTTTGATCCGAAATCATATTTGCAAAATTTCTAGTGGAAAAGTTTTCCGATATTCATCTGCCTCCCGTTTTAACCTCACTGGAAAAGGTTTTCTGCTGGATACAGCTCAGTGGCCAATGAAAATTTTCGACAAGAAATTCTCCGCCTCATTCATTCCATCAACAGATTTTTTTCAGAAGATCAGAGGTCTCTTTAGCAGCGAGCACTGGATTTTAGACTGGTGAATCTTGAATGCTGAGCTCAATCCAAATATTCAATGTGCCCATTAATACTAAGCTCCGAAATCGAGAAATATCTCTTCAAATAGTTAAAAATAAGATTGTGCTGTCTGCCGTCACATTACAATATAAAATCTCAGATCAGAAAATCCACCGGAACAGTAGCGAAAACGTTTCCCTCCGTGAGAGAGAATGTAGACTCTTCCAAGCCGCATACACAAGTAGATTCCTGAATTTCGGCATGACCGTAAACTTTTCAAACTGGATTTACGCCAAAGAGCATGGAAGTGGAACGAAAGATGCATACGTGTGTTTAATCCCCACTGCACTATAAAGCTCAGGGTCTCTATACTTCTGGATTCAATGTCTTGCACTTTATCTAACATTCAGCTTTCGGAAGCCTTTTTTCACACTTTCACTAACCATCATAGATGTCCCAACTTTGTAAATTCGAAGGTAACTGTGATTAAAACTCCGACCATCAGCCTGCCCAACTTCCCCCTCTCAGACTTCAACAAAGTTTTCTTCTTTTCGAACATCGACGAGAATTTAAGACTTCTAAGGCACCTACTTTATTTGGTTGAAGACAATGATCTTTTAAAAACCTCCTAACATACCTTATCTTCACGTCCCTGTACATCGAAAGAAAAATACTTAAGGCGTCACTTGTTTCACAATGCGATCCACAAAAATCGGAATACGCATAGGTGCGTCCTTCATGAGTGACGTTCAACACATACTGAAGAAAGTTTTCAATCTCTATCGCCTTCTCAAGGTATCTGAAATTCTAAATTATGGCAGAAGAACTCTGAAGATCGCACAAATCCAAATGATACAATATTTTCGTCTTTATTTAACGATCATCCTGCTAAACTAAAGTGATTGAAGATGACCTTGACATAGTCCTAGTCCTTTATGAATTTCCGTCAAACACTTATATCCTTATATCCCTCAATTCCATCTCCCCCATGCATCGACTTAGGTAAAAATTACCGTTCTCAAACAATACTGCATTATTTGACAAGATAGCTTTATTTAAGGCTAAGAATGAATAGCCGACGGTTTAGCGTGGTCTTTTGCAACTTTTCAGCCCAATCATTGTCATATTTTTAGATGAGCATATTCACAATGTTTACGAAGAATCAACTATAACAGTTTTAACTTTCAGCGACATCCTACTTGTTTTTTTGCAACCTAGAGCTTTCATAACCTGTGCGTGACCATGAAGCAGTCTTCATTAAAAAAACGTGCACTTAGGAAATACAAGAATCAGCGTAAAATAGAAAATTTTGGACATAAGGTATGCTTGAAAGCACACACCTGTGACATAAATCCTGATAAATATATAACATACTCAGGTCTTAATAATGAACCTCCATCAGCAGCTTTCATTGCGACGACGACGTGAAACGGTGATCCATAATCTCTAAAGAATTCACGCGTCACCGCGTACTCATATCTTGAAGGCGAATTGTCCGGTGTGAAGTGCTCCAAAATATCATTCAATTCACGGAACTTCAGTACTCCAGCCGATAGCGTTAACGCCAACAGACTTCTACAAAATAAATTGCTCACCATTGTTGCGATCATCAAGGAAGATCTATTAATTTTACATACCACATTTCAAGATTCAATGACAACTTGGAAATATCTGTATGTGAATAACTTCAATTTCTTCCCGAATCTGATCGCGCTGATCTGCATAGAATAGATGACAGTGAGATGGGAAAAATACTGAAAAAATAAAGAAACCCGAGAAAAAAAAGAAGAAGAAAGAAGCGAACAGCAGCAACGTTATTATCCTATTGGAAATGTTGGCGCGGCTGTTTTACCGTTGAGGTCTATTTCAGACTCAAAACTGAACAAAAGATCGGTCAACGACACCTATTTGAGGTAAAGCTGAGCTCGTCCCCAAGCAGTTTGGTGCACCGCGTTGAGCACATCTCTTCTGCCATAAAATCCAACGAATCATAGTTTAACATGAATTAATGCGCAACATAAAATACACACTACACAATTAGGTTCAAGTTAGTTCTAATGCCAGATTCTCCAATAGGAACGAATCAAAGACAATCTGAGGTGTCAACATATTCACAGGCAACAAATCTATTCTGCTGACATGTCATTAACATCTAAACAGCTTACTCGTCGGCGGCAAAAACATACTTCGAACTGCTATAAGAAACGTTTGGCCGCAGAATGCATGATATGCGGCCGCCAAACCAGTGAGGAATCACGACAGACCACTGTGATTTTTCCAGTGTTATTGAGGTAAAGCTCGCTAGGTTAGACGAATCTTCCTCATTCCTAACACTTAAGGGTCATTGGTATTCTTTGCCGCCCTCTAACTTTTTGACTGTTTCTCGTCGCCTATCTATATATTGAGCCTCTCATCAAGTCCTTATGACACTTAATGGTTCCTATCATACGAACGAATCATTCGACTCGATTTCGCCTAAATGCCATGATGAAGGACGTTAGAGATGACGAGAACACAAGGTGTAACAGTGCCGTACGAAGCCAACATCTATCCAATGAAATGTCATCTGGAAGATAGACTAAACAATATCCGCAAAACCGTACACAGTTTCTGTATTTTGTTTCCGTTCTTCTTGTGAAAATTTTGTCAGCCACCGTATTCGCATTCTTCCAAAAAGATTCAAGCTCGACTGCACCATCATTTTCCTCCTCTTCCCCTCTCTCCGCCTCCCGCTCTTCCCGGAGCTTGCAGATAAGGGCTTCTTAATCATATCCCGATCTCAAACCTCAAAGGCTTTGAGAAATACCACTATAGAAAGGCTTATTAGGGGTCGTTTGGAGCCGAAAGAACAGTCGAAAAAACGGAGAGGATTGAAGAATCTTGAGAGATATTTCTCTCTATCCTTTCTCTTGCAATGGTCGCCTCCTTATCGCTTTCTTCTTAGTGAGGAGGAAGGGTGAAAAAATACAACTCGAACGAGGAATGCTGGAAAATGATCCCCTCCAAAGAAACGCTTCATGACAAAGTGCGTGATTGTACTTGCTTTACGACACACCGAAACTTATCGTCACAACAGACCGCCAGATGACTGTCGTCATTTATGAAAACATCCGCCTGTGTGTTTTTATTTCGATGTTGCTCGCGCTACAACAAATGTTACGATAAAACTCTCAGCAAGTTTCGCTCTCCGACCATCTTCCCACTTCAAATGATCATGCGAAGAAATGGACATCACGGGTTCAGTTGCTACATACGGTCCCAAAAAATGAACTTATATATAAGACCTTAAGATTAAGCTGGTATGTAGGGCCCTAGAGGCCCCAGATACCAATAATTGTCCCAACGTGCTATTCGATCCAGCGTCTAGGAAATTAAAGAAAATAACAGAAGAGAATATGTCTAACTCAGTCTGATTTGCGCTTTATGTCGGCAACTCTAGCAGCTTGCAAAACTAAGCGGAGCGTCAAATGCTGTAAATTCATAGAGTTGCAAACAGTGGGTCATCACCGAACTTTAGCCATCAGTGGAAAAACAAGTAGAAACCTAACTGAATTCTTTCGAAACTGCACTTTTCAGTTTATCTTCGACGATACCTTTCCTCAAATCAAAGTCCCTCACTCGTAGATGATTTAATTAAGATCATTTTCAAATGGTTTACCTTCTGAGCCCGGAAACTAATCTTCAAGGATCTCGCCAGTTCGGAAGCTATAAATTTTGGGTTTAGCAATGAGAAATAAAACGTCCAAAAATCTAGGAAGGAGATGCGGATCAGAAACAGTCACTATTTTAATTCGACAGAGTCCACAGACGACTTGGAAGCAACAGAAATCATAGGTTGGAATATAAGTACGAATATATATATCATATACATGAGTGAGAATGCATCACCACATTAAACCACAAACTTTATGCGTTAAAAATACCTTCAGGTTCGTTTGTAGAATTTCACAGCGTAACAGAGGAATTTCCGCAATCGTTTATTGTACGGATTGTCCCAAATGTGCAAATTTCCGGCGGTGATTCTTAACCTATGAGCTAGGCACTTTCTTCTACATAACGACTGCCTTTCGAGATAACTTGCATTTCAAATCTCAGACGCCCTTCGCGGAATGATTATTTGCACAAACGTGAACCAAGAATCCTGGAAGGATCTGTACTCATAAACAATTCGCGTGCACTAATTTAACACCTTCTACAATTCTACTGGATAATACTATGGAAAATGTGAGACTGGATGTTGGTCCCCAGGCGAATTTCAGTGAAGAATAGAGATGTCAGGATTCACACGCTAATTATGAAATGATCTTAGTGGAGAGCTCTTTGAATTGATGATCAGGTTTGCTGACGTCATGACATCACAAACGGAGATCGGCTGAAGACTAATGCTTGTTCGACAGTGAAACCGGCAGGACAGAGAATATGCGAGTGTGGCGAAAAGACGAAAATGCGCAAAGCTAGGCGAAAAGAAAGAAAGACAAAAGATAGATAGCCTTTGAACTATGGAATTTATCAGACATGATCATACTGTCCTCATTTCGTTTGTTGGCTTAAATTAATCATTGCCGCTCTTAAAGCATATATCAATCTCACTGCACTATCAATAAGGAATTCCAAACAGTGCTGTAAACCAGTTACCATACATCCAACTCGTTTCCGATTTGCACTGTCGTCCAAATTGCCTATGTGACCAAACCTAGAACCTTTATTAGCGCTTACGCCGTCGCACAGCTTTAGAGAAATTCTGCTCTAAACATCTCCTTCCATGAAAAATTTTAATAAACATATTACTCATGAAGACATCGACAACGCTATATGGTACATTTCGATAACAGCCACCAATCAAATGAGTGAATGCGACCTTTCAATACTTGAGCCTCAAAATCAGCACAGTTTTACAAAAAAAAGCCGCTGCAAACTCTGTACGATTTTCATTCCGTCAATAAATCATCAGTCAGCAGCTTTTCTGATCCACAAGTCACGATCTCCTTCCGATATTTCAAAAATACAGTAGTTTGAGACTTCTGTACAGAGGATGCCGCCTCTATATTCACTTCAGCCAATGAAAGGAGAGGTTTTCAACTGGATGGTGCGATATCTTAAGTACTCTTGCTGGGCATTTCCGCTTTCGGCGGAATGCGATGTCCCGCTATTCCCCAGGCTCCAAAGTAATAATCCGTTAAATTCTTTGTGGATAGCATTCAGCCAATTTAAACATGTAAAATTTAACGAGCGTAACCTTTGATCTTGAGAACTCTCTAGAGCTGAGATGAAATTTATCAGCCGATACGTTTCATAAGTTTAAAGGATGATTAATTCTAAAAGTTCATAAGCTGACAAGTTTCCCTAAGTTCTAAGGACCTCAGGAAGATGGTAATAACGCTGGATTGTACATTCGCTTTATTGGTGGTAGCAGTAGACTAGCATATCACGCTGAACCCTATTTTTCAATAATCGTATCAGCAGCGCATGTGCGGTAATTTGCGTCTCTTCAGTTAGAAACTATTTTCATTCGAAAGCAATGTTAAATGATTGGCGCCCATTTATAGACGGTTAATTTTCTGGCATTTAAATCCCCTACCACAAAGACGAGAATTTTATTTCAAATCCCTAGTGGTGTCCTGAAATTCATAATCCTGGGTGAACCCGGTATATTTTTAAAAAAATATTCAAGATTCTTGCGAGCCTCAGTCCAACAGGTGGTCGCGTGATTGCTGCAGTGTGGTGTCAGTACTTTCGGAGAATATGTGCCAAACATGGCCTAGAAGAACCCCAAAAGCCTCACATCCCCACCGAGACGCGAGAGAGAGGTAGTGAGAGCAACCACATAACATTCATGAAGATGCTTCAAAAACATTTCCATTCAGTGGTGTCAACACATTATTAGTCCTAACGAATCACGTAAACGTGGTAGATTCCGTGCATTCATCTGCTCTGCAAAAAAACCTACGGAACTAACAGTGCTTGAGCGAAGGAAATACAAAATTCAAATTACCATAACGTTTGAACTAAAAAACGTGAGAAAAAGGTCTTTATTCGGAACAAGAGAAATCTGCATAAAGTTTTCGACCACGAGGTAAGCGGAGCAAATCAGGAAAAGAACGACTAAAGTGAGCATAACATTAGTTTAGCTTACTTGGCCGAATTGGTTGCAAGTGAAGCAGTTAACCAGGAGTTCGACTATTTGGCTAAGCATTTCTCCGTACCTTGCCCGTAGCATAGCCAGCCGCTTGTTTTATACTTCACGAAAAAGTACGCTGCCCAAGAAATACGGTTGGATTTCATCGAGGTACGAAAAGATCAGCTCTAAGCATCATTAACGATCGCTGCTTTAACAGCATTTACAGTACCATTAAAAACAAAACTGACTTACGTGAATATAAGACAAAATTTTGGGTGTCGCCCTATAAAAAGACCCGTCACGTAGAAAGCTCGCTGCGTCTTCAACTCCACCACAGAGCAGCAGCTCTCCATTCGCACTCAAACGCTGAAAAATATTTTCCTTAAATCAATTCGCGCTTTAAACAATGCGAATTCGGTAGTAATGTTGAACATTCAATTCTGCGCATATTTCAACGTCGAATACAAGTTTTCTTAATCGTCCAAAAGCAGTTCAATAACTTTTTGAGACGTCATGAAATATGAGATACATAATTCAGTACAGCGGTAAATAAATTTCAGTTGAGATATACTGAATAGATTAAGGAGTGGTTGATAAAAGCATAACATCTTATTTGCAAAAACTGAAACTGCGAATTAAACACTGAAGAATGGTGAAATATGATTTAAGAGATATATTAAACTATTGCGGCATATATAGTGGTTACGCAACGACTGTCACCTCTAGAACTCGTCCTAAACGTTGACTGTTCATCACAAGCATAGTCGTTCGCTCGCTTTTTTTTTCAGAGATCTAATTGATGCTGTACCGATGCCAATAGACGCCACTAACACCTGAGGGCTGTCACAAAACGTCCGAAAATCTTCTTTTTTCTTCGAGATTAGCCGCATATGCTGTTCGGAAATTAGCTGCAGACGTTGAACTTTTTACTTCCCTTCAGCCCTTCCATATCCACATCCTTCGTCATCTGGAGAGGTGGACGATCTGCCTCCATAGGAGTTATCAGAACTAAACTGAAGTTAATTACTGTGGTTGGCGACACTGCATTACGCTTCATATAAGAAGAGATGTAAAAGAGATCGCGCGAAGTTCAAATCCTTAAGGGTGTCCTGGATTATCGATCCTTCCTGGTTAACAAAACAAACCAGAAAGATTACAAACCACATCTAGCTTTCAATGCTGCCACTGCTTCCGTTTGCAGTTTGCTTGAATCTTTTCTTTCCAGCGATTCTCATTCTTCAGTCATAAAAAATTGGAATAAAAACCAGGCTGCATTTCATCCTAACCTGTAGCGGTAGAGAGGCATTTAATTGTTTATTTTGCTTCCACCTTCACCACCCTTTCAGCAATTTGTTGAGCAGATTCATGCATTCTACACTTCCAACGTCGTTGCAAGTGCACGAAAAACTTTTTTTGGGGGTCATTGTCCGTGCTGTGGCACAATTGAACTTTCCTTATTTTTCTCTAACAAAGAAAGCTAACTTCCACCGGCAATATTAGCGATGAATTTAAGCGAAGATGTGTGTCATTCGCACATTCATACTTTCAACGATCATTCCAACAACACTGATCATTTAACAATCTGTGTACCGCATTTATGTAACATAATCGTTGAATTTTTCCCAAAACGTTCAACTGACAGTGCATTCTACCACAGAATCATACTTGAGCGACTGTTATGTTTTCACTATATATACTGCGATCTGGGCATGCTGAAATGAATAAGTACGTAGGCCATTAAGCAATGATTCATCACATCCTTCATCTACTCACTCCCACAGTATTCGTTACTTCAAAGTAAAACTGATGAAACGTACGAGATCGGCAGCAAATAACATTAAATGTAAATGCATTTACTTAATTGGTATCCAAATTTGTCGCAAAACGTCACGATATGTCGAAAGGCCTATAAAATATTTTACTGCTTCATAGACAAGCGAGAATATGTCCATTAATGTTTCGATAATATGAGGGGTTTTTTGCAAACTCATTCACTAAAAGTCAACTGGTTGCACCGAATCATCTAAATAAACAATCAAACAAGCTTTCTTATGACTGACCGGTTTCGTATAAACCTTCCAAAACAGACCGGTTTCGTGAGTGCGATCGTTTGAAAAAATTCCTCATTAAATTTCTTAGCATTCTTCGTTTCAACGACTTTGTAACAAGACTATTAGATGAGATGACATTACTTCCAGGAGATCATCTTAGACCGTGGATCTTTTCATCTTATATCAGTAACTTTATATCCTCTCAACCTTCGCATCCAGCCGATTAAAACCAGCAAGTGCCGACATGCACATACAATTAGTGCACAGGTATGGGCGGACAAATAATTATGAGATAGCGCCTTTTGAAACCTATTGAACAGACGTTGCACGTATGTGCACAATGGCCGAAGCAGACAAACACACAGACATACATCTCCAGAATGTCAGTCAACTCAAGAAATGGGTAACGGGTTTGCTTAGACGCCTAAACTCGGCATCGCCTATGCACAAGGTAAAATAATTCTTTTATTGTGTGAACTTGAACTGACCCGTACGGCATTCGTCTGTACAAGAAATATTTCCTCTGCCAAGCGTTGCAATAATTTCTTTAGGTGCAAATAAAGTTCTTAGTGAAAAATATTTGCAAATGTGTCGGAAGTAAACCAACATGTGATAAAATGAACCATATTTCTGAGGGCAAAGAAATGGAGAGGTTTAGCATTTTATCGAATTTTCATATGTGCGTTGACCGCTTGACTTGAAGCTGAGATGAAAAGTTTCGAGCATAAATGGAAAACACCGATCTGAGTATGGGGAAGGCCTCCACACTTCGTTTTATTCATCTAGGCATACACTTTTCCGTCAAAGCCGACTAACAAAAAACGATGGATTCGTTCAATACTTGAATTCTTTCAAGGCTTTTCAAAGTTCACAGACGAACGTGAGCGACCACGGATGGAGATATTTTATGGATATATACTGAATTTACCTCATTTTATGAAGGTGCATAAAAACACTTCGAGAAGTGGTTTATTGTCGTAATCAACTAGTTAAAAAGAATGCCACAAAAATAGAATAAGAAATCATTACCGCGATTGAGACTGCTGGGCTTCAAATGGAGGAGGAAAGCAGAGGAGCAGGATCTAAAACACATGCTATCACCTCTCCTATGGAAGGAAACCCAGCTCAGTTCACATAAAGCAGGAAGTTGACTAGGGTGCTATATATGAGAGAATCCTATCGATACTTTTACTTTATGAAGAGGGCGAGGTTGGTGGCGAAACGCACACATCAGAAAGATTCTTTGATGGCGAACGGGAAACCATTCAGCCAGCACAAATCCAAACCGTTCCTCTTCCTAGGCTAAGCTTCTGCTAGCGTATCGTTAGCACACTTCTAGCAAAATTTACACTTATATTCTCTCGCACTATGCCAAAACATTAATCAATGAAAAACATCTTAATTCATATATGCCTAACTCAGATTTAAACACATAGGTTCGTTTAAGAAGTAACGACCATAGAACTTTAATTTATTTCCCGAACGAGGAAAAAGGAACGAAACAAAGTCGAACACCTCGAATTAGCTATCGAAAGAGGAATAATTCAAGGAAAAGCCAAATCTAACGCAAGAACCTTATTCCGTAATATCCTCCCAGTAGTACGTAGCAAAAGATTTCCCTAGCTGAGCTCGTTTTCGACGATCCGAGGATTCTAAAATCAGCGGATAACGAGCATGGATGGGCAGAAAAATGAACGACTTCCGGTGAAATGTGCAAATTTTGTCATCTTAGCCACCGGTACATGGATCGATATGAACTCTGATCGCTTGGAAGCGAATTATGCGACAAATAAATCAAGCATTAATCAGATTCAAAAAATAGCCTAGCACACGGGGCGGTAATGCTCAAACACAGCAACTTGTTACATAGAAATTAGAAACTTTAAAGTGCGCAAATATTTAATTAACATTTCAGCAAGAGCGAATATGCTTCTCGAATCCAACACTAAACTGCCTTTTTGCAAATATCATCAAAGAATAACCATAGCAGAAACAAACAGAGGGGTTACTAGTGGAATTAATCTGAAATTCGACAATCATTTCCGTAGAAAACAACCTTGGTGAGTGATTTATATGACGGAAATGTTCAAACGAAAAGAATGGATATATGGATTTTCGTCGATATGATTTGCTGCTATATGATTAATGAAGAAATGTTTGATTCATAGAAGCGAAGGGATTTTTGCAACCGGATATATAAGAACGCTCACTAGCCGCGAATAGGTTATGAAAGTCTCGTCGAGAGAAATGCATTTATGAAACAATCGGCAAATACGGTTGCCATCAAGAACGCAATATCGTTATGCGTTCATTTTTTCCACTTCTTTCGTCTGGTTCTAACATGACAACGATTCGAATATCATCATCTATGTCATCGAACGCATTTAAAATTTCACAGATTAATTCCTCTCGTTTATTAAGTGAATGCTGCAACAACGCCGGAAATCTTCGACTTCGATATGTGCGCAGTCGAAACTACTACTTTCAATATCGATGTATATTTTGCAACTGGACGATCCCATCCACCTCAATGCAAAAACAACTGCTTTGTTATATTTTACACAGTGCTCATGAACTGCTGACAATTAAACTATACTAGTGATCGTTCAGGTAGCGCACCCTTCACAGTGCACGATCATATGCAGTGCTGCTACCACCATCTCCTACACTCCCCTCTCACTCCCGACTTCGTGTCTACGCCCTAATCCAACTCATTTTTCTTACTTCTTCACTGAAACACCTCCGTACACCCTTCAAAAGGTGAAATAATAGCAGCTAACAATGGCTGAAGTAGATGAATGGAAAGATTGGAGCGTAAATGCAGCACGATGACTACACGTTCTAAAACCTCGATTTCATCATTCATAAACACTGTCATTTCAGTTCAATAGATAATGAATGAATTAAAGCGATGTGTGACGATTCCGGAGTCAGAGTTGGGAAGTTATACCCTATCGCGAGTGCACCATTACATGCATTTTTTATTTGCTAGTAATTTTAAGAAGCACCTGGCTCGATGGCCACGACTGCAACTGCAAAGGCGCATGTTGCGCTTTTTGTCTAACTTCACACTGCGCGGTGCTTACTCCTATTTTCTACTGTCACACATAGAAATCATCGTCGAAATTAGACCACACTATTATACAGTTCACGTGAATACTTGGTATTTTTCGAAATCATCTGTTATTTGAGGATTTGACTGGGTTTTCTTCGCTGCACTTATCTCGCGAATTCGCTTTTATTCGTCTCAGTCTTTTGTGAATTTCTGTAACAGCTCTTCCATTTCTACCAATCAGTGAACGATTCGTTCATACGAGCTGCTTGGATACGCTTATTTCTGTATCGCTGACCCCACCAGTTGCGAAATGAACGCACATTTTTTATAGCTTTGAATGGAAAGAACTCTTTTCGAAGATGAGCACTGAATCCGAAAATTAACAGCTCATCTAAAGTACGTCTTATGTGCCGAATTTCCTCGCCCTGTCTTTTTGATGAATGTTATCGAAACGACTGCATGCACAAACTCAAGGCCTTTGGATAAGCCTTTTTTGGCAGCATCATCCAAAATCGATCACCAGTCGTGTAGTTCACATGCTGCCGTTTGACCCTTTCTGATCATTTTCATACCGGAGCATATTTTATGTATCTTTCCACATATAAGGTCGAGGTGCCACGATTCACCACACACTTGCCACTATATTTTGAAGTCATTTCACAAATTCCTTTCTCATAGGATTTGCAGAAGTTGCGGTGAGGAATAAAACAAAATAAACTCAATACCAGACGAGAACTTTGCTGGAAATGAGAAGATAACGAGTTCGGATTCAAAAAGAGCAAGTTTATCAGCATCAAGCGGATATTTAGCTTTCCACCTCTCACCCATTATACCTTTGGTGTTTCTAGTGCATTCTGTATGCCTTCTTTTTTAATGCCCGTTGGGTATTTCCCTTCGTCTTTCTGTCTAGTGTCCCATGCCCAACTGTCGCATAACTCCCGTTCCAACTACAAATTATCGTACAGCACACTCGTCTGAATAGCAAAATGGACAATTACCATTATGTGCCATGAAAGACAAAGAACATAATCTCTATGATGGTGTAACGCCCTAAGTATAAAGCGAATTCATTCCAGAGCTAAAGCAACGCGTACGAGTACTCCATAAATTTTTCCACTATGCGCACTGCATCCGTTTTCTGTATTGCTCTGTTGGAGGGAACTTCTTTCACGCTCTGTGACTCGTAAAGAAGACCACAATGAGGTCCACCACAAACTCACTGTTGAAAAAATCTGCGAGGGTTCATAAAGATCCGGAGTAGCAAAAATTCTGCGCCCATAGAATGACGAGTGACGAATATTTGAAAAAACTGCATCACTTAATGCATTAAGAGGCTTGCCGACTTCAGTCACACAAAACCACTCAACATCAGCAGACCTATTCCTCTAGTTTCCACCTCTACCTCTCTCCTTTACCTTCCATCCAGCTCAAAACTACTTGGAGTGGTAATAATAGTTATTAACGATCAAGATGACTATTAGTGGACAGAGAATTTGCGACATGAAAAAACAAGACGAAAACTTTAGGAAATGGTTTTTGAGCTATTTAACTGTTATTCTCATTTGAGAGCGGTATCCTACGAAAATTGCACAACTTTCCTCCTCTTGACCGTTAAGACGATTCTGTCCTCCTCTTGACCACAAAGACGATTTCGACACCGACAAGTAAGAACTGAATCAATGCAATTAGTGAACCAATCATCTACTCCAGCAAATGCAAATCGATATTGAATCGGCATCACGAGAAGAAATAGTTGAATCAAATCACCACTACTTAAAATTCTCGTTGCCATAAATGAAATCGCCGTACTTTCTAACCCTTCGAAGTTTCTTGACGACTATATATTATTGTAATGCATCTCCCAGTTTGCTTGCAACTAAGCAGCGAAATTTTTCAAACAACCTCCTGGGAATGGAAATGCGAAACACAATTTGACGCCTGTCATTGTTATCCTGCCTGTCAGTAAGAAACTTACTTCCATACCTTGAAAAAGCAAATGGAAATTAATTGCAGTAGTGCAACTGTATATTAATTAGATCACATTATGTGAAACATATCGAATCTATGTTTCGTTTCTTGATAGAAATATCGAGTCTTCGGCTCACCTTTATGAAATGGTGAGATTACGTCAACGTGAGAACACAAGTTTTAGTAAAATATTCGAAAGCAATGGGGCAATTATCAGACAGTTAGTTTAGCGGATTTGCAACTTTAATCACTGCTTATGTTTCTACGCAAAAATCCGAGAGAGAATTGCTGATCGGCTAGGTTGTTTGATGCATTTCATGATTATGTGACCAATCGATGGGATATGACGACGAAATATATCACTAATCATAATGTGAAGAAACGTTCAGTGATAATGACAGTCACAACTATTTAAATTCCAACTGAAATATAAAACATTTACTAACGAATTAACGGCTAAAATTGGTATAATTTTGCTGTCAAGTGAAAACATCAGCATCACCAAACAATTAGATCTGCAAACTAAAGCTCCCTTAATTCTATTTATAGGCGACTTTTCACTAAACAAGGCTATCAAGTGAGAGTAATCATCCAGCTATCTTGCAGTTGTTACGTTTAGAATATGACAACATTTATTTAGGCCAAACCTTTCATCGCATTTAATCGATGCATTATTAATATACGTCAACTCTTCCCCAACCTGTTCATCCCACTCCCAACGACCGATAATTAAAAGAAAGAAAGCAGAAGACGCCATAGAAATCCGAAGGATTGCTCTGAGGTTGTAAACCAAACGAACAAATACAAACGGCGCCGCTGTAGGCAACTTCTTCTAAAGAATTAGAAATTTGTTTTTTCATGACCGATGTCTTTTTTCCGCTTCAGCCATCTCAGGACTGGAATTTCAACCAGCATTACCTTGCAGAATGATGCGTGCGTCATTCTGAGAAAGATACATTTTAGTGCGACATAAATGCCAGTCTCTGCAGGCAAATAATAAGGACGTGAAAGCAGATATTAAGAATCTCCAGAAATTAACCCCATTCAGAACTTACGATGATCACATTCAGAAAAAAGTGCATAAAAATTCCATCAAAATGCAACACTTCTTCAGCCACTAAACGGCAGGTTCACATTCAATTCTGAAACGCTGATAACTCTACTTTGTCAAGATCACTACTTAAATTTCAATTTCCGTTTGCAAAATGATTTCAAATCGTTTATGAGTCAACGAATCGCGAATTTCAGCAAACAATCGCTCAATTTTTCTAAAATTAGTGAAGATAACCAATTCTTGAAAAACAGAAAGCGTTGGTTTGAACAAGAAAGTGCAATATCCGTTACTGCATTGGAAAAGTGATCTTAAAAGAATCGACCCCTAAAGCGAAGTTTTGATTTTTATTGACTAGCATAAATGGCGCATAATTATTGCCTAGCCGTGAGGATGCACAATGAGAGGATACACAAACATACGACAACACCGTTTTTCATCACTAATTCATTAGACACGTTGAATCCCGTTAGATCACTCACGGGATCCGGTATGCACCAGCCGAACAATACGCTCTCTGTCCTCAATTTTGTTCCACCTATGCACAAAGTTCTCAAATCGTATTTCGAAACCATTTTTTTGGCTATTCCTATAGACGCATTTAAGGTACCCTTACTACGATCTGTTAAGAGCTCTTAACGAAATTAGATAAATGAAGGCCAATTTTGGGGTATATTTATTTATCTGATTATTTTATGGGCACTTACGAGATATTCTGTTATTTCTTCACTCCTCTCATATACTGCTTGTCAGAAATGATAATAATCTGAATTTGTGTGCAGCACTGAACTAATCAGCTCGTTACTTCAGATTTTATTTCACAGATTAAATGGCAGCAATAATGCTATAAAACTCATTCCATATGAAATTTTCATTCGGAATTCTCGACCAATGCATTAGAGAGCAATGCATGAAGAAGAGAATATTTCATTTAAGTTTCATGTTAACTCTAATGAATGAATTCTAGTGTTCTTGAGAATCGCATTAGAAATATGCGGCTAACAAGAGACCTGGCTATAGGTAAATAAAGGTAACCTGAAGATACAGGTAGATAGGTAGACATCTTTAAGTGAATGCAAAAAAAACCAAGTGAACGCAAAGGAATCGAAGGTAAAATCTGAAGATCGAAATAAATTCCATTTACTAAAGAACAAAAGTGAATAAATTGTTTCAAATGGGAGATTTTAGGAGAATGCATGAGATGAAAAATGAATACACACGCACAAAAATACATCGGAGCACACATTATAATGGTCAATGTTTAGCTGTTAAACCTATCTTTGTGCATTTTTGTACGTTTGCAATCGAAAGGTCAAAGGTCATCTTACGCATTGAGTGGACGCTCAAAAAACTTGTAAGAATTATTCTATTCAAATCGGCCAATTCGCAAAGCAGACGAGATGATTACATCTCTCGAATTAATCGGTCAACGAGAATTTTAACTTCATCTCAGTTTATACATTCATTCTCAATAAACTGAACTTTAACGGGCTTCCGTCTTCGGGTCACTGTTCCACGTTGAATGAACATCACAAGTATAAACCGTCTTATTTAACTAGGCACTGTTATCCCATGCTGATCGAAACTTCACACAGATGAGCTGGTCTGCTAACATCCCGCTTAGCAAACATGTTACTGAAATATTTGGCTAATCATCGAACTGCACTAAAAAAATGATCAGCCTCAACAACGTATAAGTCGCTTACATCAGACGAAGTTATAACACATCGCACATAAATTGTGCTCATTCATAAGACCGATGAATTTGGCAATATGAAAGCGAATTATAACCTATTACGACTTCCTTATCTACGATCTTCAATAACTTCAATTGTTTAATATTTATTTCGCTAAATTTGAACATTGGAAGAACATCGAACCGCATTTAGAAAACTTCAATTAAAACATTTATTTTCTATAGCATCACAAATTTAAAGATGTCTAATGCGAAATTTCTAATATGAAGAGAAAGGTGAACAACATAAAAAAGAATATCAACAGCCATTTGAAACACTGAAATTCATTCGCGACAGATTAAAATGAAGAGAGGGGATTCTCCACGTACTCATATTCCAGAATGAATTGCAGGGTTTAAGCACACAACCCTTCGACAGATTCATCCTCATATATGAATTCAGATAACGGCCGACAAGCTTCACAGGTTGTAGTGGAAGACTAATAAATTTAGGCATCCTTGGCGAAAGCGAAAAGTTTGAAGGTAAAAAATGAACATATTTGTCCGATCAAACAATAGACGTTGCTTTTATCCTGGCGTTTCAGCTTAAGCCGAGCAGGTGTCACCTACTCATGTCGAAAACAAGAAAACACCTTAACAATATTTTGAGTCACCGCCGTCGATTACATCTAAACCAATTATGTTTCGTATTTGGTAAGAGTGATTCTCAGAACGGTCATTTGAACAATGTGAATCGATTTTTCAAACGCAAACAAATTTCACATGAATAGTGAGGTTTTGAGTCGGAAAGAGAAATTTTAAGACGATGACGTGACCGGAATTAAGTGAACAATTTATGCCACAGCAAACAATGCGAATAAAATCCGTGCTGCGAGAGCGGATCTCGCCGAGAGAACAACACTACAATTTGAGTTGCACTCGGCGAAAATCGTGACGAAAACATTAGCAATTTCAATTGACATCTCTCCTTTATCTTTTAATTCTACCTCTCCTTCAAGACCGAAAGAACAATTCCTCCTTCTCGCATTTCATAACTTCTTCTGGTCACTGAAATAATCCCGCTCATCTTCTGCTCATTGATCTTCCTCTCCTCTCCACTCTAATCTATGAATAAAAATTGGATGACAAAAAACTTGCCCACAAATCCTTCATCAGGCATCCTTGTCACTGCTCCTCAAGCTCCGAACACTGTCAACATCGTTCAATTCATTGTACACATAAGAACCAAAATACAATTTCTCGAACTCAGGCAAAAAATCGTAATTTTCGCACTGTCAATAGAAGGAATAATGTGACCGCAGGTAAAACAGCACCACCCTTCTTTTAATCTTCCTCACTTTCTTCTATACATCCCCCTTCCCTTGCCACTTCCACCCCTCTTCCAGGCAAGACCCACACTACGCGCGGATCTTCCCCCGGTTCTTCCTAAAGCCACGCAATCTACAAACACTTACCTAAGAACAGTAGTGGGTGCATCAACGTTAGGAATATTAACTACGATACTGCTCTAAATTAAAGTCTCAAACGTTAATTTTGCTTCTTCTGGATGCTATAATGGTGTGCAATCCTCAATCAGCACTCTCGGCTGTCCGTATTTCCTTTGTTTCATTAGTTTTTTCCAATACCTGAGTGGATCTCTGAAAGACCGGAACACTATTCCGAAATTGAAGTGCTTGTAGAGAGAATTTAAAAAATAAACATGAGATGCGTATACATTATCAGCATTGCAGAAATAATCACGCAACATCAAAGCTCACATAAAACACATTTCGTGAACGAACTGTGACTTAAGGATCACAGGCACGAAAAGCTTCCTAGTGCACATAAACATCAAAGAACGGTTTCACACCATGCCTGCACCACCTTATCGCCTTGCATCATTTTCTTCCTCAAAAGTTTCTACAGAAGCTGTCACTCACTTTTATATTTCAGAATAATTCATTCATAAATTATTAAACAATAGATTGAAAAATACTCGTGCTCAGCAACTCTCTTCAATAACAAAACGCCAAAGAAATGGCAGATAAGATAGATGTGCATATCGACGCCTATGAGCACAAAGGTTCGACATTCCGTACGACGATTGCCGAAGGCAAGGCCACTCACTCTTGCAAACCACAAAATGTCGGACATCACTATCAACTGAACATCACAAAAAAGAGCAGTAAATTCTAAAACAATCTTCCTCCCTTGACGACAGAGCTTTCACACCCTTCACGCTGCTGCAATTATATTCTCCCATAAAAGCGTCATGAAGTGAATATTAGTTACATCACTAGTGGATATTCCCAACATTACTTATTTACTACTATAACTGCCACCAAATGACCACTACTAGTGCTCAGTAAGTTTTTACTACTATTACTTGTCACTTGCTCACGTGGAGCTTGTCCTTATATTGCTTGCATAATATTTGCAAGCTGTGCCCGCCACTATCAATCACCAAATACATAATCAGAAATTCCGCTTGCTACTACTTCTAACCTCCATTGTTTGCAGCAGCTGCAGCACTTGTGCAATTGCTATTGAAAATTCTTTTTCAGCTTCTACTACAAGTAAACGGCACTGCTGCTTATGGTACACACCAGTGTTATAGATGTCACTGACACCATTAACTAGGGATAGTATAACAGTACTGCATGTAACGGCAGGCAATACTGATAATAGTAATAACTAATACTAGTAAAATTAGGCAGTGACATGAGACTTCTCAAAACACATGATCTCTTCTGAAGGCATCTTGTTTACAAGTAGCTCAGATTCAATCTCATCATATCCCCTTTCCTCCCTCCCGTATTAGGAGGCAGTACTTTGCCAAACTTCCATTCCCTTTCCTCCCATCAAATAACACTCGTTCTGACAGAACAAGGTTACAAAAAGCACTTTTAGGATTTATGGCAATGAATATATTTAAAGTGTCGGTGATCCAACTAATCAAAGAAATCCTTGATGGCCGTATCATGAATATGCAGCTCGATGAGAAAAACACTGCACAGAGCGTATGCAATTTCTGCGTCACATACCACATCTTAACTATCATTTCAAGCACTAGTGCGATATCTTGAAATAAATGAAACAAGAAATAAACAGCTCAGATTAAAGAGTATTTGGAAAAGCTGCTGAAGAATTGAGCGGTGACTCGACGCAACTGACATACAACTCGTTTTAGTTTGAATTGGATAAGAATTTGTGCAGCGATCGACAGGGAGACGATGTGAGTGGTATCGAAACGACAACGCCATAAAACGAAATTTTTCGATAGTTGCGCTGCCCACACAACAATGGACGTCCATCATGCGCACCAGCGTTAAATTGAACAGCCACCATCGCTGCACAACATCGTCCATCCCCCACCTGAACACACTTCATTGATGACCTTCTTTCAATAAATTGTCTTAGGTTTCATCTCTTAGCAGTTGCATATTCGATTCCGCTTTCGGATTCCACTACTAGCAAGTTAAGTACTAGCTGCTACGAGAGTAAATGCAACATAATTACAGATAATTACGAGATTTTGAAACACTAAACACCCACAATGCCAGAATCTCATCATCCCATTAGATGTTATGGCTGATAAATAACTGCTGGTACTGCATGATGATGAATTTGAGCTAGACTTCATGAACTAGAGCCTGGAACATTCTGGGCCCCATGTTTCGTCTACGTCGAATTTCATGACTTCTCGAGATACACGGTGAGATTTTAAGCGGTTTACATCCCTATGAGAGGCGGGTCAGAACTTTCGAAACAATAGTGTCGTGCAATGCACTGCTAGAAATATCATGGCAGTTGGCATTATAGCCTTCACTATTTAAACTGCCATAGCTCAGCCATTCTGCTAGCTTTATCAAGCACTATTACCTTTCATCTGATTATACTCTTTCAAAACTCGCTTTGCACAGGAGCATCATACGAATACTTTCTCACTGTGCATATATCAGTGCGTATTGCCTATATTTCCCATCGCTGAATTTGGAAATCAGGCAGGGGAAATCACGGTGCCAAGCTTAGGTGTAGTTATCAGGATAGCTTCGTCTAGAACAAGAACAACAAGTCTGCTATTCTTTATTTACTTCGAATTTGTAATCTTCATAAGAGAGGTGTAATTAATCCACACAGCTTGAAACTACACATTTGTAGTTCAATATGTGAGAATAGAACAATTTGCAGAATAAACTCACAGCCACAGCTACAAAAAGAAACAGTGTTTTGTCGATTTCACTATCTTTATTCCCACCGATTATATAAATATATTCTCCCGCAAATTTGTGAAATGTTCGAAGACTGCTCTTATTAATGGAACAGTACATTCTATACTATATACATAAAACGGTATCCTTCCTTCGCTTCTAACATTTTTCATAGAAATGCGTTACTTGCACACTCTAGCCATCAGTTGACCTTTCTTCATTCTGAAGATAATCATCCACGTCTCCCCTTCCCCTTCTCTCTCTGTTTATAAATATCAGCACTAGCGAGGGAAAAGCGAATCACAGATAACATTACCAGTAATGATAGTGACAACTGTCATTATCAGCTGAATTACACCTCGTAAAGTACAGTTGGTATAACTGGCAAAATTTATAGTGCACGGAGGCAAAAGAAGTTCACCAATGGTATTTAAATATCAGTAGCAGAAGCAATGAACAGACCCAATCATAACAGCAACTGGCGTCACAAAGTAGTAGTGGCACCATCAAAATGATAACGCTAGAAATCAACAGTGGTAGCAACGATACCAGTAACATATTAAGCTGGATAATTGTCATGAACGACATCAACGACATGCATTCTAAGATAGCACTTTTCTTGTGTGGAAGCAACACAAGCAAGCCTCATGACTTGCAGCGAAGTTGTTTGATATGGAGGTTAAATGAACTTCCACTACGAACTGACAAAAGTTGACAACCGAAATTTGGCTCCAGAAGGAAGGCACTTCTCTCAACGAAGCAATACTTGGGGTGGTGTTCCGTCAAAGCTGTGAGCAGCGTCACTCTCGGAATAGCCATACTTCAATTACATTACCCGTTAGTTACGTATGCCAAGATGACTTATCCATTCCTTTGTTGCCTCATTGGCAGCTGAACTCGACCTGCTTTTTGCTATGTGGTGGTCCCTCACAGTATGACATAGCGAACGAAGCACAAGACGGGATTTTGCGAACCATTGTCTGCTCCCGGCCCACGGAAAGCACTTAGTATCGTAACGACCTCCTCAACATACCAAACAATTCGTCAAGTTGTATACCGATGGATCGTAAATTCATTCACTCCCAACTGCATATCCTCGACCTTATAGTCTAGCCTGACCTAATTTAACACACCACATGCTTTCCAGACGAGCAAAAAAGCGCACGAGGGAGGCTGACATATTTTATGCGTCCATATTTCAGCCAAACAGACCAAATATTTATTCTCCCCTTTCCCTCCACTATTGCCATCCAAAAAACGTTCTCTATTCTATGTAGTACCTACGTGCGCAGCTTAGTAAGAGCATAGACAGGTCGAATAAATCCTGGGACAGAGCCCTAATCACTAATGGTAGCTGACGATGCAAGTTTGACCTGAAAATCTGATAGTTTCTTTACATAAGTATTAGTGGTCCAAAACCTACGTGAATGAATATAGGGAGGATAAGGAGAAGAGGCATATGTGAACAAACGTAGGTAGCCTCTTGCATAAGTGGATTCCTCACGCAGACATTCATTTCCCCAAATGTTTGCGCACATCTATATTCTTCTATATCTTCACTGTGCAGACAAAAGACAAATATCAGTTGGCATAAGCATTCAACGCAATTATTAACAGAAGTGAACTCGTTCATACCTTCACTTCCTATCGGATTTCTGTCGGAATGCTATCTTTCAGTATAAACTATTAGGTACGCGAACGGCTCTGAAAATTGCCATTGGCGCCACCGCCAACAGCAGTGGAATGAGGGAGCGAGCGCTTGTCCAAAAACTCAAACTAGTGATTAATTGATTTGCTTACTTGTTGACTTATTCATTTCTTTCTTATTTATCTTTTGCTTACTTATTTATTTGTTTATTCCATTATTTATTCAACTGTTCATTTACAAAGCAAGACATCAAACGTATTTACAGATCTCTCCATACGTGCCAAATATAAACGAACTCTTGCATTCCCAATGTTGCCATTAAAAGAGAAACGTAACAAATGGGAATGATTTATGTGTATCACTGGCAGTTAACTTCAAAATGTTATAGATTCGATAATAAAGAAACTGCTACAATACTCCTGTGAACGACGAATGAAGCGACGTTTCCACGAAAGCGTTGACCCAATACTAAAGCGTCACCCAGGAGAAGAGAAATGAAAGATTCATATCTAAAGTACCACAGAGCGCTTTATAAATCAGAGCGAGATCGTCGTTCAGCAAAGTCACTCCTAACAGTTCTATCAAAGATCTCTTTTTATAGAAAGAGCACATGACGTTTTAATGAAGAAACCTCTTTGACATAACAATATCGCATATTTTTTCAGTAGTTCACAGTTCGAACTGTAAGAGAAAGAAAAATTTAAGAACAGTTAACTTAAGAAAGAAGAAGAGATGAGTAATGAGTTCTTCCCTGTAAGGCGAAGTCGTCCAGACAAGAACATGTTAGGTGATGTTGGATAAGCGAAACAGCCATGATACAATGAAGACATATGGAGAGAAAAGGGAACCTCGGAAACGATGACATCTGCTTCACAGAAAAATTTCCACCTGCGATTATGGGCATGCCGCGAAGAAAATGGTCTAGCTGCAGATTGCGCAAATCACCGTGGATAGTCGAACAGATAGCACTCAGCAAATTACTCTGCATTTCAGGTTTATAATTACATATATTTCAGACTACAATCAAACTTTTTCTTTTGTTTAAGATGGAACCACAAGAATGAGTGAATAAACATATTAAAAAAATAACCACTTACCTAATGCCCGCCATAATATATTTCGATGGAATTCCTGTGCCGTTGCGTAAAATCCTCACTGCAATGAGCAGTTAACATATTCTGCTGAAGGCCTATCCATCTCTTTTTTCGCATAAATCGAATCTTCGCTGCACAGGTTCGAACGAATATCTGGGTATGTATCCGATCCACATCAAGAAATCGCCTCTATACACCTCAAGTTACCATCGCATTCTTCCCTTAAAAACTTCCTTTGTATCTGTACCATAATTCGGCTGATGACAAAAATAAGGAGCAAACAAAATGACTAATCAAACGGGAACAATTTTAAGAGCTGGAAAGCTCCAGTGGCCTTCATCTACACAAATCAATTTCGCAAACGTAGTGGCACATCAAATCATGTGGCACGACCTATCCTTGCAATGCTGTCGAAAGTCCTATGCTAACAAAGTCTTTTTACACAACAAAAACAGTCATAAAGAAAATCTTGGAGGGAAGGGAAGAAGGGTATATACTTTCGTTCATAGAATAAATGATCATTCCTCACTTTTTCGAACGATGAGCATGTAATCGTAGTCAGATGAATCCAGCTCGACTACTTATGCTGTCTTTGGAGTAGAACTGGCTGCATTCCTCTTACCTTTATTGTAAAAAACCATAAAATATCCTGTGCTATGCTGTTTGTCATAAAGGATGTCATTATCCATACCTTGCATCAGCCGTTCCGTATCCTCTGCGAGAGAAACCGGAAATGCACTACTCAAATCTCCTTTCAGCTGGTTTTCTCAAATATGCCTTCGTCCACACAGAGTTTCGAAGAAAGCATTCTTGCACATCGTTATACTTCTTGCAAGCAGTGTTCGGCTTCCCTTAAATCTTGTAAAGTTGAACAAAAAAACGTCACAATAGTGCTTTCTCCGTAAACACAACGCATACACTGTTGCTCGTCCAGTCCATGTGTGTCGTTGAAGTACGATAAACAGCACCAATAGGTTATAATTTAGAGTTGTCCCTTTAGAAAATAGTGGTCCCAAATTCTCCACTTTGGGAATTAATTCTGAATATTTGAGCGAGGAAATCGTTAGAGTAAAGTGAAGGGGTGAAGAAAAACCCAACATTCCATCATCGTTACTACAATCACAGATGAGAAAAAGCCGTCGATTTTCAACAAGCGAATTGAAGAGCTATTTATTTGTGCACTTCAATCAATCATGTTTCTAAAGGGGTTTCCTTCTCAGAAACGAGGTGAGTCAACGACATTGTTTTTAATGGCGATTGCTCTATTTCTCTCGTTTAGTGGGCTTGATTTAGAGTTAATGAGCTGAATGAAGTGCGAAATTATTAAAGACGCATTAAACGATAACGCCACAACACATTTAAACAAATCGATCCATATTATGGACAAAACTTCAAAGCTCAATTACGTAATCTCTAATAACACATACATCTGCAACAATTTACACATTCCGCTATATTAATTACCAACTGCTTCGCGAAGCTCTTCATACTATGCAGTCATTCCTTCTTCTTCAATACGGCAACAAGCCAACGTCTCCTGTCGATATATAGCTCCACCTGACCCCTCAAATAGCGCCTGCCGCAACCCAACAATCAAGAAAGCAACCACACCCCACGATCCAACGAGTTAATGACTGAGCTGCAGTAACAGTTCAGATATACCCTATCGATAGAACAAGAGACACTTAGAGGAGCACAAAATGTAACCATCAAGCTACTCTGTGGTCATAATCCACCAGCTGATCAATGAACATTGCGCCGCTCAATGATTAAAATCGTTGCAAAATTATTCCTTAAAAATTTTAGAAATTGCAAATTTTCGAATCAACGACTCCTTCAGATCTTGAGAACCTTGAAACATAAACGACAACATTTTCACTGTTTGAGGAGGAGGTCAATCTTACTATTAACTCATTCTATAACTTGTCCGATTCAGTCAACTTTTAAGGATGTATCCATAAAAAATCCGGTTCGTTCAGATGGCCAGCTGATCAGATATGAAAATAAAAGGCAAAGCAAAATCCTATGCAAATATGCCTCAAGCAATAAAATATCGAGGACACTGCAATGGTTCCAGGATTTACTTAACAATAAAAAGAGCGACGATATCTTTGCGAATCAATTTGAGGCGAAAAACGGCTCACCGTCCAGTCGGTTAAAAACCGCAAACATTCCACCAGTGAGAGAGAATGAAAATTTGGACATTCACCACTGAATAAAAACTGGCCTATGCGAAGACAAACGCTTGTGGGCACTGCAACAATGAGACGTAACATCGGCGCTGGACTTCTTCTTCGCCGACGGCAATCCGATATGCTACACATCGATCCACATAGATGATAACTGATGGAAATGATTATAAAAATGATACAGAACGCTAACAAGTGTTAATGTAGGCGAAACAATGCGCAGTACCACAGAAACGTGAGCTTAACCGCTTGTTTAAATGAAACGAAACGATGATAAACAATTTTAGGATTTCATAGTAACCTCCAACCATTTCCGATTTTGATAGACGGCTTAAAAGTGGGACGCTCTTAGACACTGCATGCTGCAAAGAGAATCGCTGAACTTCGCAATTTATCCCTATGATTGGGCAATTCTGCGGATGGATGTACTTTTAAACATGTGAAGAGGAACACAATTTCACCGTAATGCGCTAAATACTGCAAAAGAGCTTAAGAAAGCAATCATGAAAGTGAGCGAAGAAGAGTTCTACCTACAGCAACCGACACGTTTTTTTGGTTGATTAGATACTCGTTTTCGCTCCCTCCCCCTCCCTTCTTTCTCCCTCTGACTCATCTACTCCTCTCCGATCTCCCAATCAAAGAAAATCGGCACAAAGCAACACAATCCAATGATTATTCCCACTAAGTGAGAACGTTGACTTCTTAATTTCCATCATTACTTAGACCTCACTGCTTCGCATATGTCAATGATGATATTAAAGACAAGAAGCATGAGTAGAGGGAACATGCATCGAGCAATTTATGATGTATTTGCGCCCGATAACTTGCACACGGCAATTCAACTCATGAGGGAACAGTTAAGATTCATTTTTCATTTCGCTAATCGCAGCAAATTCTCTCGATGGAATTTTAACAGGAAATAAATATAAAAATTAGGTGAAAATCGCGTAAATTGGAAGAAAGTCCATTTTCTTCATTCTCTATAAAAAGGTGGCAACTGAAGACGGGATTTTTTAAAGCCTCGATCAATGGAAAATCACCCCATTATGAGATGAAATTTAGAAATCTGCTCTATCATTCCTTATAGGAGTGTCGAAATTCGACCAATCATGTCTTCATCATTTGGATTGTTCGCTTTGAACAAGAAATGAAGAGTGCTCGGAATTAGCTTCTTTGAAGTGGCGGTAGAAAATTGCAGATTTTAGAGCGAAGCCATTATGGATACTAACGGAGGGGAATAATTTTATAATATCCATTCATAGCTACATTGATAGAGGCATTCCAACGATGGAACATGTGCACAAAAAGCGGCATTTTCCACTGCGAGGAGATATGGCGCTGAAAAAAGAGCGCAGCCGTTCAAATATGAAACATTCCCCATATCCGTTTCAAAGGCCACTAAAATTATGTTTCTATCCTTCGACCCAAAGTCATTCCTACCACTCATATCGCGTTAAAAACAGAGTTTATTCGACCATCAAGTTCTTTCTTTCGCTGTCCTCATATTTTCATAAAAACCACTATTTGTGCCTATCACCACATTTCACATCTTGTGATATTTTCATACTTGTTGCCATCAATTTACGTTCTACTGCATGACGAATGCTTATGCAATTTACTGATTTATTGATAACCTGTCACCAACATAGGTATGATATAGGCATTTGACAGTTTATGTTCTGTTCCTGAATGAGAAATGTCTATCTCCAAATCAGACTTCAAGTGATTCCTTTATTAGCATAGTGAAGCAGAGAAAATAAAAATTGAATAAAACTAGGGCTGTGTTACCATCTAATCGGCTATTCACCTGGAGATGATGCCCGATCTTTCCAAGATCTCAACGTCTGCATTCTGAAAAAGAATATTTCAAAGTTCCTTCACATGGTTGACATACCGCTGTTGTAGAGAATTTCAGACGCTAATATGCTCACGTTAATCACATCTGTTCTTACCTTAAGATAATCCACTAGCACTTTCTGCTGTATTGCATAGTTGAACATCTTTGCTCATTAAATAACAGGCGTAGGAAAATTAATCTGAATATCACTGAAGCCAAAAAGAGACAAAAGACGGAAAAATTTTCAGAAAACGGAGGCGTAAAAAGAAGAATATACTTTCGGGCAGAAATTAGGGATCGGCCACAGTTGTGCAGCAGAATAAACAGTTTTCCGCTGATACTTCTTCGGAAAGAAGTAATGCTTGAGCACGAGCCATGATATGTGAAAATGTGCTTATTTGCGTTGGAATATGGCTATTTACGATACAGCGCAAACCACTATAGCCGCAAAAGATGAGGAGAGGCCGACTGGGAACCCACTTTCATCGCAAACTCAACACCGCATGATACTCAGTAGAACGGCTTGATCGAAGAAAAGTTGGTAACTTGGTAGAAAATAATCATACTGAATTCAGCACGTCTACACTTTAGCGAAATCAAATCGGAAGTTAATTTTATAGACAGCTGACGATTATCTCGCTGGTAGCATCGTGGAAAATTTCCAGAAATGCAGCTGATGCAAATTTCTTCTAAATTTCTTCATATGGTGCCTTCATCGAACTGCAAATATGTCAGCGATATATAGGTGCATCTATGTGCATCATGCAATGAAGATATGACGGTATACTATGCTTACACTACGGTACTGCTCAACAACCTCGTGATAAATATTTGGTGGCTCTAAATTCTTTAACCTTTATATATATGTATATATATAAAGGTTGTGCAGCAGAAGAAGCAATAGAAGAGACCCATCATAACTAACAAACTTTTACGTATATAGACTTTACTGTTTACTAAGATTTAGGTACCCTACAAGCCAGAATATTATAAAGACTCAGTTCTAGTGAGCATTGATATGAACAAAATATTCTTATTATCAAAAGTCAATAAAAAATGTTCACAAGTGAGAACCAAAGGCAATATATTGAGTCACCCCTCACAGAAGAAAATAGCACTGAAAATTGCTAACGATACGAAAATGAAATTTCTAAATTCGAATCATAGGGCGTAAACGACCGTAAGCGAAGGCAGGGCAATGTCAGTTGTAAGCGAAGGCAACGTAAGCGAAGGCAACGTCAATTTTGATCAGAGGTCAATAAGCGTGGAAGTCGATAGTGAAGTCATCGCCCTGAGGCGGGTACAGCAATATTCACATGCTCTATGCTAGCTATTAAACCTATCAACTCGAAGCAAATAACATTAGAGGTTAGCTGGAAAACACTGACAAAGAAATAGGAATTTGAGGGGCTTTCAAAATTTCTCAACTAAGCTGAAGCATCATATGAGAACATATCGAACAAAGTCAGTAAAAGTTCAGGGCTTTGCGTACCTGTAATATGCAAATGTACCACAGTATATTGCCAATTTAATTTTAGGAACCGCTGTTCCATAAATTACTATACATAACAATCATACTTAAATAGTACGCGCATAGATGTTTCCTTTAGTTGACATGGTACAGAGCAAAAGACACTAAGCCACATAAGAAATTTCATTGACTTAACTTTGATAATTTTCTGTTAGAATAGACGAACTCATACACTAATTGCGGTGTAACTAATTAATGCAATGTGTATAGATATCTTCAGATGAACGCCACTCTGAAACCTTCCTCGCTGTAATTTTTAAGCAGTCCTTAACATTTATTGGTGAAACTTGCGCCTGACCTTCATTTATCTCGGCGCTGTGAGAAAGGCACACGGATCTGTTCAACGTGCTGAATCACTATAACATTGGCACATTGTTATCATTGTTTGGATTGGTTTCTAGAAAAGCTAATTTCCGTGCACTGGATCTGCTAAGTATACGAGGTCAATTTGCTGGAACGTTGTATTGATGAGCTCGATAGCTTCATCACGCAGCCTCATTACCCTAACCTCGTCTCTCCTTTTTTCTCCATGGTAACAGTAACAACAACAACTTATACATCTCTATCGTAAACTCCTATATACTCCTAAATACATGCCCTTTAGCGCTAATCATATTTCATGTCTCTACTAGTGAATTCATTCAATGGAAAATGAATATGTTGCCCAATAGATAAATGCTATTGGTAGTAATTAATGGAAACAGCGCGCATCTGATGCATTCGTTATCGCTTTTCGGTGAGTTATGCTGCACAAAGAATGATGCAAGAATCAAAAAAACCGCAATGGCCATATGCTGCGCTCATTCCATTAGAGGTGTTTGATTTATCGCACCAACTGAGTCGGCAGGCGGCAAAAATAATCTCTAAAGCCACAATGTTGCACGCTATATTAATTACGGATTCGTTAGTTAGATCCAGGATATGGATGCTCTTCTTAGCTTCTTTCTTTTTTCATACTTTTTCACTGATTGGACTATAAGTAGACATAGGTTAGTCTAAACGGTAATTGCAATCCCCTCATCACTCAATGGAAGTATTTCACTAAAGAAGTTAATAAAACAAACGCCACTGCCATGAAATGTGCAAGAACAGTCGACGCTTTTGCAGTCATAATAAGCAATGAACTTTTGATGAGTCACTACTGATGAAATAAGTCCACTTAATTACTGCTCTACTCTGAGATCCCATTTCAAGACAGGTCATTATTATTCAAGGAAGCAAATTCTGGAAAAAAATGAGAGCTTGTTTCCATATATGGTGTGACTGACAATCGATGCTTCATATCTGTGGATTCATATATGATGTGACAATCGATGCTTCATATTTGTGGATCGAAATCCTAATTCGCCATATTGGCGTCATCATAATACAAACAGTTCTCACTGACTATCAAAGGAGTGTACATAAAGCATTTTATCATACGTGAATTCAATTATTGGAAAATTACTGAGGAAAAAAACTCTTCAATAATTCAGAAAAACTCCACTGAATGGAAGTTTCAGGGGAAAAGCTAAACGAATTTCACTATACTACGGCGAACAGTAATAATTTCTACAACGTTGAAGAAAAGAGGATTTTCTATTTAGTGCATTAACGGCGATTTTTTTTGCGAACCGCATTGTTGACATTAATCGACGGAAATTCATTAGTCAAATGGAAAATGAATGGAAATATTCACACGATATCATTATTAATTTCAAGTGTTTGCATATTTCCGCATCTTTCTCTTTCTTTTTCTATGAATTTCTTTAAACGATAGCAAAAAATGGCAATCGAAGCAGTCAGCATTTGTTTCTCCCCTCTTGTCGTCGTGTAACTTACACACCGATAATTCAAAAATGCCTCGTAACGGAACTTCGAAAATAATTCTATACGAGAACGATAATACTCAATCCTTTCGAAACCTTTTCAGCAGAGAATATAATATCGTTCTTCGATCCCAATAAATTTTTAACCACTGCTTTTCACCGTACATCATTCGCGATCACACATAACGCCGATCGTACATCACGTGCCCAAATGACGTTCTAATGGAATACTTCCTCCTGGGCTTCCCCAAACTTCATCCTAACTGAGCGAAGAAATGATCCAATTGACCAAATTTTCCGCCGGCGTCATAACACCTATTTTGCTTCAGTCCTATGATTCATAGCGAAAAAAGACATTGCAAAGAACCTCCATATGAAGCAACGGAAGATTGAAAGCCATAGCATATTCAGTGAATGGTGCACATCATTGGGTAAATATGAAGCGAGAAATTTGCGGTCAGAGGTTATCTTTAAATATGAATTGGAAAGGTTATTGAGAAAATTCGGTGAAAGGTGAAAGGTAAAAATATCATTAATCACTAGAAGTAAGGCGGCCTAACCAACCGTTATGGTTCATACGATCGTACAGCATGGAGGCAATAAAATGTGTCATATGTCTGTAGCTGAAATAACATGTAACTGTATGTGTCCGTGATGGACACAACACTTTTGATAGACTGAACAGATCGATAACTGGGCGAACCAGATGACTCACGTTTGCTTACTTCAAAGACTGTTGTATAGTTCCGAGTAGAATTTGACCTGTTCGGCCATCCTTTTTTCGTCTTTTCCTACTATTTAGAACATATAGCAGCTAGCATCGTATAAAAATAAGCAATTTAACGCGTAGATCCTGATGTATCCACACTCTTTACAGAAGATTTTATTAGAGCATTGTCAAGTAAATCTTTGTTCCGCGATGATATTTAGATTCAACGGTTAGTTTCGAATATAGCTTTCCTTCTCTTGAGCATGCGTTCAATTTTCAACTCATACATGAACGGATCAAATCGTCGTGCATACTAGATGGTATGTGATGATCATATTTATGGGCTAGTTTTTGTCGTATATAGTAATTCATATTCAGTTACACATTATGGGCACCCCATGTTGTTTGATTAAATAAACATATTTTTTGACATAAATAAGCATTATGTGAAACGATGACAAAATATCTTACCTAGTCAATTTTGTCCTAGTTGACTTCAATCTCAGAAAAATGGACCAAATTTTTCGAATTTCTTGGAAAAAGCACAGCTGTCGTTTGACTTAAAATCTCACTCTAAGCGCTTTAGGGAATTCACTGCACTGCGAAATTCGTTGTTGACACCGAAAACAAATTTTGTCAAGTTTGAGATATGCTTATAAGAGCTCTGCTTATTGATTAGGCGCCACCCGCGCTTGGCTTATAATCGAGGAGTGAGTTGATTTCTGAAAATCAGAAATAATGAGCAGAGAAGCTGAAGAGTGGGACCGTTTATGTGGGCAATGGACAGCTGCGTTCATGAGGACGCAAGCTGAGACCCATGCCCGGCGTTTATGTTGCAGTGAGACATGTGCTCTGCGCATAGTCAACAGCTGGAATTCTTTATTAAATTGACGACGATATCTCCCAGAAGAGCAGTGCAGCACTGTTTAACATACTTTGCTAGAGGCCATAATTGACGCCGTCTCACGCACAAACAAGTTATACTATTATGGTGGAGAAGGGAAGGGTACGAATGAGGGAGATTGCGAGAATTTGTGTTATTAGCAGGTTGAACTGACTGACGTGCAAAAGGTGCTCATCGTAGAAGCCCATGCCTTACGCTGTTGTTAGCCGCCTGACTCTGTTGAGCTCGCACACTGCCGCTCCAACCCCTCAGCAATGACCACTAACGTACACCGCATTCACTCGTTCGTACCGTCCACACTCGCAGCCGCACCAACTTCGCGTTCACTAAATATTCTTTGAAGAAATTCCGCTCGACACAGCTGACCAAAATTCAGCAAGTGGGTGATGATTCGGCAGTTCTGCTGATATTCTTGCAAACAGCCAGCAACGTGTTGCAAATCAGCATACAACACCTCGGTATTGGCGCAAGGTCTAACAGTTGCAATGGGTTCCAGGTACGCCCTTTCATACTCTCACCAAAACGAATTCACTCATACGTATAGGGCTGATCTCATTTCAATGAAAGCACAGATTTTGCAATGGAAACGGATTTGCAGTGCTTCACTAGCACTAGTTGTTCTCGTCTATATTAATTTAATTGCTACTGCGTCTTGCAAAAACTATTGCAGATCTTTGCAAATATTACTCTTTAGTGTTTCAACATCCTAGCGTTGCAATAAGTCTTCTTCCGATTTCCCCGTTGAGCCCACTCGCAGTTTCTTCAGTTCTTTACTGTACTTTAACATAAAATTTTTGATATATAGAATAACTATTGCTCGCTCTTCTATCAGCAATATTTCTCAACACGAACTCAGATTCCACAGCCGAGAAAATCGGCTTCGTAACATTAATATTTTTATGCGCTTCAAAACTCTTTTGATCGGAATCATTTCTTGTTTTGAATGACTGAGTACATGGACATTATATCAGTGTAGTGAATCATCAACAGCTGTATTTATTTCACTTTCGATTTCCGACATATTTCGATTTCCGACACTTAGCTATTTCCTTTACCTCATACGGCTGTTTTTCGAATTAATGGTCGAATGAAATAATCATAAATAAACTTTTTCTCCCTCGGCGGGTGTAAAATCCGTTGACCACGCTATTAAGCCACTTTCCGACCTCCTTCCTATACGTGCATAATTGCCGCAGTCACTGGATCTCCTCAGCGGGCAAGTTGCTGCTATCTTCGGTCTCATGTGTATCCGTCAATGTCTCTTTCTTAAGTCTTTATTGAAGTCTTTACTTCGTTCATTAAGTTTTCCAAATTTGCTTAGCTCTCAGTCTATGCGTGCGTCCAGCTATGTGTTCAGCATTTTCAACACGAAACCATGAGTATGCTATTGCTTGATATGAGTGCACAACGGTCTCTTGTACTATTTTTACCGCTGATTCATGAAATTTGAGACAAGTAATGGGTCTTTGATAGTGTCGAAAATGTGTTTATTACATCCCACTACAGCTGGCTAGCGTTTATAATTACATCCCATTTGTCTGCTAGAATGCTTTGCCTCAGCGAGAAAGAACGATTCTTTGGCTACCCCAATTAATTACTGTGGGAGAGAATTGCGATCGGAATTGCTCTCGTGTATCAAATCCTACAACTAGCAGCCATCTTAAAACAGACCGCTCACACTGATTGAATGGAATCACCATCAAGTTCTCCAAGTGTTGGAGATGAATTATTGCAAATACACATTCTTGAGGATTCATAACTAGTTGCAGAGCATAAGACGATTTAAGTTCCATCTCAGCTTTGCTGCAACAAACAATAAGCAAACAGCTAACGCAAAAAAAACCAAACATTTTTGCTATGAATGTTTCTTTCCCTTTTCGTATCGATATTTTCTTCGAAAATCCTGCCTTCTATGTTTGTAAACCTACTGCCGTTGATTATGAGGTCGTTTGACGGTTCGTACGAGTTCATAAACGTCTATCTCTTCGCCATCTATGCGGCAAGTTGCCATCTTGGTCTCAAGGTTAGTAGCTAACCTATATCCTTCATAGGCCTGGAAATTTTCCACATTTTGTTCGTCCTTGATTTACTTCTTTTACCAACTCCAAGTGGTCAGTCGTTCAGTTTTGTCCACCATGAGATTTTGCCTGCGGTGCTGTCTATGCCGCCGTCCGTTAAGCTCTATTCTTCTTTGCGTGTCGTTGTCGTTCGTGTCGCTGGAGCACGCAATAACTCTTGATCTCTGAAATGTGCTTCTTCATTAGAAACAGTCTCTCGATGAGATTCCAAACCAAGGTTATTGCACTCCTCTTTGAGTACCGCTGTCCATTCATCCATAACTATGAAGTATTCCCATCAAAACGACGCGAAATGCAATGAGGTTCACATTCACGAGCATTCAGACAAGAAGGACGCATCAACAGTTCACACCGATGTTTTCACAGGAAGTAACTCAGCGTATCATACGTTGGCTAATAAAGTAATCATTTCATTACAAAGAACATAGCCACTACGTGTGAGAAAAGGGATCACATAATGACCACTCCACCCCATCTGCTGAAGAAGTTGGCTACTCAATTTCGCTGATACTGCGACGATTCTTTCTCCAAACCTCAGCTGTCATCATTTTCCATGCGTTCGGCAATAGAAAAGAAATGGAGTTCGTAATTTTCGTAATTCTGAATCGAATAAATTTGCATCAGCGTGATTTTTCTCATCCACCTTTTGGAAAATAACGATCTCCAATGAATTGCGTTCGTAAGATCGATTTATAAAGTCTGAAAAAAAACCCGGATGGCACCTGGTATCCAAATAAAACGAAAGGATAGGAGTAAAAAAAATGATGAATACGCAGAGATATTCATCCTTGCAAAGCAGCACAAATAGAAAAAATGTGATTAAAAGCATACTACGACTAAGTATGCGGGAAAGCACAGAGTGAAAAATTTATATATTTTCAAGCGGAGGAAACTATCAGTTTGGTGACAGTATAAAACGCAGATATCGACCTTTGTTGCGGATCAATGAACGCAGCTAGCATCAGTTTTTGCGCATTTCTAAATCCTCTCTTTAGCATAGATATCAACTCATTTACTTCACATCTACAAAAGCCGCATCGGGATCAGTGTTTCGGAATGTTTAATATTAACCTTTGGTGATTAAACCAATCCTTGCACGAACGAGTCGCTGCACTCTTCCCGCATCTTCAAAGCTTGCAAAAGCAGTTTTTTTCTCGGATCGCACATAAACTGCTGAAATTAGAGTAAGACGACATTTGCCGTATGCATCACTACAGTCGTCTTTTCCCTTCACTATTTTGTGCCTTCTACTCATTGCTGATGGAAATCGTGGAACGTGGTCTGCAGAAATGGTGAGAAACAACGGACTATATTGTGGAACGCATATATATGAGCCGATAAATATGAATGCAGAGATATTTTTAATGAATCGACTCAACCGTAACAAAAAAAAATTGTCAAACATGGAGTAGCACATAGATCCGTGAGAGAGGTGGTGAGTCGTACTTAAAGTATGTTTGACATCTTGCTAGTGTATCATGAGCCATTTTCGGCTTGGACAGATCGACAAGCTAGGATTGGCCGACGAAAAAAACGTGTTTACGAATTAGAAGTTGTAAGAAACGTCGTTACCATGGTGATTATTCAAAGTGTGAACTTCTCTGTCATCCGAAAGTCCACATCACAGAAGGACCGCAATCAGGAGGATTCTGTAATGATCCTTTTAATCCGATTTCGGGCGATCCTTTTCCTAAAAGTTCAATTTTAATTTTGAAGACGAATAGCAGCAAGGATCGCAACTCTTTACGAAATCCTCCAGGATAACATAATAAATACAGCTAGTCAAAGGGGTGCTGTTACAAAAAGTGGTGAGAAGTGGACAAGAAACAGAAATTTTGTAATCAAGACTGCTCCGGCCTGGAGGAGAGTACTTCAACGTGCCCACCGCTTAAGAAAAATGAGCAAAAAGGAAGAATTGCAGGGAATTATCTTCACTCCTTTCGTGACTAATTACTCTTTCTTCCCCTTGCCGATAAAAATTCATACACTGTGCCGGTGGTCGTCGTAAATTGGTGTCTCAAAAGCAACGCACATCAAATAAAAGAGAAAAATAGCTCTGCAACACTTGATTATTGCTGTCGTTGTGACGAAGTAACATTACGATGTTTAAAAAAACATTTGTGAATAATTTGTTAGTGCTATCAGTGGTACAATTAAAGGTGAATTTCAGTTCTGAATAGCGTGTGAAACACCAGTTCATATGTAAGTGTTACGTGGACTACAAGTCCACACAAGAAGTCGTCAATGCTCAGAAGAGCTGACGCAAGCGTGCATAACTGAATGAATCAAGTGTTCGAACAATGCGAAGAATCCATTATATTTGAACATCACAAGCATTAAACGCCATATGAGACAATGAGCTGACTGATGGAAGATTTGTGTGAATCATCGCTTCACTACGATACAATTAACGGAAATAATGAAGATGCCTTCAGCGCTTTGTTTCGATGTACTCATTGACTGTTTGGAATTGAGGACTCCAGTTAAAATACATCCTCTTCTGAAAGTATTAAGTTAACGTGCGTTTCCTACTAATTAGGATTATATTGAAGAGCTTATAATATGAGGGCGTTCGACGCCAATCAAGAATTATTGCATATGCATAAATAAATGTATTTGAATAACGAATAGAAATAAAAATACCGGAAAAAAACAAGTAAAGTAAGTAAAGATTGCACTTGAGTAATTACTCTATAATTGCAGCTTGCTAACTTTAGGAGAGGAAAAATAGTCTAAGAGTCAGTTAGAAAGGACAGAGCATTGATCGCACTAATTTAATCGCCTACAGTTAATTTTGATCGCTAAGAGTGCTTCATCTCTCGTCCAGAGCACGAATTAATTCTTTCGAATCCATTAGGAGTTCCCCACTTGTTGTAGCTAAATGAGCGACTTTCATTAAATCGATCGGCCGGCTATTTAGAAGTTATCGCCATCCGCTCGGAAATTCAACCAAGTTAAGCCGTCACCCTAAGTTCATTTGGTAATGAACGAAACAACCGAAATTTGCTTCATTTCATAGGTACTCTTTACAAAGTTTCTTAAGACGGGTAAGAAATTTAACTGAGAAGAAGGGTTAAAGATTGATGCACAGTGAACCAACAATTGAGTAGAAAAAACCGTAGAGCTTAGATTGCGAGTGATAAGAGGACAAGAAAGTAGGGATTAAAAAATGAGGCCAGTGGTGATTTATCAGAGACGTTTTCTCCACTAACAATAGAGGCATTGAAGTCTATTTGCCACGCGTTCTCTTTAGAAGACAAAATTCGTAACTTAATGTGAAAAACTTCAAGCATCCAACATTCTTCCGGTTCATTCTACATATCATTCGGGAAAAAACAAACAATAAACGATGACGTTCAAAGTAATTCTGCACGCAAAAGAGGTAAAATCACTGCTTTTTATCGCTCTAATGTCGTAAAAAGGTCCACCATTAAGGAAACGATAACATCATTTAGACGAAATCATGCTGCAGATCCTATTAATAATTCAGTAAGGCAATTACGATATCCGGAAATAAATGAAGCGACGATTTCTGTAATTGTGAACGGAGGATAAGAGAATCTCTATGCAAGCTTTAGAAGATAGCCTTTCTTCGTCTGTTGCCCACTTAGAGAAGTATTCGGTTCATTAGCAACTGACATGGGCATAAACACTAAAATAAGCTCAATACGTTGATGGTATGCCCTCTAACATCTACAACACCACTCAAACACTCAGACCAACTGCAACTGCTTAAAAGCGTCATCTGATTTCGTGCCAGCCGCACTGTCACTTACGTACCAGCCTACTAGCTTCATGTATTTTTATATGCCAGATGTCCTCGCCGATACCAAGATTTGAGCTCACCGAATCTCAGCGGTGAATGCTGTACCCGTGATTGGATCATTAAAAAAAAGAATTTAAAAAAACCGTTCAGTTTTGTGAGGGAAAATGAAGAACAGCTGATGCGCTTTAGCCTAATCATGGAATTCGGTGGTCGTAGGTGTTTTGCCAGCAGAAGTCAATCCATAATTTTGATTACAGGACTTCAAACGTTATTGCTCAGCGGAAAAGCGCAGATCGCAACAACTGTTGTGGCTATACCTCTTTTAGGATTACGCATTATCTTTGGTGTTCAAGCGCTTGCTTTAAGCGACATATGAACTAAACAATATCCAGGCTGTAAGAAAGAGCGAATTCATGATCGAGGCTTTGAAGTGATCACCTGAATCTGGACGGGAATGGTTCCACCACCTGCAACTTCACTAACCTTGTTGGCGTTTCCACACAGCACTGTCCTCTCTTATTTTTCATGATGAAATTATCTGTTACTATAGCAGTCAATTAGCCCAGTGGCGTCACCATTTGAATCAACTCTATTTTCGTAGAAATTCTAACGATTTCGCGACGTCCTCAACGTTGTCTCAGCGCTGTGGTCGGGATGTACAAGACTCATTACCCACAACTCGATGGTACTTGTAAAGTCAAATTCTCATGCTGCACGAGACATTGTTAGCGCTTTCAGCGATGATGGGTGTGATAATGGATATGTATCATGAGGCAGTTTTTGCAGTGCGTCGACGAACAGTCGTAGGAAGGCGACGTTCCCCGTGGTGAGACTAAGTTCGCTTCGAAGAAAAGGTAAAATAAAGAAAACGCCCTCCGAAAGACATCGCAATCTTGAAAGGTAATAAATACTTCTTAATCAAAGAGGAAAGAGCTGAATGCAGACGATTTGATCACTTTGCTTTGAGGTTTTCCGATTTTTCACATGCTCTGTTCTACTTCACTTGTGTTATAGCTTCGCAAGCATATATTTTTGCATAGCAACATTTTACTTTTATTTCAGAAAAAATCCATTCTTCACGTTGTATTCAAACTTTCATTATTGTGGAACTCGACCACTGCATGATGCATCTTCTGTCGAGATCATAGATCAAAATTCGTTTCTCTCAGTTGAATCTTTTCGTCCTCATTGCTAGCAATACGAAATTAGTTAGGTTCACTTACTCGGCATTCCGTTTGTGTAACGATCGTCGACTCAATCCCCAACATGGTTTGGTATTCGCCGACGCTTTGGACGATCATCTTCGAAAATGACCGCAGAAGATTTTCATGAAAGATAGGTTTCTGAACATTGGTGATGACTCGGAAGTTCAAGAACACCCTATGAATTTAACTGCTGCCTCCCTCAATAAGAGAACTTCCGATGGCACTATAGTTCGACTCCAAAAATCGAGTTTCTTCCACCGGAAAGTGCCTTTCAACAATATGACACTATGAAAAAAGGATGTAGAAGCTATGATACGAAAAGAAAAAACGTTTTGGCTGTAGAACAAACTCAGCAAGAAAAGATGTTTCGCACTCCAGTGACAAACTAGCATCATAATGGGAAATTACAGCCCGGCTCTGATTTAACTATGCATGCGAAACACACTGCCTCGGAGAGACCTCCCTCATGGCTTGGTTGAAGTCTCGTTACTTCTTCCTGTCTCGTAATTTCCTCTTTAAATTCATTGTTCCGCGTTTTAATAAGTGCCACCGTTCACAGAATCTTTCCCTTAACCTTCATATCTATACTTTCAACTATACCCTCTTGTACATATACGTATAAGGAACGCTTTTATCAAGGAATCGATGAGCAAAACTTGTCAAAGGTTCGGTGGACAAGTTAGGTGTTGTTTAATGCGGGAACGTGCAAGTCGTCGTCGGTGTCGTTCCGACGTTCAGCACCAGCTGGATCGGAACGTTCCCCGGAACAGTTCCTCTTGAACAACAGGACACAACCTGTTGATCGCTGTTGCTAAAGTCTCGTTTAAATTGTGCCCCACCCATTTCAGCTCATTAAGCGGCCTAAGCCTACCGTTGGCTGTCATTTTCTCTCATTAAGTCCGTTTTTACCGACATCGTTGACAATCTGCGTTAACTGTCACCCACAAATGTTTTGCTGTGATGCGCGTTCTTAATATTGTCATGAGTCGATGGACTGGTATCGTTCCTGATGTTTTTCGTGCTCTATAACTGCTTTCTTGGGATGTCGATGATGAACGAGTAATTGTGATGTCTGATCTGCAGACAATTCGGTCGTACACCAAAATGGGGTGTTTCGAATCGCTTCCTGCGCTCGTTATATTGGGCATGCAGAGGATTTCAATACTGGCTATGCTTCTATGATGAAGGTCAGTTATCTCTATAAACTTTCCCACTCATTTATGCATGCATGAGTTTACATGAAAGCATAATTTGGTGGGCATTTTCTTTTTTCCTCCCTCTAGGTTCACAACAGGCATTGCATTTGTGGGTTTTTGATCGAGCTCCGACCGACATCCATAAGCGAATGTTTCTCTTCCATAAGGTTTTCATCGTATGGATATAGTAACACGGATAATCGACGATAGAAGAAAGAAAGGCTTTCGTCAATCACACACAGAGAACTCATGCGAGTTCTTATGATCACCTTCTCACTCTCCACTCAGGAAGCTGTCAGTTTGTCACATCTTGAATAGCCGATGTGCTTTCCAGATTAAAGTTGGATATTATTGAGGTATAGAGAACTAACACCTCCTCGAATAATCGAAGTAAGGTAAGGCCGGACATTGATATGGTAAGATACCTGCATATCTCCGAAAAAAGACTACTTAAGCAAAATTGGATAGAAGTGGCGAAGCCGGCGGTGATTTTGATATTATTAAACGGTATAGATGATGCAGTCAGCAATAAATGTGGATGTTTAATCAACAACATTTTTTGTTTGAAGACGTCGATATCGACGTTGAAGATCTACTGTCGAATCCATTCAATACACAACCACCATCATTGGAGCAACTGCGATCACAAACCGGATTTCAGAAGGAATGGATTATGTTCCTCTATAGAAATTTCAAGCAGGTATGTTTACTGTCACACAGTTATTGTGTTATGGCTTTTTCTAAAAGCCGCTTCCTGCGGCAGCAATCCACTATGTATCGGCAACCTCTGTCGTGAGGAAGGGCGAGGAAATTTATTTTATCTTTGAAGAAATCACCCTATCACGTCATATTAGCTAGCGTTGTTGAGGCCAGATAAGTTTCCTTAATTTTCGTGTGATAAGGCTCTTCGATCAGTTATTTATGAATAAAAAAGAACAGAGACTGGCGGAAGCAATAATGCGAGAAAATATAAATTTGATAAGTGCCTACAGAATTCTCCATCATTACATTTGTGTGCTTACTTTTAACTTTGAAGGCAATCCTAAGTTGATTGGTTTGCCGAGAAAGTCTGTTCGATTATTTGATCACCAGTGACACTTGGCAGCCTCCGCAATGGATACTGTGACCGCGGAAGTTGCTTTGTTCGGGTTACCACTGTTGTCCGTCAGCAGTCTCGGAATGGGACAGTGCTCGCAGTAGCTAAACGGCAAAATCACAATACTGCATTACAAATTAGGCATCAGTGTCATTTTACCTTTGCATTTTCTTCTGGATCGTGCAATTGCTTATCCCCCACTCACGTCATGAACGGTCGATGCTTCAAAAAAACCTCAGATTATATTACACACTTTAAAAGAACTTTTGTGTAAATCTAAACGGCAAGAACTACAATCCAAAAGAAAAGCATAGCGGCCATGGGGAGTCCTTCAAACTTCTTTCGAACCCTCCTCTCCTGAATTATTCCTGACGCGGTTATATATCTCAGCAATGCTAAGAGGTTGTTAATCTTGGTACGGAAGCACGCATTTTTTTACTGTGTCATCGTTCTTAACGTAAGCGGTCACGTATGCCTATCAGTAATCAGAACAGAATAAGAGAATTAAAATGAAGCGATCGACAGCCCGGAGGAGTTTGCAAGTGGATAGGATGCTTCGTAGCTCGATATCATGAGTGTCGACCTGAAGAGGTCATCGTTCTCGTTTATGAGTGTTATAACCTGCACCTATTGCAGAGATGCTCAAATGGGCGGATGAATTTATCACAATGGCGGCAAATATTTCGTCCAATTTTTCCGAATGCATCCGATTATGGATTTGCCGATCGAATTTTTGACACGATTGCCGGTAATCGCGCGCAGCGATCGATCACCTTTGAGGTTAGCTGATTTCTTCGATATTGATTGCAAGCATTGTTTCAACGACTACTCGGAGTGTGAGTGAAACGATTCTTGCGGCTTTATTCGCCACCTAAGCTCTAAGTCGCGGCTTTTTTCTTTTCATAGTTCAGCTGATGCAACTAAACCAGCACATAGAAAAAATCGAGAAAAACGATGGCACTTATTGTGCAATGAAATCTGCGTATTTTATGCGCTTAAGAAGCGAATTATTAAGCGCTAGAGTGGGGGAGGCGTACAGAGGAACGAAAAATGCTTGATGAGTGATAAAAAATTGGAAACGGGAGAGAGGAGGGAATACGAGGGCGGAAACCTCGCCGTTCACTTATGACCCTAATGGAATGTTCAGTAATTCCCTATTTCTAGCGGAATGCCGAATCCACCAATTTATTGCAGAGTGTATGTCACGCCTTTTTCTATATGTTTTGTTTTTGCCACCACAAGGATGCGTATTTATCGCAACCTCAGCTTTTGGCTCGGTTTATCTGCAGTTTGGGAGTGACACTTTATTCCTCGATTTTTCTCAATTTTCCGTGATAAATTTCTGTATACAATGACTCGAGCAAGAATGCTCATAATATTCCCCTATAGATGTGGCGGCATCTTTTCGGGTGGAAATCCTGGTAGCAGCTAAATTCTATTTTTGTGAAGACATCGATATCCTTTTCTCAATTTACTTCTTTCTGAACCTTCTGTTGACGTCCGGGATTGTGTGTATATTGACCGCACATTATAGGCCCAATCACTGAGGTAAAAACACTCATTTCATATCGTGAAAAATATCTGATTGCAGCATCGTTCGCTTCGCAGTATGGAACATGTGCTACCCTTAGTGGATTCAAAATATGGTAGATGAAATATATTTCAGGATTTAGTACTCTGTCTCCACGATCTAATCTGCTCAAAGGAGACGTCTGCTGATTCGGCGTCAACGAGTGCTCAGTCGTCAAATGTGGGGCAATTTATTTTCCGAATGATGCAACCCGACGAAAGGGTATGTAGAATATTTTTGAAATACTTCCTCAGTGGTATTAAATGTTTGAAATATTCAAAATATGGTCATTCAGCAACTTTGACTTCTAATTATTCTATAAGATTTAATAGCGCTCAGTAATTATTTTCGACCAGTTTGAGACTTCATAAGCGACTTTTTTTGGGTTTTTATAATGGAACATCAAAAAATAATGGGATGCAATTTAGATATGCGAATTTTTCAGCAGAAAATACTTTATTATTTATCATTTCACATTTCTAATTAAAACGATTGTAGAATATTTGTCGAGTGGCAATGCCAAACGTTGTGAAATTCTGTTTTTCGTCTCCAGGGATCGTACCTGAAATTACCACTATCCAAAACGTTTATTAAGAAATTTCACTTTGGAGTAGGATTTGCTTGCATATGAGATTTGCCTGCCCATCAGTATCCGTATTCACCCAGCTGTGCGCCTTATAGAAGTTGAATCACTTCTACATATCTGAAAAGTGAAAACCCGCTCATAGAACGAATAAATGAAATAATATTGGTGGGGATGGGTGAGTTTATGCTCAAGCAGTAAGCAGTTGGACTTGAATAATCCTGGTAAGGGAAGTTTGTTTTGAAGATGAGCTTCTACCTGGTTTATATGAGGCAAATTGCAGCTTTAGGTATTCTAGGTTCCCTTCCCTGTAAAAGTAAAGCGCTGTGAGCAGACGAAAAGTGATGGGGTACGAGGGAGAGATGCATAGTTAGATAACACTGGTGGTACCGATTTTTTTCATCGTGTATGCAACTTTTAGGGTCTGATTAGTGTGCCCGCGTTCACGAATTATGTGGAATGTGTATTCAACTTGAACGCTATTACTTCTCCAAGCACGTCAAGAGAAGGTGTTTTCGGTCAGATGCAAATCGCGTCAACCACATCGCATTCCAATCCGCAGCCCACCTCAACACCGTCGTTGAGGAACTATGCTGTTAAACAATTCAAGGTTTCTTTTTCCACTTTGATTTAAAGGTGAGCACCAAATTTCAACCGCTACCTGTGGCTTGATTTTACCGATCGCGCAAGCTATAATAAATGCGCTATATTCGTACCTACCTCCATTTATCTTCTCTTGCACTGCTTTATTCCTAGTTTTGTTCATGTAAAGTTTGTAGCAACTTCTCCTTTAGATGCGTACTTTCTATACGATTCTAATATATTCTCAACTTTTACTAACAATTAATACCGTTTAACTACGAAAGAAGTTTATCCACTTAACTTTGGCAATTGTTAGGCAGCCTATGTGTGATACAGATGTGTGGTGTAAATGCATTACGTTTTTCACACAGGTGACAGAAGTTTCCCATCCAGTAAATAGTAAGCACTACATTCAGCTGGCGAGAGGCGAGTTTTCTTGAAGTGATATGTGAAGAAGCTGAGAGTCATTTTTAGGAAATCTCGCGGGATTGAAAGGGACATCCGTGTATGCGATATGTGAAGTAATCTTTGTTCCAACAGCGTTAGTAAATGAGTCGTTTCTTGAAATTGTGTGAACAAAATTTGGAAGGGGGAGGGGGGCTGTTACTGCTACCTTCAACAGTTGTGAGCAGCAAAACTCTCAGCGTCCTTCTCTTCAACGATATGAGTGCTAATATCAGAGAAAACATAATCGCATCGGATCGTTCCATATTGTGCGCGCATTTGTAGTGCGTCAGTGAGACCGGCCGATCGCAGGAGTGCTCAAGAACGGAGGCATAGTCCCAATAAAAATATATTTTTCTAAAAATCAGCCACATATATGCATGCATATGAAGGAGTTTCCTTCCTTTACAAAACCTCTGTTTTTTCCCTCAAAAATTGCTCATAGTTACCTAATTATGGTTTGTCCATAAAGCACTGCTCTTACAACTATGCATTCAGAACTCATTTTCGATTTAGAACATTTCCACTGAAAAAGCGTGGATTGCTAGTTGAGGCGATGAGGCGCCAGTGTTCGTAAAAGTGACCACCGTCTGACAGACTGCACTCATCGCGAGGACAATTGATCGACTCCGGAGCGAATCACTATAGCATTTGCGTTGAATTCTGCAATGAACTTAAAATTAGTATTATTGAAGTTCACTTACACATAGGTCTACTCACAATGCATTGCGTGTTTCGTTCAAAACAAAGCGTTATTGGAGAAGCTAACAGGATTTAGTTCGGTTCATTTGTCGCCACTTTTACCCTATACCTTTTACCCTATCTGCCATGTTTCCCTCTCCATCTCTTCACTCCTTAAACTTACCATAGCTGTTAGACTGGGCGCAGTTCCTTCCCAGTACTTATCCATCTAATGGAATTTTTCTGCCCCTCATCTGCAGTAATACGACGATGATTTCCTTCTGACCTTTACTGTTACCACTTTTCTCGCCTTCGCTGCGAACCCATAATTCCCCGGTAGTAGGCACTGGTAGATTGAAGCTAGTCTCTATAATTTCCATTCTCTGCGCGTGCAAATCTGAATATGGAGTTTGGGAATTATGCAAATGCCTCATCGATCGGACATTTATCTTTGATCTGTGATATACGAATATTTGTGTGGAATTTAAACAATAAAGTTCAGTTGCTTGACGCCGACTGTGATGGTTTTCTAACGCAGAATGACATCGAACGTGTATTGGCGAATAGAAGTCGCGATGGGCTGACGCTCTTGATGGCCGCTCAGGTGCAGAGTCACTGAATATCGTGTACAAAGTACATTCTTGTTTGTTAATGTGCCTCCTCCTTTTATTTATTTGTTTTATATGTTTATGTTTTCTTCTGCTGGATTCGGACACATGTGCGTGTTGCATATCAGCGAGACTTGAAATAAAGAAATCTCGCCTTACCTTATTGCTTCCTTTGCTCAGTATTCACAGCGAGGAGTATAAGGCACACGATCTATAAGCACAGCATCAAATGAGGAGATGTCAAGCATCCAAAATATCAGCATTATTATTTCTCTTCCTCGATAGACATGGCTAATATTTGCTGTCTACCGTCAACGAGAAGACCATTGCGCGTCGTCGATATCGAAATATGTTGGCATGGAAGAAGACTTTTTGTTCTTGTTTTCTTTGTGTTAATAAGATGTCGGAGGTTATCCGTGACGAGCATCTCATTCTCCTTGTCGTAGGGTTCTACACGAAGTCGAAAATGATGAGGAGATTTCTCTTCACTTCGACTTGACAAATATAGTTGCTGTTGAAGTAAGATTTGGTTTGTTGAAGTATTTGTTTAGAAAAAATATTGGGCATAATTGCCACAGGTTGGGTTGATTTATGATCATTGAAGAGACCATTTAGCTCTTTTCACATTAGTTTTCAATGTGTATATATTGCCTCACGCTTGCGTACTATCAAGTAGAAATTACTTCGATTATGTGTCAGAGAATATATTTAATTGCAGACACAAGTCGATTTTAGGTTGGTACCAACACCGTTACTTCACGCACTACGATTTCGGTTTTCTTTCAATTCCTCGGAGATCGTGCTGTCGCGGTTTAAGCCGCTGTAATCGTTGCGTTCACTTGTCTCAGAGTTGACTTCCATTTGAAGCCGGCTGGCTTCTTCCTCACGGACAGGTCGCATCCATTCGCCTGTCATTGTCGACGGCCGTCACGATGAGACTGTTCGATTTGTGCAGTATATATCGCAAAACAATTTGATGAGATATGAATTCTGTAGAGCACTTTAAAAAGAGAGAGAGAAAGAAAAGAAAGCAAAAGAAAAAGAGCACGAGAACTAAATCAAGAATGCTGTGACACGTTCACAAATTTCGCGTCGACTAAGAGCACACAGCTTTTGTTTGCACAGTATTTGGTGGTGCTCGAATAACGCAAGCAGATAGAGCCGGTTCACCTCACTAACTGGCGTGCTCTCTGACTAATCTCGACCCTTTAACGACGTCTTTGCAGTTAGCTTCTTGAGGGTGCGGAGCTCTGTTTCCTAAGATTTCTCTTTAGCTTGGTTAGCTGAAACCTAACTTCAACCTCAACCCAAGGACGATTTGAACGTTTACTGCGATCACAGTTTGCTCATTATCCCTTACAGAAGTGATTTGTTCGAAATTGCTTTGGTGTACAGTACTGTTCAGCTTACTGGACGCAGGTCAGTAGTGATTTTTTAAGGATTTACTTCATTTATCCCATCAAGTAGGATTTACTTGAGTTCTTTATGAATTTGATCCTTCCACACATCTCACCAATATCTCCTCCTATATTTTAACGCATATAACGTTTGTGACTTTACATGAATTGTGATACGGTATACTCGCCTTAACGTTAAGAAGTAGGCGTCAAGTTTTCGACGAGTTACTTGTAATCGGCTGCTTCATATGGAAGTTAACCTGCAGGCGGAGGTTTTCATTAAAACGGCATTAGCTTCATCACATCGCGAGAAGTAATATCAGCTTAGTGATGCAGTTGCGGGGTCTTTTATCGAAGGTGATTGCGCCATCCGATCAGTTTCTCTTCATTCATGCCCTCACCTGTTTACTTCTTAGCTCAGTTCCATTTATTCTGCTCAGTCATCCAAACGAAAGCGATAGTGATGCCTATCTAAGATGATTTTGCATCGCGAGGATAGCATGATGTTTCGACATCAGCGCAATCAAGATCCCACGCTTCAAAACTGCAGATTAGTTATCGCTTTGTTTTCAAGTCTAGTGAGAAGTAGCTCGGAAATAGGTTATGAATAAGTTGTATCTCTTGAATTACCTGGCATATCATTGTTGGTTCATTGGCTTTCATCAGTCGTTCGATGTCCTCACTTCAGCAAGGATCAGTGGCGTTAAAAGTTGCATGTATAAACGAATTGGACGTCCTTCCTCCAGGTTGCAGTCACTGTCACAGACATTGCCTAAATTTTGCCAATATTTACAGAGTGTTGTCTCCTTTCACAAATTGAAGGTTACTGCAATCTAAGCGTCCAATCGGGTTCGATAATTGAGCGCTTCGATTGACAGAGACCCTCCGGATAAGGCGGTCGGGCACTGCACTGCGTGCGTTATTAGATTTTCAGTGATGGTTTTCTGAGCTGTGTTCCTTTTTTCGTGTAAGACGATGATTACAGGCTACAAAAAAAGTTGTTTCCTAACGTCGAAGTAAAGTTGCTCATTTTTACTTTTTTATTATCGTTTAAACTATAACTGCATAGCGTTGCAATCCTGGCTTATCTTGGATCGAGCAGTCTTCCTTGAGATGCCCTTCCCATCGGGTATTCTTGATTAGACTTACCCACGTTAATGCACTGTCTTTGTTCGTTTTTTAGTATCGTTTTTATTCATAACGAATAATCTTATCGTTTAGTACAGATTTCCGCTTAGTTAACTCAGAAATATGCTTTCGTATACCTTAGCTTGCCTAATTCTAATAGTCGTACCTAAGCTTTAGCCGTCGCAATTATGTTTAAAACGACCAATTTATGAGAAGTTGTATAACGTGTAGCATAGGGGGGTCGTAGCCAGAGTTCCTTCCGACGTTGATGGGTAAACGTCGAGATTACTTCCTTGTCCGCTCCTGCTCTATTCTTCCGTCATTCCTTCCCTCTCTCTTCCATCATTCTATGTTTCTACACATAGAAGTCACTTATGTTCGCTTATTTATGAACGTCCGGTTAATGATAGCGTCAAGATTTCAAGTTAATCTGCAGTCTTACTTATCATAGTGAAGGAATAAATGCGTTTAGCGTCATCTTCGTAATAAAGAAGCTTTCGAAAGATATTCGTAACAAATCACCTCGTCGTTATACCTCAGATTTATTCATATGCAAATATTAGCGATAATATTTCTATGTGAGCTTAATCAGTCACTGCGTACGGTTATTTCAAATCGTTGATAGCAATCAATAGTGTTTATTTCAGAGGATGAAAGAGCCGTGTTTCCGATGTAAGCGTCCAACATATTTCAACGATAAAATTGGCCCTCTCAAGGATGGCGTTCTCTTTCATAAGGTTATTTTTTGTGCCATAAGTCACAAGCGTTTTGCTAAGAGCAACTGAGGAGCACACTGAACGAAGCGCTTTTCTAGTCATTTAGTCAATAGGCTACTCATCATTTGATTAGCGCTTTTCCAATCATTCCCCTCATCACAATATCATATCCCTTGGAATTTACATTAGAGTCTCTCTTGTAGTGAAGAGAGTTGAGTTGTCAAGTGGTGAACATTGCAAGCAAAAACCCCACAAATGGATTATTGTTCTTAACTATATAGGTTTTTTCTTTGAAATTTTGAAGCAGTGAACGATTTCATAGACTCTTTATTATACGAAACGTTCAACGGCGAATAATTTTTAATGAATTTTTGAGAAAGCCGAGAGTCGAATTTCTCTGTAATCGATTTCGAATGATCAGCCATATGCTATGGATGCATCCAAAAGAGTAAAATAGACCACTTGATGTGATATTGTCCATCTATTGTGAAGAAATTCTCACCTGCGCTATAACTTAATATTCTTGACAGTGGTGACGACAGGAAATCATAAAAGAGGTGATCATGAACTATTATAGGGTTGTTTCAAATGCTGGATATGTGGAACGCGATTATCACTGAAAACTTATCATAATAATCGCAACGACAATCAAGATCTTGAGGTGATTTTTGATGCGCTATAGAAATAGGATCGCAGAAAGCTGCAAATCAATCTTCTACCTCATAAAGGTTGAACTGTGATGGAGTTCGCTGAAAATACCTGTAAAAACAACAACAGCGCTAAGACGGCCCGTTCTCCTCCGAATGGCTTAACGATTTCAGACTAGGTTTGTGCCAGATGCCTCCATTACTCTGAAGCTCCCAAGTCTCGACAGTTTTCCGTTCGAAACTCCGCAGATGCTGTGCCTTTTTCAAAAGTCTGTCTAATGCAGTTTGCATTCTGCAGCTTTTTTTCGGACGAAATATATAAAACTTTGTGGTGAAAGCTTAATTCTTTCTAAAGCTGATCATATGCATATCATAAAAATGTCGAAGCTAGGAAGGAGGAGGACGGTCTTGATGAGAACATAGAAAAGAATTTTCCCATTTTTCCCTTCTTTTATTTCCAAGAAGAGCAAGGGGGAGGGTTATAGGCAAAGCCAATCATAATTAAGTATGTGAAGCAGTTTCATATATGAGGAGATGCTAATTTTAGGTGTATTGCGCTGGGCATGTGCCAACACCTGGTCCGCACGATCCCATACCTCATCGCTCGAATCTTCTCTACAGTCCAAAGACGAAGGGAGAATATCCGCATAACTTGATGAGACCCGCTGGACCTTAACTGAGATAATTTGTTCACCTAATTTGTACAAAATTTTTTCCTTTTGAAATAAATTTTCCATAAAACCTTCAGAAATTTTGTATAAAGAATGAATAGTTCCAAATTTCATCGACCAATAATTTTCCTCCACTTTATCGGAAATTTGCTGGAAATCATCCCGACGAATATTGATTGAGAATGTAGAATTATGGAACTGGAAGGGAGTTGAAAACGAAATACAACTTCAGATGCCAAGAAGACTATAAATGACTCAAAAGTAATGCTATAGTGAGAGGAGTATAAATTTTTGCTATTGTTTTGGAGCAGTGTACCAAAAGAAGTGGCCAACATACGCGTTTACGTTCATCCACCCGAGATGAACATTCACTTCTATATTTAACGAAACTGACATATGCGGGAAAGTGATTCCAGTATTCCAACTATATCGGACGTCTGCAGAATTTCATCTCAGAATAAATTCGTTTTCTATAACAACAATGTCTGCAAACAGAAAGACGTTAAGTGAAAGTCTGTCCTATGTGGAAGACAGAGTTTTTTCTTAATTTCGGACGGCTGTTATTTATTTCGAAGTCGGTTGATGAACTTAAAAAATTCTGCAAAATGTTTGCATGCAACGGATTGTTACCTCAAGGCGTCGATAATTTTGTGATGCTGAGTTTTTCCAACTAAGCTCGCAGCTCGAGCCTTGCAGCTGGACAGGCAAATAGACAGACGAACAGACATGCGTCAGATATCATCGTAACCGCGATATCTGCTTTTTTGCAAGTCAGTTTTTTTATACATGATAGTTCAACCCATCTCTTTTCCAGCACATTTTGGAAATCTACAGCATTCAGTACTGCTGAGGGTTGCGAGGAGGTTGCAAAGCAAGCATGTTTTGTTGCAGGGAGCTAAACGATCTGCACAAGGCGAGGGGGTTGATTAATGATGAAATATCGTCTCTGGCAATGCCCACGCATCATCGGTCGTTGTAGTAATTTATGGCTGAATTACCAACCTGCATGCAAGTCAGCAAATAAACCATCAAAACAACAATATTTTGTTCGCCAAAGCAGATTTATTGGCTATTCGGAGCAAATGAGTTAATCATTGCGCTGAATTGCTGCCTAGTCTGCAGGCAAGAGGCGATCGGTGCACGGTGGCTGCTTCTGATGATGCAATGTCACTGCTGACGAGATGTTCGTATGCTTCATTCAGCAGTTTTTATGCAATCATATTTTGCTTTCACACTAGTAGGTGGGTAGACTGCCATCGCATTTCATTGAAATCAGATAGTTACGATCGATCGATTTTTTATCCGGCGATTAATTCAACCGATCGTTGAAGAATATCACAAGTTGCATCGAAGGATTCGCTTAAAACTGAGCTTAAGCCTAAAAGAAAGTTATTGATTAATAACACATGAAATAAAGGTGTTATACCGATCGTAATTTACAGATTACCAGTTTGAAAGCGATCCGATGGATCACTGTGTTGAGTTCAATAGTTACTAACAAAACCTCTATAACTGCAAAACATGAACCTTCTTACTGCAAAAAATGAAATGAATTTAGAGCACAGTGAGGTGAGACGACTTAGAAATGACAATCTTATCATATCATTCCTCTCTCCCAATTTGCTTCCTCATCCCTCCCATTTCCTCTATCCCTCCTAAGTACTTGAAGTGCGCAGTCTGGCTCAACTTTTGTCTCCAATCCATTTCTCACCTACCACCTTGATTCTCGATTACTTTAAGACGCCAACGTTAACACAGAAACACAATATTCTGTTCACGTTTCCTCTCAAGTGAAAGTGCAGTTTCTGGCATGAATCATCATCAGTCAATAGAGTAAATATAGCTTCACGCTCGATATAGCACTCAAATATATTCCACTGGCTGAGATAACTACTGAATGAAATACTAAGTGATCCTTCTTTATAGAACCATAAACAAGTCGTTCGAACACTACGACTTTGCAACACGACCATTGTTCAGCTTTAAAATGGTAGATGAATAGTTTTCAAGGCAAACGAAAAGAGATTTTATCCAGAAATATAAGCTAGATAAAGGTGTCAACAAAGCAGAGCAGTTATGCTAGCTGCAGTTATTATAGCTGAATGCATGGATCTGAAAATCCACTGGATCCATAAAAGAAGAGCTTTCAATCGTATCATAGAACATTCTGCTTTTGAAGACGATGGATAATTAGAACTATGACCCACAAATTCGGTTGCCATCAGAAGGCGTTCGTTATTAGAACAACAGCATCGTGGGAGTAGAAGGTTTAAATGGAACATAAAGAGGATTTGGGCATTCGGCATAGACCGCATTTTGGACCGAAATATTCCAAATATTTCCTGTAACGTTCAAAGAATTGGCTAAATAATTAAGATATTTTTGCTGAATTACGTGAAATGCTCTCAAGTCTCGAATCATGCTGGGTCGTTTTTTTGCTGGTGGGGAACGGGCAGAGGAGTTTCCCATCTGTTTAATCTATAGAAAATGTGGAATTTCTCCCCCTCTTATCGGTGCATTAATCTTCGCAGTGCATCGCTACGATCATCGTCTACAGTTATCAAAAGATAAGACAGCATAGGGAATAAACAATAATTAAATCCAGGCGTGCATTCGACAACAAGACGGATCAGCATAGTGCGTGCTTACTGTTACTTCTTTAGCAAGATTACGCCAATGATCTTGTCAACTTTTCTATAGGTTGCATGCTGCCTTCTTAGAGGGTAGCCAAATTTTAGGCGAGCATCACCGAAGAACGACGACTTGACGACTCTATGCGCCTGAATTATGGCTTTGCAAACTTCTTGCTCTGTTTTAACTCTATGCTGACGCATTTTCATATGTGCCCTTATTTTTGGGACACTGAAGTAAAAGAGCGAGTCTTTCGGCAAATAAGACTTCCTTTTTTTCCTTGCCGTTGCTTAAACCTTTCAGTCTCGAGTACTTTGAAATATTTTTGTGGGATTTGAAGGGATTTATCGTGAAATGTCGACAGTAACATCTGAAAGTTAAAAAAGAGGCGAAGAGCGTGGCCTAGCCCTTTCATGTTGGCTGTGCATTTCGGCTGAGCACACATGAGAAGAAGGGGAACGAACATGGCTGATCTACGTTCGACGAGCAGGCGTGGCCAGGCTATGTTTAAGAGAAAAACATGGTCAAGACGACGGAAGCGTCGACAAATCCAATCATTGCTATTTCTTGCCGCGGAATGGTCTGACCTCGTCGATTGCGAGGAGGATTTAGTTCTAAGATACCAGTAGCATATGATCAATGGAGGTGCCATCGTTTACGATGCAGTTCAAGGCATACCTCGAGTTATTTTTAAAGATGTTCTCTATTAAAAAGAGTATTATTGACCTCAATTGCTGGCGATTTGGAATGGCTTGAACCGATCCTGCATAAAGTCGGAATTGACATCGGTTAGGTAGATGACTGATCGGACTTGACTGTGATCAAGTGACCGGATTTGACTCAGATCCGTTGGAAAGCATCGATTTCTTTGCTACTTCATTTGTAGAAGTACTTTATTTGTAGGACCTTAATGAAGGACTTTATTCTTCGTTCTTTAATTGCATTGCATGTATTCGACGTTAATGATCCAGTTGCATATGTGAATAATCACGCTGATGGAATATATTTGATTACTCTGCTTTGTCAACTAATAAGCACTTGCCCAAATGTATCACGAATGCCATAGGCAGTCTAATTCCATTAAATTACATCACGTCATCCCATCGCCGTGGGGATGCACATCGCGTACCTCAGCCATCGTTAAGCAGTGTGATAAGTCGATGGTCAGTTGGTCACAAGGCGTGCCGCATCTCAAGAGTGACCTCGCCCATAAAATGCTCCTGCCACTAGCGCCGTTGTAAATATTAAGTGAGTGATTCACTGCTGGGAACAACGGGAATGTTGTACGCCAGACGCTTTCTAGGAAAAACCTCAACATGAGCGCAAATGCTAAAATGAAATTTTTCCCTGACGATCATAGTCGATGACGATCTCAGCCGCAGAGGCACATCGTAGTGTATTAATCAGCAGATTGGGGGTCCACATTAAGGTTGCACCTCATCAAATTCCTCCACAAACCTCTTCCCTTGCTTTCTTTCTACACTTCTACTGGGTTCATCTACCAGTGGCATTAAGTAAAAGCAGCACTGATAATTATGAAATGCTTCTAGTAATAACTGTGTCAGCAGAAAATTGTCCAATGTCACATATTACAGAAATAGAACAGCAAAACAACGTAATAACTATATTCATAGTATTGGAAATAATTATAATGTCTGTGGGTGACGCTGTCGGTGACACTATTTACGCAACATTCAGTAACATCACTTCACTCTAAATAATATCAGACGTGATCATATAGTAGTGGTATTGGTAATATTACTGTAGAATTATTAGCAAAAATAGTGTGCAACGCTGAGAACAAACATCCACTATAAGTGATAACATTGGTGCGGAGAAGTAAACATACCAATGTGTAGCACGAATGATACAACAATATCATTAATAATACAATAATATTGCGTTAGCTAATAATGATACAATAGCCAGCCAGCATCATTGGCTGCGGTTACTGCATTTTGCTTATTAGTTAATAGTAATGACAGGATATGTGATAGATTCCTGTTGCCACTGATATTCATTGCCGTAAATTTTCGAGCGAACTTATTTCTTATTTGTGAAAGTTTTATAGTTTTCTGGAGTTGTATTCAGTCGGCGATCATCAGCAGGGAACGCAAATCTTTGAAATTCCTCATCCTCGAATTTTTACAGGTTTCTTGAGCCATTGAGATTTTCTTTCACAGACTTGTCTTTCTTCCCATTTTTCATGTCTCGTCGTCATGTTCATCGTCCATGAAGGAATATGCATGAAAGCTGTTGCAAAAAACCGTTCCTTCTTCGCTTTTTTGCCTATATTAGTAAAAAGTTCTTATAGATTATCTTTAAATTTAGAAAAATTCTATAAGGCACATGTGGTGACGTTTTAAATAACAGGATAGGAATCCGGGCGCAAACGTCTGATAGTGCTGCTCGTGGACATCTCGGTCACTTAAAACAATTTCGGCGCTCCCAGAGTTATGCGGACGAATGCCGGAATATGGCTGTTAAGAGAGTAAGCGCACTGCTTGGAAATTCGCAACATCTCTCTGTCAGAATTTCGAAGGGTCTTTGAACATCCTAGACTAATATTTTCTCAGTTCTAAGTTTAATTGTTTTAAAATTTTTCTTCATTGAACGGTTAACGTTTTTAAATTGACGAGCGATTAAATGAAAGGACGAGTGCGGAAAATAAACTAGCAGTGCTATTTCTCCAATGCTATTCTCCCCGCCTTCATGGCGGTACCCGGTAGGGTCCGAAATTCTTTCTTCAAAAATGAACCTATCCCCACTTTATCATTGAGCATTTATGGCCATTCGAAATTATCCAGAACTTAAGCAGAATGTTTTAAAAATCTAAGAAATGTTTTTGATGAGGTAACGATGAGGTTTGAAAATTGCCAATCCATTGATAAGTTAATAGTGAGATGAGTAGGTGCTCTCTTAATTAATGCTAAAGAGAGATCGGTTGATGAGAGGAATAAACTCTCATAAAAGCGATAAGATGAAGACACTATGGGTATAGAGTTCCTTGCAAACCGAAACGAGGAAAAAAATGTTGTATATTATTTGCATACATGCCAACGTTTAACGTTTATTTTGTCGGCATCACTAGTGGAAATTCTTCGTTTAATGTTTGAAGAACCACTACTTTTATAATGCCGCAGATGATGAAGGAAATGAAATTTCTCGATTGGAAATCAACAACTGAGGCAATCCAGTTAGGGACAGGCGAAGTTCCTGTGAACGGAAAATTATGGTTTTGAGAGAAAACAATGGAAATTGTGCGAATGAGAGATAAAATTCTGCTGATGATGGCAGTTTTCGGACAGCGGTCTTTTTAGTTGTATCAGCCAATCTCAATAAGGAGAAGTGAACGAGAGCTCCGCCTACTTTCTCGTCTGGACAATCTGTCAGCTGTCACTTATTCTGAAAACTGGTGATCGACTGAATCTGTGAAGTTAATTGTAAAATTATACCATCTTTTAGTAAGGCGCATCATATTGCATCAGTTCCTTAGAGTCTATCCTCACTTTGAATTCAGGACGGTTGATAAACGTTATTTGAAGTTATTTGCGGTCTGGCCAATTGCCCTTTCAACCTTAGTCTACGTTTTCCGATTTCTATAACCGTGGCATGTATATTCGAGTCGTAGTCGGGAAAAAGCGAAATGTCAGCTTCGTGGGACATCTCGTAAATGTTGGCAATCAAAGACTTTCATATTATAGTATTGGCCGTATTGCTTTGTATAGTTTATAAGCGCATCACTTATTGTGATGCGATGGAATGATTGATTGCGCAGTCGTGTTTCCAATACGTCACTGCATCCTCGTGGGTTTGACCCTCACGTTACAATGATGCCTCAGCGTTATCGGAACCAGTTTCTCTTATAATCACTACACTGTCGAGAGCATCGGCGATCCTCGCCTCAGTTCTCTCATGGCTTTAATTTCGTGACTTTTTTCACAGTAAGAAAAAACCGTAGGCGGTCATTTTTATTGCTTTCTTTTACCGAAATTAAAGAGGGTATGGAGGTGCAGGTCGAACCCGAGAAAGATCCACCATTTCTTAGTAATATGTGACCAGCAGTAAACCTACGGAGATTCGCTGTCAAGGCGGTCTTATGTACTGGCATTCACCTGTATATATTTTTCTTTTAGTCTCTGACGTCTCCACTTAAAACATTCCGAAGAGCTAACATTGTTTTATTTCATGTCAGTCTAGTTACGTCGTTCATTAATATTCGAAAAACCTTGAAAATCCATCTTTCATTTCCTCTACTCAACGTACACCCCTCTCTCCCATACGACGCCGTTGGTCGTCCTCTTCCTCCATCACCACCGACTCGAAAAAAGTAAGGCCAATCCTCGAACGAAGTGAATCAGATTATTATGCTCACGGGATCTTCGCTAGAATCGCATGATTAGGTCCTCGTTCCCTCTCGAAAAAGTAATTTGTCGAAATCAGATTTCAGTGGAAGGAATTGTTTATTGGATATTGTCTATTAATGAAATAGACTACTTGTAATTCTCACATCTGGCAGTTTACACAGTTTCTTCACCTTTCATTTTCGACAATACTTGGGGTTTGGTTATATGAATTGTTTAGTCGATGTGGTTCGATGGATTCAAATGGTCGTATCGGGGCAAGCACTTGATTTTATTTGACTCACTCTGAAATGTTTTAAGAAATTTCGCACCGATACAATGGAGCACTCATGGAAGTCTTTGTATGCCTCCGAACGGGTAAAAGCGGTGGTGCGTGAACATGCAAACGAAGTTTCACTCTCGATTCCCTCATCCAAAGCGAAGATCGTTACACTTGGAAATTCCGGTATGTTCACCTAAATGACTTCCTCTATCGTTTATTTATCCGTGTAGTAGATCTAATCTCTCTGCTACAACTTTGTTTCTTATAACTTTCTTCTCCTCGCCATTCGTCATTCCCAATCCTCATCGTTGTGGTCTCCTTGCTTCTATTCGTGGCGTTGGAAGGGAATCCTGTCAGTAATGGCATCACGATTAAAGTCTGTTATGCCTAAGCAGCTTGCACATCAGACAAATGAGGAACTAATCACAGGAAATCCAATTGACTGAAGGAATGCCATATTTTTTGGTGATTTGCAAGGCATTTTATAATTAAGAACTACAGCTGCCATACGAGCAAGAAAAGAAAAGCTATAATGCCGTTAATTTTGTTTCGGATTTCTTGGGACTACATCGACGACACGATGCTTAAGGGTTATTGAAAGAATTAGGAGGATTAGGAAGCTAGTTTTTTGAATGTTTGAGCGAAGGATTTCGAGAAAAAATAAACAATTCAGAGGATTTTTTTTTCTTTTAAGTCATTCGACCCCTCTGAAACTTCACTGAGGTCACACGACGGGTAGGCATATTTGCACAGTAATTGTCGTTATTTTCGAGAAATGAAGTCATCACGAGCGATTCTTTTATTATTCGTCATCTGGACGAGTAGAAGGATGAAGATGGACAAGCGATATGGAGAGAACTCGAAAATCTCTCAGAAAAAGGAAATTCGAAGAGCACTTTGAAGGGCCTGTCAGAGTTGGAAAGCTTTATTATGAGGAAAAGGTGAGGGAGAGGGTTTGTATGTGAGGCATAATCGCATTCATTATCTGAGGGTGCGCAAGCTGTCAGAGAATAAACCGTGCGAACCAATGAAGGTGGTATTTGATGATGATCGCCCAGCATGGAAGAATCTGAAGAGGGGATGGAAGGTGGTTCTTTTCTTATTTTCATTGTTAATGGAAATGTCGTGAAATTCTCTCATAGTGCATCATAAGTTCAACGCGTTGACGAGAATTCCTATTGCGATTATTAATGAAAAGCAATGGGGTTTGATTGTTGTATCCGAATTTGCGTATTGCAGCGATATGCGGCTGTGTATTAACGAATGGGGAAATCTCTTGCACGTTATTGGGTGTGCAAACAAAACGGGTCGGCAAATGCGAATATTGAAGGGATGCATTGCATTTGTTCGCTTCAATTGCCGGATCTTATCAGATCGTATTTTTTGTAGATAGGGCCTTCTTACGGTAAATTGCTGTTTATACATCGATAAGGCGTATCAGTTACTCATCTCTCTTGTTATTGCAGCACCAATTTGATAGCCTGACAAATACTCCTGCATTATTGAACACATTCAGTTGCATTTATACTTTAGCGCTGAGATTGTTATGGTATGATTAATTGCTGAGCAGTATGCCATATACATGGATTTCAAAATAGGGATGCATCTGCCTTTATCTTCGTTTATCTTCCTATATCCATTGGGAAGATGCAGTTATTTATCCTGCATCATTGGCCGTCTGAGTCCTCTTATCCTTGCATATTTAACTTTCATAATAATCTGACATGGTGTTATGTTCGAATTAATGGATCAAACAGGTAAGCAAGTGCAGGTAAGCAAATCTCAGAATAGATGAGAGCTTTTTTTTGCATTTGGAAGAATAAACGGAAAAACAGTCACAACACTTAAGGCTTTTAATTAATGAATTATCTTTGAGATAATTTTTAAGAATTATAATAATATAACGTCAGAGTGTTATTTAGATGAAGATAACGTTGCGTTGAAGGAAATAGTCGCTAGAAATTGTCTTATAATTTGCTGAGAATCACTTCGAGTTATTGTGGAGCTCTCAGAAAAGAATATCTCCACCATTGAGGTGAAATGAGTATTTTAAGGTGTTGGTAAAACGAGTATTATCTATCGTCCACTCTATGGAGGTGAACTTACAACCCGCAATGCAACTATTGGTGCATCATTCGTCACCTGTGAAGCGTTAGTTCCTTTAAACAGTACTGTATTCATTTATTTCGTATATCGAATCTATACGTTTTTTAGACCAGGTAAACATTTGATGATAAAGGTATTGGTCGCTACCTTTTGTTACTTCCGTTTTAATTGATCTCTCATTTCTCTTGAAATTTGACGTCTTCTTTTGCCTCTTAAATGATAAAATGTTGCTTTTTTAAGATTTGAAGGAGCTACATTCCATCCAAATTACATCCTCCATCTGCCCTTTTCTTCTCAACTCTCGCTTCTTATTTTCATAGGTTACGAAAAACAGGTCTTGTACTATGAGCTGATGATATAAGGAAGCAGTTGCATTCGTCTATGCCTCTCAATGAATACCTATGACAGGTGCATATATCGGTAATAAAATAGAGCCATCATTATTTAGGTTGTATAGAAGCCTTTTATTCGAGGTACGTGATTTGTTGTCCAAAGTGCATAGAAGGATTCTTTTTTCAGTTATTTCGTTTCCACATTTCCAATGCTCGTCAATTCTTCTTTCATATATCTGTCTACTGCAATATATGTAGAAATCATCAAATGACGCCCTTAGTGGAATAGCACATTTTCAACATATTTTTATGAAATACGCTTTTTCTTTATTTTTTTTAGTATGCCTTCGCAGTATCATTTATTTTACTTCAACATTTCTATCGCCGAAACATTTTGTCCTTTATATATTTGTCGTCTTTTGTTAAGATGACTCCCTTCATAGGCAGTTCTTTCGATTTAGTGATGTGTTTGTTATGGATTTGCTTCCATTGCAGTGACGTTGATGGTGAATCCTTACAAATGCAGATTTGGGATACAGCCGGACAGGAACGATTTCGATGTATGGTAAGTGTGATGCGCTTTCATTTCTTCATAATCTATTAAGCCCTTTCTAAGGATTTCTCAAATTATTCACCAATTTCATTTTGTGGGGAGTTTTCGCGGGAATCGTTAGATATGGGAGGTGGGAAAGCGGCGATAGAACGTCAAGTTTTATCACAGAAAGATAAAATAGGCGAAAATCGTATTTATATTGTGTGTGTTGATTTAAGGTTCCGAAGAATTTTCGTCTTCTCTTATCCAGTCGATTGTGCTTACCGCCACAAACTTAGGGTGGAAATGGGAAAAACTAAGAGGAGAGGATGCATGATGATACGTTGTTACCTAACTGCCACAGATATGTGTTTTGTGGTGTCAGTCTTCGATAGAACCTCAATCATCGTGTATTCGAAGATTTCTTTTCTCATTTAGGAATGTTATTTATATCTGTTTTCGTTTCGTATATTTGTTTGTCATTAATATTTTCTTTTGCTTTCTGAATGTTTTCTCTTAATGTTTTCCAACCGTTCTGTTTATTCAATCAGATCTTCGGAAGTTCCGTTACGAACATTTTAATGCGCCCCACATTCCGTTCACTAACGATCCAATTTGTTTGATTCAAACCAAGTAAATTACCCTTTCCTTGATGAAGAAGGTTCGAACTCCCCACGAATATTATCGTTTAAGAGGGCTATTTAAGGTGCCGATGTATATGCGAAACGCAACAGCGGCCATTATTGTCTATGATATAACTTCACGTCAGTCCTTTGATGATGTCGAAAATTGGATCAGAGGTACAATTTTACTTTCCTCCAGAATTAATTTCTGAATGAGGCAAGTTTAGTTTTTAAGTTAAATTCACTATGAACCGAGGGGCAGTCAGAGATGATTGTCGGTGAGCTGAAAGGTCGGTATGACAGTCATGTATGACGGCTGCACTTCGAGGATCATTGAGAGAAAGCTTGAAGGGAAATACGTTCCTCGAAAGTTTGGCGTTTATGGTCCCAGCAGACATTTTTATGTGTCTTAACATTTGTTAAGCCCGATTGTTACTGCTTTTAATAATAGATGACTCTCTGTCAATTCTTGCTCCTCTTTGACTCGAAAGTAGGTAGTCCTGTATACTCATTTCGCATCTCCAAGAAGCTGAGCAGGGCTTCAACAATTGGTTACCACGATTCGCGAAGAACATTCGACACCAACTGAACAGCGTCAAAGAGCAACTTAGAGACATTCGACAACAGTGGAAGGTAAACTATCAACGGCCAGAGTCAAGGTGAAACTGTCGCGCCATATTCCATAGGCATGATGGACGACCGCACCGGATGCTGGAATCCATGTCGGAGTCAACGGCTCGACAGCACCAAGCGTTACAGGAGCGAGTAAAGTTAGATATCGTTTTCGAACCCACTACTTCTCATACACCGGTTTCTGAGTCCGTCATGACGTCATTGTTGACACGGCTGCCGAAGTTCACTTGCCATCCAGATAGCGATTCTATGTCCGATATATCTATAGGCATTAGATCAACGACGATTTCTTCGCAGCTATAGCAAGATCGTCAACTGTCCTCTTCAGATGACTAATTTCAACGCCTTCAGCCACTACTAATGTGGATTTATAGCTTCCAGTTTGCCAAAGTCATTGACATTCGCGTTCTTTACTATGCGTGAAACGAAAGAAAACCCATTCAAGATGCTCACGAAATCCAGGGCTCCTTGAATACCAGTCAAGATTTCGAGCTTTCTGACAATTCGTCACTACTACTTCAACCAGAAAAAATGAAAACCATACGTGAAATTCGTTTTCATCGTATTCCCCGTTTGGAAGAATTCATTGGATCGAAGACTGCGATTTCCTCAACACGCCGTGCTATGACTGGAATTCGGTAACCCTTAAAAATATTTGTTCAAATGTTTCTTCAGATTAAAGAAGAGATTTTAAAGTTGAGCAGGAAAGTGTAGACAATGTCATCGTCGATGTCTGTATTGCGGCTGATGTCACCAGGTCAGTCACACGTGCCTCAAAGTCCACGTTAATGGCCCCATCATTCAGATTCATCTCGACAAGGAGCCGACACTGCGCGTCAAAGTTTGAGTCGGTGTCCAGAATTGCAGCCACCATGCGTAACGCTCAATCTCCTGATGCAGTTGATTTCGGTGTTCGTAGTTATTATCAGTGCGACTTCGACATCCATGAAGACAGGGAAGAGAGTACTTTCACGTTGCGGATAAGCAATGACTGCATTGCCTCAAGTGAATGATCGAGCGAAAATCGGTCTTTCGACATCGCACTACAACGTCTGCCTCAATAACAGAAATGAAGCAGAGAGGGTTGCAAAAATCTCAGATGCTGACTTTTCCATAACAAAAATTCTTGGATGATAGGTTTGCTTTAAACAAGAAATTTTTCATTTCGAAAATCTTAGCTCTACTTTCCACAATATGAGCTCTCATCCAGAACTTTTTTATAATAAGGGGTGAAAATATGACATAGAAAGTTGAAGAATTGGAGCGATGCTCTGGGCAGAGCGATCCGCTGTTGTTCCTCATTGGCAACAAAGGCGACCTTGGTGATCGAAGACAGGTTGCATATGGTGAGGGCGCAACGAAGGCCTTACTGCATAATGCGAAATTCTACGAGATAACTGCATTGGATCCCGTCTGTAGGTTCATTTATTACAGTATTGTTTTACGTTTTATTTCTCATTTATATTGAAGTCTCGTTGATGGCGACAGCTCGCTAGGAGAAAGCGCTGTTTTAGGCGCCGGCATATATATATATATTTCAATTTTATAAAGGGTGTCAAGTATTTCACTACTTCAGTGGTCGACGAGATGCTATTGGATCTCGCAAAAACGATTCAGAGCGGAAATATTATAATGTTCGAAGAAGGTCATGACGTGGTTGATCTCATTCCAGAGCTAAACGGGAGTGGTTATATTCCTTTTCGGAAACGATGTTGTGATATTTTATGATCCTTTTTTAATTATTGCTGCAGAATTTCTTTCAGTCAGCAGTTGAGACACACTCAATCCCCTCTCCACTTCGGTATTCTAATTTAAAATAGGTACTATTTTTGTAACATTTTCCAGCTCGATGAAACTATTTTCTGGTGGAATTTGCTCAATAATCCCCAAACATCGTGTGAACAAATTTTTTTGTGACGTTTCTTTCCGCTTGTTACATGCATTCGCCATATATATTCCTCTTATATCATTCTTTTTGTCAATATCGTTTGCTTTCCAAATTATCTTCCTCGTTAATGACGCTGATTCTCAAGATGGATTTTGTCCTCGAGATCTTTCCCGTCTTGCAGCGTCATCGAAACTGTCTCGGAGATAGAGGAGGGTGGTGGTGACTGAATCGGCGATCAATTTTCAACGTAGCGAAGGCTGTATTTGTCCACGTGACAGTTACAGTTTTTTTTCCAGCATTGACAGCTTCTCAGTGGACTTTTTCTGGAAAGCTGCAGTGAAGAGGGGGAGCAGTATCACATGAGGTAACGAACGATACCTTCTGGAAACCACCTGGGGTACCTTTTGTTTCTGTCAATTTCTTGAAGGATTCTGTTCAAAATACTTTATTGGGCCGTCAGCATGTCGGAAAATAATAGATTACGTGCGAAATCGTCGCCTTCGCAGATGTTACATCATCGGCCTTTGCATCGTGAGAGGATTATGGGGATATGATTATGCAACGATACAGGTCAACCTCCCTTTTTTTTCGATATTAGTGGAGGTCTGTCGAATTCGAGTTATTATTATGGGTCTGAATTGATTTCAATTGCTGACGATTTCAGCGTTATTGCTCGAGCGACATTCGTGCCATCCTTGTCATACCTCTCCGAACCCTGTTTATTTTGTTGCTGAAGTGAGACTGCTGTTGCTTTACTCGATTATAATCTATATAGTTTGTTGATATAATTTAGCTTATAGCTTTCTATTAGTATCTTTTGATCATCTTTTCAACCATATTTCAGTTATAACTTACTGTGATTTGCATCGATCGTATTACATTTATACTTCCCGCTCTTGTAGCCTGAAGCAAAATGCGATTCCACGAATTCCTTCCCCTAATATCTCCTTTCGCTTTACCCATTCCCTCTTCCAAATCAGCACCTGTTTCACATGATTATTTAAGGACTCCGAACAGCTATATTTGAAGACAGAATTTAGTGTTCTCTGGAGCTGGAGAATCATCGAAGAATTAGATGGGTCACCAGTTCAATTTCTAGTAGCACTATCAAAGAAGTTGCACGAGCACATGAGGTGTTTCGCATCACCCCACATTTCATCTAGCATGCCATGGGACTCAGTCTCGATTAAACTGCTGAATTATTCTCCGGAAAGAGCAAGGTTAACGATCAGTTCATTATGTTTCCATTGTCTGAAAAGATACACGATACGGTGATGTGTTGAATATAAAAAGTATAAAAAATAAACAAAGCAGTGGGCATCCATGGGATGGCTGACCACTCGTTATCAGTTCGAATTCAACACGGCAGCACGTTACCATCGAAAAATGATTGCAAGAGTCGACCGAATACGAGTGTATAACGTGGTTTTACGTCGGACTTTACCACTTCCCACTATGATGGCACAGTTTGCTATATTACAACATCGGCGCATTTCCGACACTTGTAGTTTTACACCTACTGAGACTGAAGGGAATCGTTCACTTATAATGAGGAAGATTGATTTCACGTGACGCCTTTACTGTGCTCCTCGAGTGCGGTCTTAGGTTGAGGGTAGAAGGAAACGATTTGAAACGGTTCGTAAGATGTTGCCGTTATCCTTTCTCCCACCCCTCTATTGCTACCTTTGTAAACTCGTTGTTTCATTATGGGAACAAGCATCACCTCTCGAAATGCTATTCTTCTAACCTCTTTACTTTCCGGACCATTGCATGGGTTGCTTCAGAAAAATAATTTGATGATCATTCAGCATCGCAACAATCTTGCCCCTTATGTTATGGTTCAACAGCAAAAGTCGGAATTAACAAAACGAGCTACGGCTCCTCCAATGGATTATAAAGTAATGTTCGGCGATCGGCTTTCGCAGGCCATAATAACAAGCAAGACGAAATTGCCGTCCATAATTCCCGTCACCATCTTTGAATGATCGATGAATAATTCTAACTGACTGGGGAATGTTTGACACCTGTCTGATATGAGTCTATACGGTAAGAGTGCACTTGAATATATCTTATGAACGTTTTTTTGCCCATTCTTGCTTTCAAGCTCGAGTAAGTACTATCGTTCCCAGCCTGAATCCCCGAAATAAAGGAGCAGACAATTGGACGTGCCTGAAATAATGTACTTGTTGAACGTTCCACAAATCACATTGGATGCCTTATTTCCGAGAAAAAAAAGTCCGGATCAGAATCAAATATCGTTCCTGATCGTTGCAAAGAGGATGCAGATTCCGATAATTATATTCCCCACCCACTGTTTGCTTGTTTCGAGCAAACTAAACGTTGATTAAAACTACAGTTACTTTAACAGTGAGAATATTCTACCAATCGTCCATAAATACAAACCTTCAATCGAATACATACAGAAACGGACCACACTGCCGTCATGGAAGACCTGACGGTGAGAGGTTATGCCGAACGTTGGCTGAATTTTTTAAATCAAAGAAACTCTCTCAACTGATCGGAAATAAACGGCTAAGCTCTAGACGAAACCGCTCATATCGAATATTTATTAACGTAGCAAAAGAACATAGATAAAATATCTCGACAATATGAGTGGAAGAGAGCTTTTAAAAAGTTTTTTATATAAATTCATATCCATGCATCACCTACACTTAATCTTAAAAGAACGGTGCTTCGCTAATTATAAATTAAATTCGTTCAATTTAAAGTTTAGCGGTATGAAACGATAACCAGCCAGCAGTTTTTTAGCGATCAGCTAGCTTTTCGTCCTCCTCCATCACCATCCCATAAATCTCTAGCCAGTCAGTTTGTTTTCCCGCGGACGAGAGCATAGTCCTTAAACTTCATTTAAAGGAGTATAAGGAACCAACATAAACGATAGCATTAAACTGTGGCTGAGGATAAGGGTACCCAGATAATAACACGCAACTATCACAGCTATATCGCAATCATGCGTTACCTGATAGCCAATGGCGTCTCACTTGAGTAGCCGATTACCTTATGTATCGACTAGTAGGATCACAATACCCGATTGCCTAAAATTTACAATTTATCGTTTCGACAAAGCACCTATCACATCAAATCTTCACTACACAAATCCTGGACTGACCAGACTATACGCAAACAAACAAAGTCAACAGGGTATAATAAATCCTCAACTAGAAGCTCAGAATACGAATTTCTTCTGACGATCATACCCCTTTTCAATCAATTTCGACCTTGTCGGCTTGGAAAGTCAGGAAACAGAGGAGGTTTCTGGAAGAATTCGAGCGAGAATAATTCACAGCTTCCGAAAAAGCCCCAAACCACAGAATTCTGAATCTACTCTTAAATTTTTTATATGAGCGAAGAAGCTGCTTTATCGCTACTTCTATTGAATCACTTCAAATAGAAATAAATCGACAAATGTGGCGATTCAACATAAGCAGCAAAATATTTCCATTCATTAAAAAAACAGAGGCCGCACATATGACAGATGTTGTTGCAGAGACACGATTCCAGCTCCTCCCCCCTTTCCTTAAACAGCAGCACTGCATAAACCTGTTCGGAAGTTAAGATGCACCGCTAATTTATCCAGTGGACTGGTTTCATCAGAGATCAAATTCGTACGCATAAACCAGTCAAATACGCACTGTCCAGCGAAATTTTATCGTTTCACTAACCTATCAATTCACAACCTTCTCTTTCCTAAATCACCAGGAATTCGCCCCCTCCTATAGCACATTTCAGGTGAATTCACTCAACACAACCGATCTCATAAGCATAACTGCTAATCATCGAAACAAAGGCAGCGCATCCGCTCGTATCTCGACTTGAAAATATTGCACTTGCATCTCCCACCCCCTCCCTCCTCACCGGAAACAAAGTAATCAAACGAACTGACAGTGAGTGAGTTCGGAGAAAAAGGAAAGATAGATAAAAAAAGAAATAATCAAGCCAGGTAGTGGGGTGTAAGTTTGCAATTTTAAGCAAAGCAATACTGAGACGGGTTCGCTGTGAACATCCCTCTTTTTCTCACAATATTGGCAAACGAATCTGATCCTCCTCTTTCGAGCATTGCATTATCTGTTCAAAGATGACCTCACCTCCTTCCAGCTATTTTCAAATAAGAGATATAGTTTAATGTCACATATCACACTTCGCTTACCGATACCAAATACACTGGACAAAATCACAGAATGACAAAGAATATAGAATAGAACTATATTATTAGCAACATCATTACTGTTTAAGACTATAAGTCACAGGAAATTCTTCAAAAGCGAATACGACTTCTAAACACTCTTGAGCGCTCATAGTGTATCGAGTGCGAACATGTACCTAACCACCAACTGATCACTTCACAATGCCGACCGTCGTAATTCCTGAACATAAGGACCTGTAGGTCGAGAACTCCGAAGTAAATTCAGAACCACTGATGAACTCAAAACGATCATTAAAGTACTAGCATCTGCATACGCAAAGGGACAAAAGAGCGATTCTGTTTGTGGCCATCGATGACCTCCCTGCGTAAATATTCATCCCTGGGACCAAGAATCCCAACGACAGTCACTTGTCTGTGGACGATTAACCAGAGCAGCATTTTTTATCTGAAGTTGGTGGATCGTCAACAATTAAAAGATTGTTCCTTCTGGAATGTGCCCGACCGTATACGCTATCCGCATTCACCAATTGCGTCTTTTTTGCCTGTTCAACCATTGCTGCAATTGAAAAATGCTTTTCAGCGCTATGTCTTCTGAAATATGAAACAGGTTCGTCGAATGGGACAGCAACATTCGAAAACTGCTCGTAGATAATGTCTAGAGGGTAAAATCGTTTCCGCCTTACCAACGCCAGAAATTCCCTATCAAGCTCCGTAAGTTCCCATCATTTAAACCCTCACGTAAATTCGCTGAATTAGACCTACCCTTGTCCAATTACCCTTCACTGCCAATAACAAGTGCGGTCCTTTCTTTAGTCATGCTACTCCCCTCTATTCATTCATATGTTATTCCTCCTGCATTCTTCACTCGAAACACCCAAAAATGTAAAATACCGCACCTTAAGGCGTCTCAAACTATACAATTTGCAAAATCATCTAATTTATCATCACCGTAATGTATTGCTCCCTTATTTCTCAACCTATAACATATCATCATACTACCGACTTTTGATTCATCTTGTAAGCAAAACGCGTGAAATTATTGTTCACCCTATCGAGACCGTGTGGGATGGATAATCACCGGACTCGTCTTTATCTCACTCCCCGATAATGGAGGCAGTGAAACATTTCTCCTCTATGACAAAAGCTGTCACAAGCAAAACCTTTAGTGAGGAGCTCAAATGCTTCATTTATGCCGACATTATTCTTGGCCGACGTCTCGCAGTGATCAGCTCCGACCGACTTTGCATATCTGCAAAAATGCATCAAATATTTAAAACACTATGACCTGTACACCTCAGTGGTCCTACTTGACTGCAACACGGAGCCACCAATACATACGTGTCTCCTGAACTTCAACTGCAGAGAGGAGAAGAGGTGGATAAGTGAGGCAACGTTCTTTGATAGTTAAAAAAAATTTTTTTTTTTAAATCAACTGTAAAATGAAAATGTTTGCTTGTACAACTGGAATTCCAAGTCACCGACGAGTATAACAACAAATCGCCTGCAAAACCAGTTGGGAAGCAACTCGATAAGGGAACTATTCTTACTATATAGCTGACACCTGGAAGACGTTACCGGCAAATGTTATGGCTCATAAAATGAGGTAGCCAGAGAGTTATGCACATATAAGTATCGGTATTAGGTCTCTATAAAATTTCAAGCCACTCACTCAAGAGCAGTTTGTCGTTCGATATTTCGATTCCTCTCCAAATCTGTTTTATTTCCAACGATAAGCAATACAACGCTTTCACCCAAGATACGTCGCAACTCTTTTACCCATGATTTTACCTAAAACCAATACCCTTACGTTCATTTGGTAACACGAGGATGTGTGGAATTAATAATTAAAGTTTTCTCCGCCGGAAAAGAGGGGCATCTTGACTAAGAAGTGATAAGATCGATCATCGTGTGGGAAAGAGAAGGCTTCTGAGGTAGTGAAGGGTAAGCGGAGAGAGATGACAAGCATACACCACAGGTAACATTTAACGTTGACGCGACGAAAGAATTCGCCGCAGAAGGCTGCTATCACACATTTTGACCGAAGTGGAGAGTTCGCGGCTTTCGATAGGAACAACTTGAGGAAGTGGGGATAACATTAAGATGCAAATCGGTGTGCAAGTGGTCCGCATCTGCACCGTCTGTACACTAATTACCAGCACACAAAAAAAGAGTAAAGGGTGCACAAGAATTGAGTCTAAGATTAGAGGGGAACCAAATAACTCAAATGACCGATATACCTTTTCAAAGGAATGAAGGTCGGTGATATCGTAGATGAGAAGCGCACCGTGACTATCACGATAATAGATGGGGCCCAACGCATGGAACTTCTCTTGCCCCGCCGTATCCCAAATATTCAAGGTAACTGTGTTACCTTCGACGACAATCTTCTTACACAGGAACGAAGCCTGAAGGAATTCATCTCCAAATAGAACAGAAGTACTTCTTAGAGGTTATGCTGACAAATTCTTTCACTATAAGTACAGGTCAATTTTTGCAGGTACTCGATCTGATGGGATATAATGAGTTCCGCCCAAGCACTTTCCGCTGCTGAAATAAACTTAAACAGTTGAGCTTATTCTATGCAGTGCTTTTGAAAGGAAATGGAGAGAACGATGAGTGATGGTAGGAAATGATATAAGCTACAGAAAAACCACACTGTCCTTAGAGTGAGCCATATCCATAGATCAAGTCAATGAGATGAATGTGAATGAATGCCCAGGAAAAATCCACAACAGACATTTGCAAGAATAGTAATATCAAACACATGACTTCTGATATTTGCAGCCACGGAAACTCTGCTGCACAGAAACGAAATGATAGGGGAGGGGGAGGAGGGCGTCACCGAGCAAATTTCCGAGCCACAAATCGGAGGACATATTCGGTCTATCCGATCCACTCCACACTGAATAAACAACTCTCTCCAAATACTTCATTTATTTCAGTAGCGACAAACTAAACGAACCTGTATTGTAGAAATATGCCTCGGATTGAACTTATTTTCCACGTAACGCAACATCAAAGACGATTTGCCCACTGCGCCCTCACCGAGAAGTACAACCTCAAAAGTGCTGAATAATAGTGACATTAAAGAAGCGTCCACATTAAACAATTCTTAGGGGAAAATACTTCCGCTCTATTTGTCTAAAAAGTAAAAAATTCATTTTGTGAAAGAAATGATGGAAATCACTGCGACGATAAAGTTTCGCAGGTGGCCGATTACGCAAAGAAAGGTGGATTCAGGCCGAGGTGATATGAAACTGAAAGGCGCAAATGTCACATATGCGTATCTTTCATAGCAACCAGCCATTATCGTGCCGCTTCTCACCGATTGTCAAATGTAGTTGACCTCCCAGAGACATTTCGAACTAATATTGATAGAAAGGAATCGGGTGTCCACAGGGTGAGAAAAGGAAATGGCAGAAAAGAGAAGGAAAAGAAAGTCTGAGGCTAAATTTCAATATTTAAAAGTGGTTACAGACGGACATATTATATGTGCGCAATGCCAACTATTAAGCGCAGAGGGCAGAAAAGAACTTAGTGATGTGTAGACTAATGCGGTTATATGAAAAAATTTAAAGACGGCCAAACTGTGAGTGCTACTTATACTCGAATGTGAATCCTCAGCTTTGGCATCATTCGAAGAACGTTTCGACTTATCACCCTGTAGTACTTGGTCTCTATATGATATTTCTCCAAGCAGACCAACTCGCTTATATCTGCTTGGCATGCTCGAAAAATTGCTTAAAACAAGAAAAACCCAGCAGGAAAAGACAAAATTCAAGAAATGGGGGGGGGGGGGGGGGGGAAACTTTGCACAATTCCTTCAGATCTTCAAACCTGACGCAAGCATACTTCTCAGCTTACCCGACCATGAGACGTCTCCGGTCATTATGAGCAAAACTTCACTAACTAGCTGCCGAAGAAATTCAATAATCGCAGAAAATAAAAAAAAGCGCCACTCAAGATAAAAACATCCACCAGGATATTACTACCAAGCCGTTACTCGGGACAAATTATATCCCATTATTCTCACAAAAAATTAAGTTACTATTTATTAATCTCCTCTTAGAGGAAAACCTTTTGCTGCATTCAAGCAGATTTAAAAATAAAACAGGGCAAGTGTTGGTGCCATAGTGCCATAGTGTGTGGAGTATATCGGCAAGCCACGTTTCACAACAATGAGTTCGCTTGAAGAGCATCCCCTTCCTCGATTCCGTGTGTGCCATCCTCTCGCCATTCCGAGCGAAGAATCGCTTGAAGATGACAAGGAGAGGAAGGAAAGGAGAGGAGGGGGAAGGGGGGGGGGGTGGGGAAGGTGAAACGGCTTGACGATTCAAAATAAATTTCGAGGGGTACAAACCTTAAAAGTAAAGCTGATATTTGCCGACGTGCTGGCCGCTGCCTCCATCCTGAAAGAGCCGTCTGGTTATAACTTCACTAATAAATTACAAGCCAATTACTTACTTCCCTTATGAGCAAGAAAATTTTTGAAATTTTCCGATACCTCAAGAGGTAATATCCTCGGCGAGAGAAATGATCGCAGCGGACAAAAAAACCCAGTCAACGAGATCTCGTGAAAAAAATTGCTCCTCAAATCTGGTCGAAGCATCGGCAAACATACAAGCTGGAGACTAATGTCCAATGATGAGACCACAGTCGAGCCCTCAATTTTCTTCACCACATACCTCAGGCTACATCGTCCTTACCTTCGTCACTTACAACTTCCGTAAACAGATGCAGTCCTTTAAATGAACGACCATACCGACCGATACACTCACCTATAGAATGCAGAAAGTTCTGCTCATAAAATGAGAATTAAAAACCTCGACCACCACCCATATGAAAATGGATAAACCACAGCACATACGAGGTAAATCGGAAAAGCATATAAGAGAGTTGTAAAATTGGCAAAATATATTAATTCAACTATCAACCCGATCGGATCCACTCATTAGTCCAACAAGGATCTCTTAATTAATAAAATCCTTATAGCTCCGTTCGAGTGAATTCTGTTCAGAATACTCACTCTTGAGAGAAGGATACAGCATCTTCAACGCTTATCATTTATTCTACATCACATAAAGCGAATACTAAATAGGCATTTAATATCTTATCAAGACATAGTCACAATCTGTCTCCATCACTAGTTATAAAGCAGAGACGTCGATAATAAACGAAATCGACAACCGCCGACTCGCACTCAGCAACTGCGTCCATTCATGGCACCTTACTTCACCCCCACTAAACACTAAGCGTAAGAATCGTTGAAAGGTCGCCTAATGTCCGTTTCGTGCTAATTAAACGGCCTGCCATGACAGAAAACATTTCGGTAAACTGGAAGGTGCCAAAGACATAACTGCCCCGCTCACATCTATCGCCTTAGGCACTTCAAAAACGAACAATTTTGGCAAAAGTAAAAGAAAGCAAAAAAACTACTACCAGTGGGAAGTTTCTCAAAAACCCTCGAGTCTTCAATCATACAAAACTCGCTAGTACTCGGACAGGAACCGAACCAATCCACCAAATCGCCTCGTTTTCCTCACCACCATCGCATAATCACCATAGCTGCTATGTCCACCTCTTTGTCGCAACACGAGAATACAATAAGATATTAAATGGGACCTGCTTTCCCCATCAAAACGTTACCAACAGCGTTACTTTACAGCCGATTAAATATTCCCCTAGTACCGGCGAATGTGGCATTTGGTAATTTTATACCATTACACCTCAATATCACCGAAATTCGTTGGTTTCTGACTAGCGCCATAGCGCATTGGGTAGAAATAAAAGCACGAAATAAGTGGAGATCGTTGTTAGCATCGATGAAACGTCAGCATCCCAGCTTGAGTTCAGCTTTGAGAAGGGCGATGAACGCGGACTACCTGTCCCTCTCTAGCACTTGCGTGAGCGAATTCGAAAATAATAGCCCCATAAGTGGAAACAAAACTTGCAAAGAGAAGTAACGATGCGATCGTTGGTGACGGTTCAATTATGCAAAGAGAAATATTTTACAAACTTCGCTCTTTTCTCTTTATATGATAAAATAAACTCACTTCGGCTGCCATAATAATCGTAATACAAAACCAAAAGGAACAATTAAAGTGATTACTTGAGAAAAAACAAACAAAAACAACCAGACAACATCGAGCACTTCCCAAATCCCCCTTCCACCGATCCACACACTTCTCACATACGGGTACCACTCATAATAACGGGGAAATTAGAGGCAATTCCCACCTCGCTCTTGCCATAAAACCACCACTACAATCCTACTAACCGTTACAATAAACTTGCCCGAAATGAACAAGTAAAAACTTACGGGCAAATTGTTTCGTCGAATCGACGACATGGCCAACCGAACATTAAACGTAGTAGTACAGAAAGCACCCTCGATAGCGAAAAAACTAACGCACCATATATTAGGCCAACACCCACCACTCAGTTAACTTTTACAGTCGACTGAATTGTCTTCTGAACTCCAACGGAGTTTATTCCACCTCACGACCCAGTTAGCAGCTAGATCGAGCTGCAATCATCCAATAGCGGCTTGCCATAACCGAATGCAACGTCAACTAAGCAGCGCTCTTCTTAGTCACTATACATCCATAAAATATCTGCAGTGGCGAGCATACTGCTCAAACGTGCATTCAAATTATCAGTTAATATTCAGAAATATTCTAATAACACACAACATAAGAGAGGGCTTGAAATGAAAAAGAATACAGCAGCAAAAGGCGATACGGATAGAGAGGACGACGAAGTATTCGTTCGCATGAGAGCAGACGATGAAAACAGAGAAATGGAGCAGCTTTGAACGGAGAAGATCACATTTCAACACCCTTTTCCGTGGACTCCGATTGCATCGAAATGCCTTTACCGCTATATGCGTTCGCACAGAATAATGCGCTTTATTGCTGAATTGCTCTTCCTTCTCCACGAATTCGACAGACGCGAAGAGGATCTTTGAAGCGTCCCTTACTTGGGATGAAGACAAAAATATGGCTCAACGTACCGCAACCTCCACTAACAGATCACGACAAAAGACGTTAACTAGAACTCGCACGCATCAACCTGCAGACTTAGTCCCTCCCTCTTTTCTCCTTACTCACAGCGATACCACTTTCATTCCGTCATCTGCGTAAAATCTTTGGGTAAAAACGAATCTCCCAATATCGTCCTATTAAAGACCATCTTCAGCTTCAAGTTCCACTTAAGCTGACTCGAGGTATTGCATTACATCCAGCAAAACGAGAAATGAAAATGTCAGGAAAGAGTGTAAGTATAAAGCGTAAGTGACGACAAAGCAAGCCAACGCATTCGTATTTATGATACAAACGAACGATCCAATCAAAAATGACAGCAGAACAGAGATCCACGAGTGCGTTCCATAAACGATTCGACACCGTCTTGCGCGTCAAAGCTCGCCGCATTGCGTTATCACGATTGGTATCTTCGGTTTGTTATTCTGTCCGGTTGGAACGTTCTCGATTTTACGTACCGTGAGAAGACCATCCAGTACGCGACCTCAAGTGATAAATCCATCATAGCATCAACAATCTACATATTCAATAACGTGCACACTTAATTACACGTACGGCAAACACCTCAGGAACAGTTTCAGTGGTTTCCAGAAACCCGATGACGGAAAAACGCTCTTCTCTAGCCACTGTCAGGCATATTTTTCCAGAAAATACTATTAATTAACACAAATGACCCCACCCCCCCTCCCCCCTCCCACCTCCCTTGAGAAAAGAAAAGCTTCTAAAAAATAGACTGTTTCAGCAGTACGAAACGTCCGTGTTGGGTAACCGAACGGCTATTGTTAATACGAACATTTCATGAGTACGAACTGAAGTTAAAACTTCATCAGAGGAAACTTCTCGAGCATTAAAATACATTCTCAGGTCACTGAATCCTCGAAGCTCCATTCCTCATCCATGAGGTCATTGTAATTAAGCTCTCAGAATACTCAGATCGAAATCAAACAGATATGAACAACAGAATGATAAAGCGTGAGCCTCCAAAATCTACGAACTTCCCATTCAAAGACGTCCCTTGGTTGCCGCTTACAAATCCCCACGGCCACGGTTAAATGAACGACAAGCGGGATTGATATCTTTAGAAGCCGTCAAAGGCTATCAATAAATCGCCACTTCAACTAAAGAATTAAGAAAAGGAAAGAGTGGCGGCACTCTAGACCCTCAGTCCCACAACCACTGGCATGTGAAAAAAAATCACCCCCAATGAGACCAGATTCGAACTGCGCCCAAAAATAATCGACAATATTTAAGAAACGGTTCCAACTAAAGACAGTGGGAAATTACCGAAGACAACATGCTTCTTGTCCAAAAAATCACACTTGGCACAGGTTATGAAGAACTGACATCCATTTGTATCGGGTCCTGCATTTGCCTGAAAAAACTGCATCGAAACAACTTGCCCGGAATTTGCCTTCGATTTACATTTACGTGAAAAAAATTGCACGAAAAGCCACAGAAAGAAACAAACTAAGACGAATGGGTGGCAGATTTCAACGCTAGGTAGCCTGAATGCAGGCAATGACGAACGCGGACAAGGATGATCCTGATGGATGCCTAATCGTAAGTAAAAGACTTCCAGAAGGCATAAATTAAGCGGAAAGCCTTCCTCCCTCTCCCCGCCGTTTCCCACCAAGCAGGGCATATGCACCGTCCATGGCAGCAAATACGGGTAAGTGGGGTATTTGATAACACACCTCTTGGCAAACGATCCGTCTGCGTGTATAGATACGTCGGGAATGAAGCCAACCGATAAAATAATACCGAACTCTACGGTTCCATGATGTGTTCTCACCTTACTAAGAAATCAGATTCGTCAATAAAGTTAGCAATAAAATTTTAAACGCCCATATTTAAGTAAAAGAAATCAATAACTTGATGACGCCCTATAACTTAATCTCCAAATATGAATGGGGGAGCTAAACAAACTCCGAATAACGGATTCTTTTAGGTGCCAGAGGGCACTTCTAGGCTAGTCAAACCAGCAGCGCCGTTTGTGAAACAATAACTCCCCATCCCTGCTAGGATATAACCGACGATATTTCGAGCACAACTAAACAAATAATAATTTTTAAACTAATGCGATCTAAGCAATGGTACTGCCTACCATAGACAATATTCCTGGACCGGAATGTTCCAAGTCGAAATTTTCGTCCCTGAACTTTGACCCATAGATACTCGTCATGCCTGTCCCATCACCCTGGAAATCACGGATGCTCCTGAACAATTTTTGGTAATAGGCACAAAAAGATTCGGTCATAGCGAAAAAATTAGAAAAGACATATTAAAAAACGAAATCGAAAAAGAACTGAATCGAAAATGAGACAGCTACAATAAAAAATCTCAGTTCCATGCTTAGCCGGAAACATTGAGATTAGAGCTCACACAACGCAACGAAGAGAAACAGCCCGCGAAAGAATCAAAGATAGGAAGATATGGTGGATTACGTCTCACAACACTAAATTTGAACAACTATATCTGTTCGATTATGATCAAATCAACGGTTGGGACACTGCCTCCCTCCTTCCCTTCACGAGTGCTCTTCGTTTTTCAAAATCGGAAATAGAGTTTACTCCGCACAAAAAACTGCATGTCCCCACTGGAAAATTTAAAAGATCGTTACAACTTTGGTCTTCTCACGGTGCCTATTCTAAGGACATATCATTTAAACTGTGTTCATCTGAATGATACTTAGATTGGGCAATACTTCACGCTCACTGAATTCACGAAAGTACCAATGGACGAACGAATGTGCCTGTCTCTAGTAAAATTGAATCATCACACCCCTCTATCCCTCTAAAGCATAACAACAGGAAACGATATGATAGGGCATAAGCAAAGATAATGTAGGCTAGTAGGAGTACATTGAATCCCTATTCATAAAACGAATCAGTTAATAAACGATCATGCGAGAAAAAAAAGGTAAATCTCGGGCAATAAATTAATGGGGTGAAATATTCGAGGATGGAAAGACGAATTTATGAGTTCAACAACGCGCAGGTCATCCGCGATCATTGCCTAACGATCATTTCTCTTAACGGAACGCGCACTGCACAGTGAAAATGTCAAAATTTAACGAACAAAAAACCCATCAACAGAAGAAAAAGGATATTTTCTGCGTTTGTGCGGTGGAAAGTAGGTCGAACTTAAAAAATTTCCCTCCCCATGCAAGCTCTGAGAGAAAGGGGGCCATAACGATCAATGGAACGCGTCAAAGAAATATGGTTAGGAGGTCGGCTGTACAATCTAACTCTGCAAAAGACTAATAAAAAAGCGTTTAAGAAGTTGATTTGCGCAATGAAGTCGCAGTCAAGGAAAGGACCTCGTCCTTTATATCTGATTTCGAATGACCGAGCAGCTGACCCTGTCGCCGAGGTCAGGAGAGATCATACTAGACTTGGATCAATCCCCCCCCCCCCCTCTTCCTCTTCTCCTATTGCCATCGCGCTTAGGGTGATGTGCTAAGAGCTGGAAATCTCTCCTCCTTACGCACCTTAGTACACTGCAAAGACCGAAGTGAAATGGAATTCAATTTGACGACTAATAAATGCATCATTTATACGGAGATAACAATAATATCCGCAGAAGTAGATTTCACGTGCGGGAAACTTAACATAAGTGCTTCTTCGCATTGCTTTAATGTAAGAAACCATTAACGAAATCAAGTGCTCCAAATAACAAAATGGAACTGACGTTGACAAAGTCGCCGCCTTGGATCATGAAATCTTTGATAACGCGATGAAATTGTGCATTCTTGTAGCCAACGGGAACACCGTCTCGACGAAACTCTCCAGTGCAGAACTGCCTGAAGTCAAATGTAATATCTATCCTAATCACTAATAAAAAACTCCACAGAGATGGTTCCGTAGGAGACTACAGTGAAAATGTCCCACTTCAGATGAAAGATCCGTTTTCAATCAATTAGAAATATGCATACTATATGTTCGACTTCAATTTGAAAAACTTATAAAGGCTTTTCGGGTAGTCGAAAATTCATTCCTGCAACCTTGGACGGAAGCATCGGATCCCTGAAACTATTGTGTCCGCTCCTTTCCATTTCACCTGCTCGCACAGCTCCGCCCCTCACCATGTCTAAAAAGGCATCATAACTAGTCACGATGCGCTTCGGTTGCCCGTCAAAAACTACCCTTCTAATGTGAACCTATGCGTTACCGAAGAAGTCGAATGAGAAGCGGTGGAAGGGATGAGACAATTACATGCACCGATAATGAAACCAGAAAGGGGACATGACCAAGCTTTTTTCTTACTTTACTGTTTCCTTTGTATGTTCAGTATGAAGAAGCTACGAGTGCCAGAGCTCATTAAGCCCTCCTCGAGACTATAAAACGAGGGAAGCGGGAAAAGGGATATCATGCCGACACCGTGGGATTATTCTTTACGGCCTTTTTTTTCATACTATCGTCGTCATTTCCTCCTTTGGGTGAAGAATGAGGATAAAGCTGTCTGCTTAGCACCTGTTAACCCGTTCACTTGAAGATGGAAGAAGTCGAAAATCCTCCATCCGGCACATCCTGACTGGAAGGGAGGATAAAAAAGAGCAGTGTGGTGATCAGAAAAAAACAAGAAGGATGAGATATTTATATGATGCCCTCGGTTGCATGCAAACGGAGTATGATAGAAGGGGACCAGCGAGTATATCTCAAAAGTAAGAAACCCTAGGTGGCCTCTGAATGAGAAAAACCGAAAAGCCTTTTGGAGATAACTAAACTTTCGAAGGAAACATACCGTTATTCAGCACTGATGTACCCATTCAATCAATGATTTAATCTTAAATGTTGAAATTCATTAAGCACCTTAGGAAATGCCGACCAATTCCACGTATCGGCAATACTTCTTGGCTCAATTACCAATCCTAAGCATTTTTCTCCTTCACTTTATAAGCACAATGGAGAAATATTTTTCAGCTGCAATAATCACTTTCACACATCTCACCTGAAATTTTCAGCAGTTTTTGGACACACGTCGGCGAATAACTCCATTTTGATAGTGCCGATAGGTGCTCCGCCTGCTGTCATCTCCATGAAAACGATCGGATTATCAGGATGCCGCAACTGTTCTGCTAAGCGGTCGTAATCACTCATCACGATCGTCTAGCCGATAGGATATACTGCAATATTGTTTACGGCAATTTATGTGGATGTTATATACCTGCGGGATGAGCATTTTGCTGGCGATACAAACAAACGCATTGCTTCAAGTATACTGCCAACGTAATGAAATGATGATTCGCTCTAAAATCACATCAAAATACGCAGCGATCTGATAAAATGTTAGACTGTGAGGACGAAATGCCATGAGGCTCTAAAGATGCCATTAGGGACCCCACCCCTCCCAATCTTTCCATAACCTTCCAGGTGCAATTTTTGAAACTCCAGGTGCAAACTCACTCATGCACAAGAACCGAAAATTCTAAGTCTAGCCACAATATTCGACAGGAAGGGGTGGAAGGAGGAGGAGCAGTGCTTTGAGGGATCCGAGGCAGCTGGTGGTTTTTGTCGCTATACATGCTCAAACTTAAGGATTCTGAGGGACCGTCTTTGGCGTAAGCAGGTTTCGACAATTCAACGAACAGCGAAGCATTTACTTGCTCAATAATTGCACTCTCAGAATCAGCAGTCTTAAGGCAGAAAAAACACATTCCCTATAAGAGCAGCCAACTTAACCAAAAAAAATCTCTTAAAAAGCAATGACGCATATTGGAAGATTTACTGAAGTGGGATTTGCAGCTCTAAAAAACGGACGAAGTTACGTTCAGTTTTGAGACTAACTCCGACGCTTTCATATCTGATGCGACCGCTAGCAAAAATTCGTGCTCAATGCACCAGGTGGTCTAACACGGCGTTTTGGACAAAAACCTATGTCGATGGGTGAGTCCTGGAACGGAGTTCCAAAGAATCCTGGAACGGAGTTCGAAAGAATCCTGGAATGGAATTCCAAAACACCCATTAAGAGCAGCCCTCGAAGCTGGCGCAACCAAAGATAATTTTCGAACAGCTTCCAACACTTGAAATGTCAATAGCAGACATTTTGCTCTCAAAGCCATCGTCATCACTATAATGCTCCACAATTATATGTATGTTCCGATGAAGGTCTGCGGCGATCTAAGAGCTATGCGGCAGAAAGAGAACGTCGAAATTACCGTCTACTTTAAGAAGTATTTTATACGCTCGTCGATCCGTTCGACAGTCGGAGGCAGAAAAAATGTCTGCATATAATTAAAGGAGAGTATTAACGGAATAATTCCCGACTCTTAAAAAGCCTTGTTGAATAATTTCCAGGCGAAAGGAATTTTTTATAGATATGAACGACTGACCTCATTAAAACAGCGATATCTACGCTGATAATAGTTTGACAGCGAGAGCACAGTTCTAGAAATATTGGAATCACATCAAACCCCACCACTGCGCTCTGAAAACCATAAACGAGTAATGGACTTATATAAAGGTTGCGAATTTTGTTAACTTAAGTTCCAAGTTGAAAAAAGGTGCTAGAAGGATTTGCAGCGATAAAGTTCGGCGGTGAGCTGAGAGCTGATCAGTGGGGGCAGTACGTCTGAATAAAGCCGATAACTTGACGACCTACCCTCAATTTCTAAAGGCAGAGTACACCCTTAATAGCTCTCCCCGCATACCTCCATTTGGTAAAATACTCCACTAACGATCCCTCACCTTCCTCTTTTCCTTCCGGCACACGTACTTCTTCCCCTCACTTCCACGGAAAACACCAACGAAATGCATCCGACTTCTCTCCTTGAAGTAAACCACGAAGACCAACGACCTTAAAGCAGTGGCAAACCTCCACTGTGCACACCAACCTTTGCGAAAGCTCGTCTATCTCCATTGATTCGTTTTAGGACGACAAAAATTCCAAGTTTGCAGTTCGTACGATGCAGCGTAAAACGTTCACCTCACGCAATCCTTCGAAAAAAATAGAAATAACTAAATAAACTCCCACAAGCATTGAGGCATTTTGAAGATAGGACTATATTACCTGATGTTTCGATACTGTTCTCCTTAATAAATATGAGGCGATCATATAGTTTGCTGGCTGACTGTCAAAGATTCTCGAGGTTGCTCATCTATTCTGTTTAGTTCCACATATACTGGATTCCTTCCGTCGCATAGAAACCAATAACAATGAGTCTAATCGTGAAATTAGCTAATGAGAAACAATATTACCCCTTAAAAATTAAAATATAAAACCATCAATGAACCCTTTGCAAATCTCACAAATATCAGCCGAATATCGAATCCTTTGCTGCAATGGCTATGAAGGTCGACAGCGGATCAATGCGCCTTAAAAGAAATATGCAATAATTAAACATTATATACTATTGGATGCTTAAAATTAAGTGCTTATTATTAAAACAGAAACGAATATAATTGCATCATTCAATATTCATCACATCATTCCACTTTATCGAATTATATTGATAGCTATTTGCAGTTCCGTTGAGTTACTTAGAGTTTCTCAAAATGAATTCGCGAACGACTCGTTTTTTGTCTTTCCCAGATATGGCGCAAATATCCGATATAGGTCCAGGTCATACCTATATCGGGTATGGGTATGACCTGGATTGCTATTATCGATGTTACGCCTTCACGAAATGTTCAATGGAGACTTGCTCAAGCGTTACAGAATATTTAATAAATTTTTATCCGTATGAGGTAGTGGAGGCAAATTTTTGGAAGCCTTTTGAATGAAGAGTAGAAAGAGTTAATAAAAGATGGTTGTTAGTGAACGTTGTGTTGCAGTGGATTTCATCCAGAATCAAATCCAGACGATCAGTCGCATGTCCCTTCATGTATTGTTGAATTTAGCCGTTCCTATGTGGGTCAACTAATCTGTGGATCATCAGTATCATCGACTGTTTCTTAGATAACAACTTCAGTAAACATTTTTCTATTCATTAAATATCGTTTCTTTATTGCGAAGTCATCATTAAACCAAAAAAAGCGAAGTGTTGAGCATTTTCTTCGAATATTCCGATGTAACTGTTGAGCAATTGCAATGCTGTTGAGCAATTGCAATGCTCCGATAACGAACAAACAAAGACGTTAAGAAGAAAGAATTTCGAAGGTCATTCAACGGACGGCGGTTTGACCTTTACAGTCGATAGGTAATTTTTCGTTAACGGTTCATTTCCAAATTGGAGCCACTAATTCAGGTCACAATCACATTGCGTCTCTTAATAACACTGAATGTGCTACATTCTCGTTTCTTTCGAGACGTTTATCACATCGCATTTACCTCTTTTGCTTGATGCTCGTGTTTCGTTCTAGTTAATTTAATACCACTTAATTATGAATTGCTTATATCGTTTGTTGAACGTCGATATATCTTCTCGAAAATGTCTGCAGTTTTGCTTTAAGAAGGATTTTTATCCTTGCTAAACCTTTCGAAGTTCCCATTATGTGAGAATTCCCAATAGATGGTGATTGCAGATCGAAAGATTTTTCCATTTTCCACTTCGTCTATGCTCATTTATAGGATCTGCATATCGCTGTGATGTAAGATGACGACCTGTCTCGGTCTCTTGGATGTTGCAGCTGGCAAGATGAAATCCGTTACTTACAAAGAATCTCCTTATTTTCTGTCGATTCATATTCCGCCAACTACGAGCGCTTTCAACAGACTTTTTTAATGCAGTATTGCAGAACAACTTCACATTTATGTTTAATATCAAACCCACTTGATGGCTATTGGCTATTTATTGAGAAGGATGACCGCATATAGGGGCATAACCATCAGTCAACAGCAACGTTCACCATTCCTTTATTGCATGAAGATTGCTTAGAGTTTGTTGAAGAAGGCAGCAATTAACCGAAATCAATGAGTGTAATCATATTCGAATCTAATAATTGCCTAACGAAATTATCATTAATCTCAAACGAATACGTTTTCAGGAAGAAATTGTTGATATTAAGGATGCTTCAATTGATCTCATCTTCACAAAGAGCCACATTCTTCGCATCCGTATGCAGCACTGTATGCGTTATGAGCGTTATAATAACGCTGCCATTGGTGCACTTTCATACGCAGAAAGTCACCTCAATTATGCTTTCAAAGGTGGAATTATGCAAGGTAAACGAGCGCACATATATTTATGATACAAAATATTCTAAAATCTATCAATTCGATGGATTTAAACTCCTTGAATCTCCAATTTTAACTGCTTAGCATTGGAGGATAAATTTTTACGATATTGATTTTACTTTACTCGTAGAAGTGAGCATCGTTTAACACATATTACAGTTTTATTTATGCCACATTTCTCTAGTGAGAAAAAAATATACAGTGTAATTGGCAATTCACAAATCTCTTATAGGGTCAAGCAAATTCCTCTTTTACAAGCCTACGTCTGCTGCTAATGACAGCTGATTAGTTAATTATCCAATCTCAGATGCAATCGCGCGATATTTGGAAGCAGATGACGTTTACTGAAAGAGTGAGAAGTAAACGTAGCTCAAGCCTGGCAGACGGCGATGCATTCTCGGAAGGTATTAGTGGGGCGTGTTGTGCTTGCACACAAGGACCTGCTGGACCTCGAGGTCCACCAGGCAAAGATGGAAAGCCTGGTTAGCTGCCATTATTGCTTCACCATAGGTTTTTCTCCTAAAAATGATAGTTGGAGCTTTCCGGCCAACATATCCTCATCGAATCATTTTTAGAGTGCCATATTTTGATGCATTGAAAGTTAAAAGATAAACTAGCCAATAGATGTTCGGATTTTCATAAAAATTATTAATTTATGAGAATATGTAACGTGCTTTTCAGTCACTCTGAAATTAACGGTTAGGGAGAGGAAATGTTGACTAATGCATAACAGTTTAGAGCCCAACATCCTCCACTCGGATTTTGGATGCCTTTGAAAGAAAGAGAGAAACACTTCAGCGGAAAATGCTGAATGTTGGAGTGATGTACAATTCACATAATGACTTCCAAAATCCTTTTCAAACGTCCTGTAAACGTTTTCGGTAACAATCCAGGTTTGGGTCATTAAATTCAAAAAAAACCTGTCCACTCGGGTTTGTAACGTCGAATGGGAAGCACATAATTAGGTTGCGTAATTGGCTCATAGTGAGAGCACTATAATAGTGAAATGTGACATTGTTTAGCATCGAAAGTGCTCTAAATTGGCTTAAAGAACCGGCTTTTGCATATTATCATGAAGGTGAGTGGAAAATGTTTCGTAGGCTATTCTTTTCAATTTTATAATCTTCAAGTAATATAAATTAAGAGGCATATGTGTTGGTTATGAAATGTATAGAAATAATATGTTGAAATATTTGAAGGTGCCGTAATTTTTCCTTCAATTTTATTCTGATGAGCTATTTAGAATTAAGCAGTAATCGCTGATTTTGTTTTCTAAAGTATTTTCTTTAAACTGCGGCCGATACCTCTCGACATATCGATCAAAAAAGAAATATCAGCAAAATTTGACCGGAAACAATTTCGAGGGGTTGTTAATAAAGGATAAGTAAGTTACCATTTTCCACCTATATTACTATCCTCATGTGGTGTATATTTTTGAAGTTTCCACGACAAAAGCTACAAATATTGTATATAAGGCTCAATTCAGGTCTGGATGGTGATCCAGGTGAAAACGGTGCACGTGGTCGAGATGGAGTTTATTTACCTGCACCACCTCCGGGCACTAATGCTTGTCAGAAGGTACTGTTGCATTAAAATTTTACATTCTCGTCTATTTGCAATAGTTTCGATATTACGTTTTCATTCTGCAAACGTTATATTGTTCGAAAATTCACAAAAGCCCTAGGAGGAAATATCATTGTTATTGCAGTAGTGGTTAGTGGATTCTGAAGTGAAATTCTCAGTGAAATTCATTTTAAATTGCCGCTTCAAATGTTCGATTTCATCTTTTATAAAAGTGATTGCAATGTGGCAAAAAGTTATTTGGAATTGTGTCTGAAAACGATCGTTTTCAGTTTTACTTAGTGACGAAATCCAAGTATTTCTTGATGTGAATTGGGATTCCTTTTATTTCATTCGTGCACCGCAAGAAAGCTATATATATGTTTATGGTCGCTTGTAACCGATTTTTGTAAACGCGATATTGGAAACAAAAGACGTATGTACGTTCATATTTTGTAGTGCCCACCAGGTCCTCCAGGTCCACCTGGGCTACCAGGCCCTAAAGGACGTCGTGGTGATCCTGGCCTACCCGGACAACCAGGACGCAAAGGAGAGCCAAATCGACCTGGTCCACCAGGACCACCAGGTTTACGTGGAGAACCCGGCCCTCCTGGACCGAAAGGGCCAATTGGTGATCGTGGTAAAGTACTGAACGGTGCACCTCCAGGACCTCCTGGACCACCCGGTAGAATAGGACCCCGAGGACAACCTGGAGGAAGAGGTTGATCTCACGAATATCATATGTTTTATAAATTTCTAATTCAACATGCATAATAATGTCAATAGTAATTTAAAGGCATGTTAATTTCATTCAATAAGACGTCTTTTCTCTTACGACAAGTAAGCACCATCTTTAGCATCATTTTTCACTAAAGGGATAAAGCGGTCTAATTTAATGCTGTCAATGGTACATCGATGGATACAATTTCAAAAATAGGGCTATGAACTTTGCACCAATCTTCACTCTAAAGTACTCAAAGCATGTCGTTAATGTCAGAGAAATATGAAATATGAATAAACTTAAAGCTGTTGCTTTTTTACTAATAATGTTAAACGAATATGCCATTTTACACAATTTCGTTAACGACCTAAATTTGTCAACGTCAATAGATATTTCACATTATGATTTAATATTATTCAGGACATGATGGTAAGCCAGGGCTTCCAGGAAATCAAGGAATTCGTGGACTTGTTGGCGACCGGTAAGTATGAAAGCTTCAGCCTCTTGCAGTGATTATGATATCTGGATATACCTGACCCTGTTTATTCCATTCTTTTGAGAATTATCTTTACGCTGCTCAAACAGAGTGTTTTACTGGATTCTAAACGGATATTTTGGTTGAAGGTAGTACTTAAACAACAACATTTGGACAAATTCTATGGAAACTATAGGTAATGCTCGCTATTTGACAATGAGCTGACAGCTATTCTAGAAAAGTTAATAAATTGCCGTTTATTCGAATTTTTTTCATCACGGAACATTGCTCAGAAACCTTCTTTTCAGTGGAAGTCCAGGTGCGCCTGGTCTACCTGGACCACCTGGACCTATCGGAGAACCTGGAAATCCAGGTTCATGCTCGCATTGTCAAGGTATAATTTAACAGATCATCTACAATTATGACAGGTTTTATGACAAGTAATTATTTTTTAGAATAATATGTGTAGGTTTTAAAGTTTTGCATAGAAAAGGATACAGTTGCATCATCCTCGAGGTAAATGTTATGCTTCAGAGAAATCGTTTTCATACCTTTAACTATAGTAACTGTATGCAGCATTTGATTTCAATAATTAACTTTTAAATGATAACGTTCTTTGAATAAATAAGGAATTTTCTGTGAACTTATACCAAGGTGATGTCTTATATAAGCTTCAAATTACTCCATCGGACATTTTCTCATTGAATTTGTATACGACGTGATATTTACAGCTAATTTCACCTTTTCTCTCTTTGAGCTACTCTCCAATTAGACTATTCACATTTTTCTCCATATATGAACCCTTTCTCGCAATGTCTTTCACTGATTTACGACAGCGATAGGTGGTTTTAGTTATGGTAAATAACTGATTATAATGTTCGAAAAAAAAACTCTTGAGAACAACTCATAGTAAGACAGTAAGTAACTCCACAGGCGTTCCTTGTACCCCTTAAGAGGATGATTAAATTCGATAAAATGTCGAGATTTGTTTTGCCACAAAAGAGTTGAGAACCCGCAGCACAGGAGTCGAGTTTTCTGATTGAGTAGTCGATTTAGTAACAATATCTGCACGGTAATAAATAAAAAGTCAACAAAATTCGATGTAAAATGATTGCCGGACGTTATTTTATGAGATTTTTGTACAAATATTTAAATCCACTGCCCTGTTAAAAGGTCTTTTTTAGGCTATTCGGCACAACCAGCTCTACCTCATCCGATGAGCCCACCCCAACAACCTCAAGTTGTGACACCGATAGTTACTGATATTGTGCCGGAGCAAAAACGGGAAAGCCACCAACCGAGTGAAACACCCGAAACCATTTATGACGATTTCACACCAGAAAAACAAGTTAACAGAGAGTATTTGTGGATTCAGAAATGATCTTCAGAAGTGAAAAAACCACATAATTACAACTGCTGTAGTCGAAACGTCTGAAATGATCGGCGCATTTCAGTTGATTTTTCAGCTGAAGTGAAGATCATTCATACTAATTTTCATGTTCGTTTATGTTCACTAATGGGCGAGCCATAGTGGTCAGGAACGAGAAGTGTTCCAAGTGGTTCCTAATATTTGCACATGCAATATATATATATATATATATATATATATATATATATATATATATATATATATCCTTCTTCTTACTATTGAAGATTGTTGATGTTTATCATTAAATTAGTTTTTCGAAAGAAATCGTCATTACTGCTGTATCATCAAGCTTCTGAGACGTTCTTCGCAACCTGTGCGATTACAGCGAAGTAACCAACACCGTTGAAGGAGATTTGTCAAGTGATAAACATCACCTTTTGCGGATATATACCTATTTTGAGTTTGCCTATAATAAAATTTGCCCATTTATTGCAACGGATCGTCTAAGCTGATTAAGAATTTCAGCATTGTGACGGGATCAGCGAATGAGTGTTCAAAGGATTCGAGTGGTAAAAAAATCTCGGAATTTCATAGTTCATAAATAATTTCAGAAAAATTTTCAAAAATACATTTATTTCATAGAAAATTTGTATTGCACGAAATCACTATTTACAAACGTAGGGAATCGTATGAGAAATATGATATCACAGCAATAACACCGGCGAAAATGAGAGCGAAATCCTTTTGCTCGTTGATTTCTTTGCGCTTTCACTTCTTCCCTATGAAGCCCGCACCCAGACATCGACCCAGCTGGCAAATCATTCCTGGTGGGCACACACCGTTCGAACAGGCTGCAAGTACATATCTCATTTGTTAACGACTAGTAACCCTACAGTCTTGGTCAAGGTAATCTAATAAGCAAACAGCGTTGTATTTCTTCATTACAATAAACAAAACAATAGTAGTAACACGTGTGATTCAGCGAGACATGTAGGTAAGCAGCATGCAAAGTGAACTGACCAAATGTTGAAGCAAAGGCGTTTTGAACGCAGACACCATTAAGACAATATTGGCCAATTGGACAAATAGCTCCTGTGGCACACGCTGAAAGTAGGTTTTTTTTTCAATAGATTAACTTGAAAACACCCATAATCGATGGGTTGATGAATGCAAATACATTGATCAGTCATAAAAGCCGTACAGTTTACCATCAAACATGGCTGAAAGGAACATAATTCTTAGGTTCCGCATTACTGTGAGAAAAAGTTTCTCCATGCCTGCCTAAAGGTAAGTCATCTTTCATAAATTTAAGAAAAAAATCCGATTATGAGAATGAAATCTGGATAACAAAATGTAAATAGAAATATCACGGGCATTAGTGACAACAGCCAGTTGGTCTATATGATATCGTTATACATAATAAGCAGAAATGGTGTACTCATATGATTAGCAGTATTTACTAGTAAGAGTTCAACAAAAACAATGCGCAATTAAATGAACCAACATTTCACATGATATGTATATTTGTTTATTACGGGAATAGATTGGTCAACAGTCTTTGAAGATCACTCCGATCTGATCAGCAGTGCACGTAGGGGTGTATGAACTCATCAAACGAATGATTACTTCATAAGTCTAAAAAGCGGTTTGATGGATACGCCGATGATCGAAAATAAGTAATTTGTAAATTATAAAAGGTGTTTGTCACACAGACAGAATGAACAGCTTTATTAATAACAATAAATAACTTTACTTTAGATGTTTTAGAATAGGCAAAGACACCACAAAAATAATGATAAACGAACAGGTGCTAGTGAGTTGTGCTTGACTACCGCTATAGACGACATTGCTCTGCGTACAGAACCCATTAACGCATATTTGTCCATTTAGGCATTGTTGCAATAAATTACATGGTTGTGTTCCTGCAAAAATTATCCTTGAAAAAATCATCCTCTTCGTTCAATTCCTACCTGAACAAGATATGATCAGCAAGGAAAGTAGTACCTAGCAAGAACATAAATGAATCCTTTGATCTTGAGCATCCTTCGCATGTGTTAACGACTATGTTCTTGTTCAATGATCACAAGGTCATCTTATGGGCAAGTCACTCCTCCTTTTCAAAGTCACTTTGGTAGAACCGCGTTTTGATATTCGGCCAGTACCAAGACCGAGAAGCGAGAAACATGACTCGCGAACAACTACCAGCATAATTCTAACTACGGGGCAGGAAATACTGTATCGCAGAAGAAATCTAAGAATAATATGTGCTCGATTGTGCTTCAACTTTTTTGGGGGAGCAATTTATATTAATGGGAAATAATCTGCAATTATATTTATTTATAGCTAAGTCACGTCGTACGATCCAGTATTCCATGCTGAAAAAAGAAACCACTTCACTTATGTCCTCCCCGAGAATCCGAATTTGGAAATTCAATCGTTCACGATCATTTAAAATCATTCGTAAAGAACCAACTTGGAAAGCAAAGGTCAGTGCCAAGGGCATTGAGTGAGTTTAGAGGTGTTTCGCAAGAATGCGATTTGAACATGGGACGAAAATTTCGACTTTGAAATGACTCTTCCTCATTGATTAGCTCTTGCTCCATCAAACATTCTAGTAGATCATTGTAAAATGCGATATAAAATATATAATCTATAAACGAAATAAAGAGTGAATAAATTCTTATTGACAGCGATAAGTAACTTTAGCGGATCTTAATTGTTCATATAATAAAATAGAGTAAACTGAATTAAATAACTGGATTAAATGATTACCTCCAACGGTATTCATAGCCATGTTATATACGCAACGACCATATAAGCAATTTTGCCCCGAATAGCAATCAGTGTTGAGTGTACAAACTGAAATGTGCAAATTTTTACCAGTCTTTTTGTTTTTCAAGCATACAATATGAGCACTTATTAGTTATTTTTTCTTCGCATTCATTAAACAACACTCCTTCCCTATCACATGCACATATATTCCACTCATTAACGTGCCGACATTATGTGAGTATAAAATGAGTTTTTGAATTTCGCTTTTTTTCTTTGAATAAACCACATAGTCGTGCTTTATTCACTTTTATTTTCTACAAACAATTATGTACTGCCTCAATGTTCTGCAAGTCACTTATTTAGTAACTCACAACTATCTTGATTCCGGCTATCGGATAAGGCTTGACCTCAAAAAACCCTGGCCAATAAATGGCCAAAAATCCTGGCCAATAAATGACCAAAAAACCCTGGCCAATAAATGGCCAAAAAACCTTGGCCAATAAATACTCCTCGATCCTCTATTAAGGAAAAATCGATCCGGAATGAGATAACATCAGAAACCTTGCCATGACGACTATTATAGACTAGTTGAGCCCGTCTGGGAGCTGCTATTATGATGCGCGCATCTATAGCGCAATGCACGCACATAATCGTGTTATCAACTGTGAATATAATATTTTCGATAGATTTTCGCTTTAAAAAATCACTACTCGTAATATGACCGGCAGTTTCAGGATTCAAATTCCGCGATCGCAACACTCCATAAATCCGGTTATTCGTATTCTCCATAAAAACATAATAATTACGAAAAAAATAGTAAAACTATTATTTGATGGTGCGTTAATCCTATTCTATGCATTTCATACTCTCTGATGATCACAAAAAACACCCACTAAAATTAACGAAATTGAATTTTAATATCAATTTTTAGATTTTCAATTATTTTTCGATTTCTACAGTCGATGTGCACCTGAAAATGCTGCTGCGGTCGATACATAAGAGTTTTCCATATTGCGATATAGACGATAACATTCTGATAGAAGAGAACTTTTTGAACGCAGTGAGAAAACTGTTACGAAACAAAAGGCTGAAAGAGATTTAGGAAGTTGTTTACATTTAGAGGCTGCCATTCCTCCGGTGAGCATCGAGTTTCCTACTGGCATCGATCCGTATGCGGCGACTCCTGTGTTGTATTGCGAGTTACCATACGAATTATAGCCGTATCCACTATAACCTCCGTAAGCCCCATAAGCACCAAGGCCACCGCCAAGCGATGATAAGCCGGTCGTTCCGGTTGACATACATATGCCGTTCATACAAAGTTGTCCATAGGGACACGAAATATATCGGCACATATCATAGCCGTAACCAGATAGTGCGGTGAGGAAATTACTTCCAAGAAGCTGCGTAGTGCATAAACTGTAAGTGAATTAGCTAACAAACCCGGATGTACCGATAACGAAATATATGGAAAGGCTATAGGGAGAGCGCATGAGGTGGAAGTAATACAAGCTTAAAACAGTTCAGATTTTACAATAGTGGAAAGAACTAATGCTCGCCAAAAATGTCTTGCCACGTTGAAAAATTTATGTTGAGAATTTGCCCCTAAGCGAATTTAACTGGGAGCGAATGATTGCGACATCAAGGGGTCACGTATCATTCGCATTGGATTAATGGGGATGTTTTTGCCTTATCGAATTTGCAGTATTCGCATTAACGCCTATTCGCCTGTTCGCACCTTCCTCTCTCCCACCCGTCCCCCTTTTCATCGTCCCCTTATGAGCTTCAAAGGCGGTCTCACCGAAGTCTATTAAAGACCTCCTTAAGACTAAGAGGGCTCCATAAGGAGTCTTTTCCATGCTGAGGGACCTTCGTAACTTCTCATTATGCCGACAGAAATGCAAAGCAATAAATCAGTATTAACGTCCAAGAAGATATGCCTTCTCATGCATAAATATGCTGCAGGATGCTTACTTATTATCGTTAGTAAACATGCGAAGTTTATAAAATCAAAGACGCTCATTGAGGTTAATGCCATGATCAGAATTTACTGCTAAGCGGTAAAAGTCCCGGTTGAATGGATGAACGTAGTGAACATTTTCAGATTTTCTCGAAATTGGGGAAGAAGAGATTGGATCAGATGAGCAATGCAAGGGTGAAGTAGAGGAGAGAGGAGGAGAGATAAGATTACTGCACGTATTAATAAGACTTGTATATAAAACTTAATTAAATAACCTGAGAAAAGTCGACAGAAGTACAAAAAATAGCATTGCCATATTATTCGGACGTTACACAACGAGAAGTACTGACGATGATACGTTGCGCACTATACAATGAGGTTGCGACACTGGTGAAGGTTGACTGTAATCCCAAATAACAGATAATAATTGCGAGTTGAGGGATTCAATAGGGACCAGCCGGTAATGCAACTATCTCCACAGGCAGCTACTATAATTGCCGCCCAGTACATATAGACATACATACATACACACACACACCTGCAATAACATCAAACAATTATATCAATGCCGTTACACGTCACAGTCTCTCGTGAAAACTTAACGAAAAGAAAAACTATCACTTCATTTCCGCTAATAGACAATTCCCGCTTATTCGAAAGGTGTTGAGTTAGACGACAGTGTCACACCTTAGAAGAGATATCCCCTCCCCTCTTCCCTAACCTATTCCATCCTCCTCCACTTCTCGATCCCAGTACTGTTGCTTATCGATGCTCTCCGTTATAATGCCACTTAAAGCTGATGAATACAGATCACATGGTTTTGTACCATTTGTTGAAGGCTGTCTTTAGATCTCTATTTGAAGGCAATGCATTATCAACGTTTAGTGCTGCACGACATTAAATCATGCAAAACAATGTTCGCTTACGTTCGTTAATTAAATGACATGCACTGAAATGAGCGAGAAGCCGGTTTGCTGTTGTGAGCAGAGAGTATGAGACGGCCAACAACTAGAACGCTCTCATCGGGCCATCTCTGCACTTCCTCTTCTTTTTATTTCGTTATATTTTTCCAGCTCGCAATTTTCTGTGGATTCGTTTTGCCTAGCCGAATTTTTCAAGAAAGATAAGTCTCGTATAATCACACTTTATTGCCATAAATCATATTGTAGGCTGGAAAATCCAACTTCTACTTAAATTTTGGTTCGAAAGAAACTTGAAACTAATGGATGTTGTCTCTGTATTTTGTTTCTATTGAACATGACCTTTATCGGTTCTTAATAGTAGTGTAAGAGTAATTTCTATTTCATCTGAAAATCTGTACTTTTTGAAAGAGATCTGGAGGTGCACAGATCAATGTAGAACTGCATAGTGACCGAATCAAATGATGCGTAAAACGCTTGTAAATGAAGGGATGAGCTCATGTAGAGTTCGTTTTCTTTATGTTTCGAGTCTTCGCCGAAAAAAATGTTCTGAAGATAAAAGAGAAGCCATGTTGCAACATCATATGCCAGGCCAATTTTTGATGGCCATCAGCTGACATTCGATCACCTGCATTAGGATGTGCACTTAAAACTTCCAAAATATCATGTCTCATTTAGGAGGTGTTACTCTCAACCAACGAATACTCTTGATGTATTGGCTATTCGTTCTAGTTGCCATACAACCTTCTTATGCGAACAAATTCCATCCAAAGCGACATCCTCATCTATGGATCAATACGACCTATCAAGCGGAAGACAATGGCATCGAAATTCATCAACTTCCACAATGTCATGCTTGGAAAATATGGTGGCTTATGGAGGTGCACAATTTCATTTTGTTCAGCTGAAATCATCTCGAACAGAGTTAGTGGGGATTCATAGCATCATTAGTAATGGCAGCACCATGAATTAGAAGACGTTCCATCTTCTCATAACCGGAACTCTTCGTCTTCTCATATGCAGCCTATATCTTGCATTTTTATATCCAAAAGTGAAGCTGTATTAAGCAATAGTAAGCTTACATATATATATCGATCGCTTGCAGAGAGAAGATATTGATTTGACCAGCGAGGATGTCGATGCGATCGCGACAAGGAAGAGCAATATGGTTTTTAAGACGAACAAACTGCTGAAATCATATGGCATCTCTGATTCTCTCCTCGATCAGTATGAGGTGAGTGCCCAGTATCTTTGCGACTATGGCTATCGGATCATTTTAGCTTTGGATCACTACCCACCTTACTGCGTTTTATTAAGGAAAACTTGTCAGATGTAAATCGTGATGTCATCGAGATTATTCATCTATTTATAGTTGTTTCTCCATATGGCTAAGCTTTTTTGAGGAGGTTTTCCTCCCGCTACATAGCATCCCAGATCATTGTTTGGTTTATAAGTTGTTATTGAGCTAAGTGAAGCGTTGAGATTCTCATCTTCATCGAATATCAGTCACTTTTGTAATCTCATTCAATTTCTTCCTAGCTCATTTTGGCAGGTCGTTCAAAGGTTCGTTCCTTGAATATTGGTTGCCCGATATCTTAAGTTTAAGAAGCGTATTTTTATAAGGTTATACTTGTTTACCCTCTAGTCTATCTTGAAATGCTTAAAGTACAAAAGTCTGTTTTATACAAGTACTTTGAAAGCCCTCATCAATAAATTGGTCTTTGCCCTTTCAACGTGACAAAATTGCAGAAGAACTGCACCGATCTCCTAGCTAAACAGCACTTTTGGAAATATCGTCTTCTAAGCTCAATGTGAACAGGCTCGGAAACACGAAAAGGTCAAAATATATAAAACCTCATATGCTGCAGACAAAGCAGTATTTGAATACAGCTCTCACTCTCCTTGACTCTCATTTGGATATTTTAGTGGATAATTCAGTTTTCTCTCTTCCATGTGGGTTTCTCGCACCATCATGAATGATTTTATCTGCGCGCTATTTTTCAGCCCAAAGAAAAAAATTTGTTTTCAGACGGTTTATATCAATTTCGAGGAAGTATGCAGAAATCATAGTCGAATATTGTGGATCAATTCAACTGATGTGCTCAGGTAATGCTCAGCGATGCTTCTTGTTTTCATTTGCATCCTTCACGTGGTACAAGTTTACCTCGTGTCCTATACAACAGACCATTCGGGCTGTTCCATATAAAGCTCAGCAACGTTTTTCCAATCTTACCTCTCCCCATGCTTCATATAATTCATCTTAGTATCATCTTGTGCCAAATCGCTTCATAAGTTTCACAAATAAGGCCGAAATGTTTTCAAATGAGTATAACACACAGTTTCAGTAACATACAAATGAGCACGAACAAGTGAATGAAGCAATGCGCTGTTTAAACCTTTTTCAATAACCTCTTTTTTTACCTTCAAAAGTTTGTCTTTTTAAGGCAATGCATTGTTCTATAGCCATCATTTAAGAATACCCACGAATCCATGTCATTCTACTCTTGTTTTGAGCTGTTGTCCTCATAATCGTAGTTGGTGTTAACGTTAAGGTGCTCCACAAATTTCAATCTAATGATGCATATTTCATCGTCATCAGTAAATAGAATATTTCAGACGATATCACCTCAACGCTATGCAGATTTGTGCTCCATATCGAAAACATTTACGACCTTCAATGAATGATGTTCTTGAGAGTATTGTTAATGATAGCGCACATGATTTGTCTACTGATATGATTGAAACTTCTAAAGGGTATCGAGCATTATTTCGTTTATTTATTTATTTCTTCAGTCAATCAGCATCAAAAGTAATGCCTAATAAGCAGTTGTGAAAAGTGCTATTAAGAGAAGCTGAAAAGTTCGGGAACAATACTAATTTCGCAGTTCGCTACTAACATTTCCAAACTCTGATTGAAGTGCTTAGCTTAGAGATCTTCACGTTTTCCTTTCGAATATCTTTCGTGCTTATAAAGCAACGCTCAGTTTCGTCTTTTGACTATTCAGTTTCCCAGTAAAATAAGGACGTGATTATTTTCTGTAATTCATTGAAAACTGCGAATTTCCACATGTGAATTTTTGAGTCATGCAGAGTTTTTGACTTGGTCAGTAAATATTGATTGCGGATTAAAATAAATATTCAAACATGCGGATAAGTGATGACGCAATTCGTATAGCTGCATCTTCCTCATCGTACAGTCATTTTTCACGTCTCCTTTTGAAATGAGAGTTGCAAAATGAGATTCCGATCGATGAAAAATGCGTGTAGTATTTTTGGCATCTTCAAGTGCCACCCCTGATTCTCTTGAAATTGGCAAATGGTCTTGGGATAACGGTATGGAGATAAGGTATGGTGGATATATACCATCGAATTCCTAGGCTACAGCGCAATGGTCTCAAAGTTCAATGGCCGTGCAAGCACAAAGGTAGATCCACACATACACATGCAAAGATAATATCATAGTGCGCTTCTGAGAGATTAATTTGCGAAACCCTATGAAAATACCACATTAATCACACTCATTTCGATTGACATTTGTAAAATATAATTTATTTAGGAGACGTAAACGACGACAAAGTGGATATCGGGCAGAAGCAAGAAGAATTGAACAAGATATTGAACCATCGTTTTCATTTGTTAGTGTCTATGGCAAAGAAGATGGTATCCGAAGAATGGACACAATGTTGTTGGTTGATCATGGCAAGATGGATACTACTAAACAAATAAAAACCGACTATATTGTGTGTTTTTTAAAGACAGATTTTCCATTATTTTAAATTAATTTAAATAGTTTAATAATTTCATTCTGCCATAGGCTTTAGATTCAGCATTGTGAGTTTATTTTGTTAACTCTCTGTTGAACAATTCTTATATGTGCTTTTTTAAACAGTTATTATATGAAATTTCACTCTAGTCTACTCGAATGTCGCTAAAAGTATACTAAATTTTTTTGGTATTACTAGCACACCGGCTATACCACAATTCAGTTTCAATTCGATAGGTCTAAGTATGTCTGACTGAAGTAAATGGACAGTCGAAAACCCTGTAAAAGACAACGATGGATGTTAGATTAAGGATGCCATGAATGTCGTAATAAATAACTGCTGCATAGGAATGATATGAGTGCATGTTCTTATCAGTGTGGCAGTGGTAAATTACGATCTCATCTCATTTTCATAAGCTGCAAAATGTTGAGGTCTTTATGCTCATGAGTTAAATATGGCCCTGAATGTGACCACGTGTTCACATTTGAAATCATTAGGCATAGATCACCTGAGGTGTGAACAGGTGGACGCCATATTTCCAGGTGGATTTCGACGGCAACGATGAACATCCTGTTGTGATAGTACGTTCTAAGACGTTGGCTGATCGCTTAGGTTTGAATGCATCTGCTAGTATATTTCAACTTCACGAAGGAATAGGAATATCGCTTGGTGCAATTTGCGTTGGCAATGCACCCGAACTCATCAGCGATCATGAAGTTAAACTTTCCGTAGAAGGTAACCGCTTTATTAAACTAATCCATACAAATACTGGATGCTATTGTGCTACTGATTCATTGCAGTACTATATAGTATATGCATTCCATAATGCGGCTCAATAATATCATAAAATTTAGTCTTGACTGAAGAACTAATCCATATTTTATCCACTGTTATTCTTTTATCAAATGCAATTCTTGTTTCACTCTCAAGCTTTCTATTTTCATAAAATTTTCCTCGCGTTGATAATTACTATCAGTTCACTGTAGGAGAAACCGATCAATAACTTATGATGCCTTAGGAAATAAGAGTATGGTGGATGGTTTCCATTTGCCACACAACCGCTTTCTTCTTCAGCATGTTGTCTATGGAGATGAGTGTTCTTCCAGTTGAAAGCGATTTTCTTCAACAGTCCTAACTATTCATTTCACATATTTCCGTTCCATTTCTCAAAGCCAATGACCGAAAAATTTTGATGTCCATCGATTTTTACATAAGTTTAAGGCGCATTTGTTAGCAGGTCATTCACTCTCTATATAGCGAAATCAAACTTCGGCAATACAGTTTTTGGAAATGCCGTCGTTTGGATGAGCAGTAAGTGATCACTTCGAAATGGTCCCGAGACCATTGCATAATTAGTTGGAATTTCCTCATTTTCGTGTGATCTCACCTCAGAATTTTTAAATTACTCAATTCGTTACCAATATTTACTATTATGAGGTTAAAATCAATTTCTTAGAAATCGTAGCTCATTGACAAACCCAATTAGTAATTGCATAAGATTGAATGTGACAAAAATAATAGAGTGCAATGCGTCTGTGTAGTTTAGCATCGTTTTTTATGGTTTAAAATGTGTTTCATACTAACAAATCGGACAAATTTAATCAGAGGTACGAAATAATGTTCAACTGTTCGATAGAATTAGCATGATCTTTGTATTAATAAGCAGTATCGTGGGTCATTATCTCTAGGAGGGCCGATTGCCTCGAATGTGGGTCTTCATTTCGACGCGACTCGTTTCGACATTCAAAAATTGGCTAGCACTCTACGCAACGATACAAAATTGAACGATATTTTACGAACGTTTGACGAAATGATTGCGTCTGATGAACGACCACTCGCATCCACCTATATTTTACCGGTGCTTAAAAGGGCTCAATATGACGCAAGGTTTGTTTGACCTTATGACTACGAGTAAGTGTTTAAACATTTTGTTATCGCTTTTTGCAATCATTTCATATCGCATTAGTAAGTTTCCAAATTTACAGAACACCGCCAACTCTTTTTACTGGTCAAACGGTTGACGTGAGGGTTGGAATTCATGTGCAGTCAATATCGAATTTTGAATTGACTACCATGGTAAGTGTCACATTCCAATTCGTTTCGTGTGTTGCGCCTCATGAAACACATTTTGATAGATCAGATTTATATACTAATACGCTAACTGTTACAGATAACGAAGTAAAACTTCACTGATATTCTGATGTACATACGATAGGTTGTACTTCTATTTTGAATTTTGAGCAGTGATTTTCTTACGAACTCAAATCTCAGCCTTGACGTTCATGTCTGGACTATAGTTTGACTTAAACAGTCGATGATTATTATTTCATGCATATGGTTGCGTTCTTGTGACGAATCAATTTCAGGACTACGATATGGACGTTTGGTTAAGAATGGCATGGAGAGATCCGCGATTGGCTCATGGCTTCAAAGCACCAATCCTTATCAATGAAGAAACCTTTTTAAAGTTAGTACTGCAGATTATATTTGTTCGGCAACGTCTGCGTGTTGGGATGCATGATGAAAAGCATAAATAAGATTCCGCCAAGTTACATTAATTTTTGAATATCAGCTTGATTTTTATCAACTTTCTTATGACATCGAGTATGTGAATCACCTTCAAAAACAAAAACTTATATGCATCGTTATGTAGCCGGAGTGGTCAATTATTCAAGTTTTATAAGCACTTGGATATCTGTTGTTGCTTTTCCATTTGAAGTGTTCGTAAGTGAGTTTAGATGACGAAAATAGTCTTTGGATTTCCGGCAATGCTCAAATCCTTGAATTATTGGAAAATTCCAATTTGTTAACAGCCTGGAAATATTCGAAAGAATTGTTCATCTTTTCATATCATAAATGTACATTTTACTAATAGAAGTACACATTTTAGATCATCATACATAATGAATATTCAGATATATTTTATTTCATTTATAATTGTATATTAAAATTTCACAGTGCACATACGAACTGAATAAACATTTTAGGAGGCTTTGGCGACCAGATCCATTCTTTGCTAATGCGAAATTTGCGCTTTTCCATCGAGTCACCTATCTCAATTTCTATATGTTTGTTTTCCCCGACGGGGAGATCTTCTTCGAAAGTCGGTGAGTTCGAATGGCATTGATAAATTAACGAAACGATTATTCGTTCCTACTAAATTTTACAACTGCAATGCAAAATAACGGAGCCTTATTCGTTTCCTTGCATTCACTAGGTCTGCATGTGCAAATGATAATGAGATATCATTCGTTCCATCGTAGCATGTTTCTTATGGTTTACCATCTTCCTGTTATGGTCAAAGAGAGGTAGATACTTGGCAGAGCGGGAGTGGTAGGAAAGGAGGAGGGTGATCAGTGATGCAATGATCTCGGTGCGACCGATCTGCACTTATCAAGAATGGTGCAGTCAGTAACTGAACTATTCAAGTGAGCATTTAAGACGAGGCGCAAGAGAAAGTGGATTTTTATTATAACTTAAATATCTGTTATTGTGGCGATTACATTATATGAATTCCGTTTGTTGAGAGACAATTGTTTAAGGCTTTATTTGAAGCTGATCTGTCAGTTAGTGCTATGCAAATATCCACACGACAATCAAATGTGCTCATTACGGATTAGCTCACGTATGGCTTTATTATTTATGCAGTCAACTTAATCTTAAAAAGAGAATGGTTAATTCAAAGTTGCCCTTAGGCATTGCCAAATTCTACTTCATTCTCCGACCACACACATTTATTTTCTGTCCTATGAATTTTAATTGCTGATGAATGTGTATGATGTGACACTAAATTTTATAGCTCAATGCTGGCGGAGATTTTTCTTCGTGAAGCACTTTGAGCTAAAATATTCCCAATTTTTAATGTTCGAGGCATAATGTGCTCTACTCTACGTGATACGGATAACAGTATCGTTATCACATCAAAAGTTGGTAATTTTAACATCACATGGGATCGCACATGAAATCTTTGTCTTCACATCAGATAAATTTGCTGTAGACCTGCTTATTGGCCAAGAATTTCATATTATTAGTAGAAAACTATACGGTCTCTTCAGTGATATCTTACTGCAACAGTAAATTGTAAGTAATCAGCAGTAATTTTTCGTTGTGAAATAGAATTTAGTTGGCTTCACGAAAGATATTATGCAATTCCGCTGGTTTTCAAATGTTGACGATGCGATTCGTAAAAATGAACATGTGCAACTACCTGAACTGTATATTGTCGGGTACTCGAAGCATGAATGTGATGGTAATCGCAAGTCAGGTTCGTTCGTTTGTTCAATTCCTCCATACAGCACTAGACGTTATAGAACCACCTTAATGTTATATTTATGTGTTGAGGCTATATGTCCGCCAAAATGAAGTTCTTTTTTTCGCCGTGTGCTTTCCTCACTTGAGAAAAACTTAGCCATTCCACTTCCAAACAAGCGCTTCATATGGTTTAAGTGACGTTTTAATCTTCAAGTTGCATCTGAGTTCTTGTTGCATGAGTCTGTGGATTTTACAGCTTTCGTTTCCTCTACGAAATTTTACGCGTATCAGGTTGGCAGTCAGGTGAGGAATAAATTTTCTGTGTCAAACACCTGTAATTCATTTGCGTTTTCAGTGGCTTTTTAAGGCGAGGAGCGAAGTGAATAGCCATAGAGATTATACAGGAATGACCCGATCACACCAACTGACAGATAGATGGTTAACTATAAGATATTTACGAAACTTTGTGGTTTTCATGAAAGATATTATAGCAGATCTCTTTTGCCGTCCCATATGAAGAGGTTTGATGGGAAGAAATCTTTCCCCTCTTCCACTTTCTGTCTTCATGCTCTGACGTTGAGCTACTCCCTTCCTTCCTGCGTTCATCCATTCCCTCCACTCTCTCCCAATTCTCCAAGTTTCGTTTCCGGGCAGTCTCTGGCCGCGAGAAAGGCTCCAACTTATTACCGTCACGGCTGATAATTGTAGAATTTAAGCTAGCAAATAATTGTTCTTCTCCGGAAAGTCATTTTCGGGAAGCATTTCCTGAAAAGGTATAGTTGCCAAAAATATACACCCTTGATTAGATAGATCCTAATTTTGCGTATGCTGTCAGGTAACTTTTCTTGTGTGGAGGGACGTTTCTATATGAAGAGGACTCTCGGCTATCATATGGCGCAGACTTATATCCCTACTGCCATCTGTGTTGTATTTTCCTGGATCAGTGTATGGTTGCCCGAAGAGTTCGTCGATGGACGTATTTTCGTATCGCTAACTGTTTTTCTAACATTAAGTGCAGAAAGCAGCTCAGCAAAGGAAATTCTGCCTAAAGTTTCATATATGAAGGTGGACTATTAGAGTATTTTTGTTATGTAGCATCACCTTCTTATACAGCGAAAGTTTTATATCCCTCAAAGGACTTAAGTTTATTTGTTATAATTTAAGAGACGATACTTTGAAATGGTTTAGGAGAAAAAATACCAGGTAACCTCGGACCGCTCAGTTGAATTTAGGTGTTGACTAGTTGAGGTGTGCTAATATCAGCTCATACGAACGCTTAGGAAGGAAGCGGCCGATATTAATTAAGGATAAATGATCATGCGCTATACTGAATTAACGTTAAAAAAATGGATTAATCAACAGTCTGGATTGGAAATTTTCGAAACTTTTGGCCCCATATAATGGTTTAAAAGTGTGCGCCTAAGGAGAATAGCGTTAGCCCAAAAGAGCACATAAATTATCGCCTATCGTCTTCAGCATCTCAATCCTCATATAGACGCATTGGAAAGAGCACATTCATATATTTTCTTCAATAAATGTAAGACAATTTCGAGGAATTTCAGGCTATTGATATTTGGTTCGGTTTCACAGCAATTTTCGTTTTTGCCACTATGTTACAAGCGCTCGCAGTGATCTCTTTAGAACACAACAGCATTAAACTGGTATACGAGAAAAATTTACTATAACATTTCATTTCTATCTTTATTTATATATTCCTTTTAACAGACCACCTATTCCTCTTACTTTCACGCCTTTTTATAGGAAAAGCTTCCACGTAAGTATGATTTATTTCCAAACAGACACCTTCCAAATATAATCGCCTATTTCAGTATTGTTTATTATGTATGTTATTAACTAAGGAATTATTGTTTTAATAACACTAATCTTTATTATCAATTCATACGTGATAAGATGTTATTTTAGCGCAAAAAAGCCGAAGAGGGTGCCGGTCACATACCACGTTTCCAACTGATGAATCTTATGCTAAAATCGGAACGATATCATAAATTGGCACGAAATATGGATACCTATTGTAAAGTACTCTATCCGGTCATATTCCTCCTTTTTCTTATTATTTATCGTTTTGTTATTATCGAGGGCGATGAGAAAAAATGCTTGCGTTAAGGTGGAGATAATAGGATTTTTGCTCATTTCAGAGCACTGAATATAACGATAAAGTGATATGGTAATCTAATTATGTCGATTCATATGTTGGCATTAAGAGTTAAATGAAAGTGGCTGCATCGGAACTCAGGTGAATTCAGAATCCTTATCTCTAGATAATCTAAAGGCCCATCCTCAAATGTCGGTTATGACTGCTAAACTGACTTCAGTGAAAGATCTCCGGGTCGCGAGGATCGAATGCACTGAATGAAATTTGCCTATTGCTGGATAACATCGTAGCGTCATTCTAGGGGTTTTTTACTCGCTCAATTGATTGCGCTCATTTTTGTGCTCGTGATGTGGAAATTGTGGCTAAAGGTTAATATGGTTGCTCATTATGATGATCCTGTACATGGCAGATGTATAGATGTATAAAAATTTAATGAACAGCTTATTGAGGTATTGCAAGGGAATATTTTGATGTCAAAGCACCACTCTATGTGGTCCAAAATTGCTAGTGGTAAAATGTTGCTGAAACGATGCAAATCAACATAAATTCCCTTAATTAAGTACAAAAATCTTTTTTCAAGGTGATAGAAACAGTTCCATTATTGGGTTTGCAGAATTGGATCCATAAGCTCACGGATTAATGATCGTCGTCTATTAGATTTAAGTTCTATATTAAGATACTATTATCTGTTCTAAAATAAAATCTTGGAAAGAGAGATTAACAACGATGTGCTTTTATCGGAAAAAAAAGCAGCAACGTTATAAGTAAACTTTCGTCTTCTCATCATTTCGACATGAACATTTCGAGATGCTATATTTTATTTAATTTCCATATTACATCTTATATAATCTTGATAGAATTACAATAACTGAATGATTTACAATCAACTGCTGACAAGCAGAGATGCTGTGGATAAGCTAAGAAGTATCCTTAAGGGGTTTACATCATCCGTAAATATAATATACACAAAAACTGTTCTTACTTATGGTTAAATTCATGAAGAGTCGTTTGACGATTAACGTTGGAAGATGTTCCCATGAAATACTTCATTATGTGTTCAAGACTTAATATTTACTGGTTGGTGAGGAAAAGCTGGACAGAACTTCATACTGTTCTCCGCCTATGTTTGTATATACCATACTGTTCTATACAGTCTCGAAAATCAACAGAAAAAAGGCGATTGCTTAAAAATGATCAGGATTTAAAGCTTCAAATTTGATTTTTTAAAATTTACATTCAAGTTAAGAAAAGATGGAGTGTAATTGAAGTGATTTGTGGTTTACGTGACACATTCAATAATTGTATTCTTTCATAAACATGGACAGGTTCCGCCGTTCATTTCATTCGTCAAGCAACCATTTAACTGTAGGCAACAGATTAGAGAGTGTGGTCTCTGTAAGGCGTAAATGCCATCCTCATGGCAATACTTTGAGAATTGCTTAACGTTGTGCGACCTTCGCATTCATCGAGCGATTGCTGTTGAACGCTAATCGAAAATGTTGAGAACTCTATTTGCCGTACTTCTCGTCAATGGAGGTGAAGCAACATATTTCTTCCATATTCTGCGCTTTGATATTTCATGGATGTTTACATTTGTCCATTCCGGAAAACCTTTCATCGCAATATACCGGGAGTTTGCTGTATTTATTGATGCCGGAACGCGTCCTACGATAGTATGAGTTGAGCGAATTATTATGGGATTATTTTTAACATTCAACCCTGTCTTCTCATACATCTCTCACTTTTTGACCTTTCCGATGAAAATGCCAGCTACAAAAGTTACGAATTTCAAAACATCCTTCATAGTGATTTCATTTACGATTGCAATGTATAGTGACGCTAAAATGCTTTATATATTTTAGCAGTAATTTTTCTGCAAGTTATTTCTCTGCGGTGGGACTTTCCTCATTCGCCATTAACAAATAGTAATACGCAACAAAAAAGGGCTCTGCACGTGAAGTGTGCTAGAAGTTTTATGTTTGATAGATTGGAAGATCTCTGAAGGAAATGATCACAGAGCATAAGAAAGCGACTAGAAGATGATTGAAGAAGTAATACTGCGACAAATGTGTCCAACGATCGTGTTACATCGAAAGTTATAACAGAAGGGTTCACCGCCGACCACTTACCTAAGTTCAAACAAAGTAAAACCTCAGAACTTTGAAAAACCAGGTAAAACTCCTACTTAGGATACTTTCAGTGTAATATTCGATGCGTCTTCCAAGAAAATTTTATGCTCTTTTCATTTCTTCCAGAAGCTTAACCGAATTTTACATAATTGGTTCTTAATTAACGATGTACGATATGATAAAGGAAAGTGTGTGCCATATTTCTGAAAGAAACAAAATTTCAGGATGAATGAGGATATGAGAGAAGGATGAAGTTTATGGATCAATTTTTCTGGCCAGTGAAATACCATTTTTATAATTCCAACCAAGAAATAAAACGACTATTTGAAATCATAACCTCATAAGTTAATCTTATTCAACAGGGGGCATCTTAGGGGGAAATGTTGTGAACCTTTTGGATGCTCTTAACTCAACTGATGTTTTTAATTAAAGTGAATTTATTCAACTTAATTTAAACTAATCTCAATCAATTGCGATATATGCAATATTGATGTTTTATTTATTAAATTGTTTAAATAGGTTTATAGGTTTAAATAAATTCCTATAAAAGATGCGAGTTTTTCCATTATGCTTTTCCTCTGAAACTTCTCCTTTCCTCTCTAATGAAACCATAAGTAAGTTGGAAAACGATCTTCACCTTCAGCTTTCATTCTTAAGTGTGCGGCTCTTCACGTAGACGATGAAAACCGGAAAGTGAAAGTGCGTAGCGAATTCGATTTCAACGAACTCTCATCTCACCAACGAGAGAGAGCCCAGTTCACAGAAAAGTGAACAGTTTCCAGTAGTACTATGTTAGAAAAAGTCCACACTTTTCGATAATTCAACGCTTTTCTGTATGGAAGCGAAGAGTTTGTTGCAGTCGGCCACGTGATTCAATCTTCTATTTTGCAGCGGTTGAGCCACTCAACAATGTCGTTATTACCAGATTTCCCTCATATATCATACAACTATGGAGGCGTAGCTAAGAAAAAAGAGAACTTAAGCGTATAAGAGTACCAATTATACCGTTGAAATTTCTACAATATAAACGGATTGTTTGAAGTGTTCGTTTTTTCCCCAGATACATAGCCCTCTTGTGGTCATCATCGACAGTCTTCTTCTAAGAACAGTGTTGACGTCTAAGCTTAGAGAGACTAATGTGGATGATACGTGAAATGATTCTAATATAGGGAGTATCGTGGAGTAATGATATCACATAGAAGTGGTTAATCATTTCCATTTCGGGGATTTCCAAGAGTTTTTCTCTGTATTGCAAAGAAACGCTTAGCGCTTTGTCAACTGCACATTACTTAAACAAATCTATACACCCAACTCTCATCATAGACAACACTACGCCTTTTAGAAGAGTTCTTAAGGAATTCACCATTGCAAATCGTCTTTTATGAAGGTGTTTAAATTCTTGACCAATGAAATAATACTTTTATTGAGAGAGAGAGCTCAATCGGCTATAGTCAAGCAAAACGTTTTCTTTGGATAAGAAATGTGACAGCTTAGTTGCATCTGAATTTGATCTCTTCACGTCACGATGTTTTTCTTTTCTTTCAGTGAATGGACAGTTTGGACAATTTCCTCCACCACCACCTCCTCCACATATGGTAATTACTAAAGAAATATTATAGCCATAACTCATAGTATTTGTATTTGTGGAAGCAAGACCGAATTCTTCTTGTTTATTCAATTGTTGATATGCCCCACCAGGTGATATGAATAAGCTACATTCTTCTTCTAGGGTACTTTAAGAAGTGCCGGAAGTGGAGGAGGGCGGCGTTAAGGAGAGACACGACGTTTGGTAGTTCCCTCTGGAATTTGGTACACGATTTTCAATGGATCCAACATTTGCGGAACTTTCAGTCGATTGCAAACGAGAATTTGAACATAGTGGGAGGATGGGCGAAGAGAGAGAGGGGGGGGGGGGGGGTAGATAGGAAAAAAGAGGAATGTGATCATGAGGAACGAAATTTATAAAGCGTCACTTTTTCCGAAGAAATATTCAAACTTAGGTATATGGTACCATTATTTTATAGAATGGGGAACACTGGGAGGAAAATAAAAACGCCAATCTGGAAAGCAGAACATGACGCCTATTATCAGCTGATGTGAGCATATTCTGCGATCATCCATCTTCTTCAACGCTTAACGCTAAAGGTTTCAGTTCCCAGGTCCTCCACCACCTCACTTCATGCCTGGACATCCATTTCCACCATTCCCCCTGCCTCCACCTCCGTTCTTTATGTCAGAAATTCCACTTGACCTCCTCTTCCCGCCAGAAATGGTACCACCAGATACGGAAATGGCACGGCCTCCGCCATCATGGTCATCGCCATCACAGCGCCGGTACCAAAATCAGTGGGAACAGTGGCGAAAACGTTATGACAAGCAGTGGCGTGAATATGAGAGAAGATGGCAGCAACAAGTAAAACAATGGCAACGTCGTCAACAACATCAGTGGCAGCAACAGCAGCGACCACGGCAGCCTCAACCTGTGCAACCGACTATCGCTGCAGTGCAAAGAAATACGGCGCCGGTCACTGCCAGCACTTATTATCAGCATAGCGTTATGACTACAACCACTTGGAGGCCTCCGACAGAAAAGGTTTAAATAATGTTGATCAGCAGCACAGGTATAATAGGAAAATTTTCCTCGGAGCAATGCGTTTTACGGAAAAGCTTTTACTGAAGTTTAGAAAATGACGTTGCTCCTCTTTCTTACGTTATGTTAGAGCTTGATTATGCACCTCTACAACCCTTCTACTGTAGGGGGAGAGCGGAGGGAGGGAAAGTGAAATGGTAGCTTCTGTGGTTAAGTGATTTGTCGCCTGCAGCAAATTACCTTAAAATTTTTTGAAGCCAACCCCTCAAGTCAAACCAGCTGGGGTCGACTTGTCATGGATATCAGGATCAGATGCAGATAATCGGCAGTTTATTACGAAGCTCTCTAAAGGAGAGCAGTGGACAACCGAAGGCAAAAAGCGTAACGGTCACCTCATCGAAACGGAAAGGCGTGCAGGACTTCAGGATGGTGATACGGGTATCGTTATTCATTATTCACTCCCTTGAAAAAAATTTCAATCATAGTTTGTTTTTCCTGTCACAGCGAAATCCTGCAACTTCTTTTCATGCGACTACTGAGTTACCTGCAGAATTGAAGCGATAATACATAGTACGTTTACCTTCCGAGATGTTAATTGAACTCATTGGCTTTTTCGTAGAAATTTTTCATTGGCTTTCGAAGATTTTGTAGAAAAAAGTATACAGGCAATAATATATTTTTAAGTCTTTTCTCACGCAGTGGAAATTCGCTAAAAGGTGGGATTCTTCAAATATCAGTGAAGTCATATTGGCTTCTTCCTATAGGGATTGATGAAATTAAAATAGAAAAGGTAAGGAAATATTAAGAGGTCAGATAAGTACTGAATATGAAGTTAGAATTACATAGTGCTACGCATTTGTTATATAGCTAGAAGGGATGGAACGCTTCATTTTCGTACTGCTTCCAGTCATTATTGTTCGTTCATATGATTTTTGACATTTTTAGGTAACCTTAATTCAGTGGTAGAGAATCCGCCTCCATTACCAGGACTTACGAGAATCAACGCTGAAAGTGGTACACGACGTAGGCGCAGGAAGTAGCCGATATTCATCTATAGGCGACAAAGTGATGCGTACTTTTCCTACGAAATCTTTGTTAATATGAACTTATTTCCTTTAAATAAATGCTTTCGGGTAATTCGATGCAGCAAACGAGATTTTGCGTTCGAGCTCCTATTGGTTCATAAATCTTCAGAGATCTTGCAAAGAAAAGAAATTCGAAGGTTCTGACAATTCGATCGCTATGATTTGAGAAAGTTGGGATCACTGCTAATTCATCGAAAGGTATGTGGTCATAGATGAGGAAACAACAGAAATGATGATTTCAAGAGATGTATACGCCAGTGTGGCTTGGAAGCATACTGCTGCCAGAACAATGTTCACATTCAATCAATTAAATCGCTCTTCGCAACGCATGTCTCGCCCTTCTCGGCTACTGCACACTTTTACCAAAACCACTTATGCTATCTTTAGGTGTTTTACACATTAGACCACTTCGACGGCAAACTGAGGCCAAAGTTAAATGCTTTCAGGAATGCAGACCGAAGAATCATGTGGCTGCTAGTGAGCAGTCCGGCCGCATTGTTGGGTTTCGGTACAGCTGGTATGAGGAAATTCTGAGGCTTTCCGTTCAGAAATACTGTTGCTATCAAATCGCTTGGAAGAAATATTCCTACGATGATACCGAAAATGCATGCATTAATGTAGTTGATGCATCAGTGGAGCGGAAACGCGAACCATAGGAGTCAGCGGTGCAAGTATCGACGCAATAAAAAGTCACTTCGATATAGTTTTGGATCAGATATTTCGTTGACCTGCCAATTATGCAGGTAAAAACATGGTCTCACTATTAAAAGTAGAACATTTCAAACTCTCCCGTCATGAACAAAATGGAAGGTGCAACGTTCTACAACGAGCTTACGGAATGCTGTCCAGTAGTTTACTCAAAACTGCTCAGGAAGGTATCAGATTTTAGGCGACGGTTGCATGGATATGTCGTAGTTTGTTTTTAAGTGCTGCTTCAAGACTAATTCTTAGACGACCCTTTTTGGATTAAACGCATTTGTGTTGCTCTTATGCCCAAGTGCTTCATTGCAGTCCTCTTTATTCTTCTATAAAGGAAAATTCTTTCTTCCAGCGCTCAATATCCACATCGCCGTCGAGTTTTCAGGATATAAAGGATGGCTGTATTTCTAGGATTGTGAGACCTCTCCTGCACGTGCTCACTTCAAGAGAAGTAACCAGCTATGAAGTAAATAATCCCCGAAATCAACTTTAAGACTATCTTCATGGGCATTGAGAATTTCTACCGCTAAAATTAATGTATTGAGTTGCGTAAGTGAGACTCCATAGGATTAGCAAATAAGACCGTCAGAGAAGACAGTTAAGAAGGCACTCAGGTGGCAAATAAGACCGTCAGAGGAGACAGTTAAGAAGGCAGTCAGAATCGTTCCAGTTCACATGATTCTTTGTGACATTGAATAGAGGAGTCGATCGGCACCTTATTCTGTCTGTCGGTGGTGCTTTGACCGTTATAATTTCCCAGTTGGTAAGGAGCAGGAACGATACCGGCGAATTTAATTACTGCCCAATACACATCACTTAAGAAGTTGCCTATATATGTTCTAGAGCATACTTGAGAAAGTGTGAGCCTATCCATACAGAAATTGTTTTAATCACTCCTCATAAGACACCGAAAGTAAGCAGAAAAGTGCATTAGCAGAATAGCTGCTGACATTAATTAAAAATCAGGCCGCCTAAGCTGCAGCAAGAGATCGCCTGAGGTCGCTGAAAAAGTTTTGTCAGACTTTGTACGTAGAATTTCCACCTATGAGACATAGAATAGAAAAAAATTAAGTAAGCTATCGAGTTAAGTGCTCTTGCATCTTGTATAGATCGGCTGTCGTGGTTTTTTATATTTTTCTTAACAATTCCATTAGGTCTTATGAAATTATTTTGTATAGCAAGAGGGACGGTGGGCGTATTTGTAATTTTCTGTCGACATATTTGATCCAATTATTTTCCAAGAACATTGTAAATGGATATCAGGAAATGCCACAAAAGTCTGCATGGATTTTTTGATGTTTTATTCTCAGAAACGTCTATTTTGACCTCTACCAAGTAGTTAATGTGGGTATCCGTTCAAGCTGAAATAAAAATGAATTTTCGGCTTGTTCCGAAATTGAATGCACTATTAATCCACTTATTTGGAGTACGCTTCAACTCTGTGGGCGAAAAAACTCTCTTTTAATCTTTCACAAATAATATAATTTAATTAAATTCTATAAATGATTATCATTGCCTTATCGGCAACAATAAAAAAGGTGATCCTTAATTAAACTCAAATTAAACGTCTGTTGGGAACGAATACTCCTCGTGAGATGTTCCGATCAAAAGTTAGTCGCTTTCACTACATTTGGTTGGATGTTTCATCTTAGAATTAATTCTCCTCAGAAACACGTCTGCTTTGCTTCCTTCGAGCCAACTCGCGAGTCAAAAAGCGCATGAATACATTGCTGTCGGCATTCGAATATCCAGTTTGGCGAACGATTGCGTGATTCGTTTGTGCTCACAACGATTTGCGTTGCTGCAATCTTTACGCTCCATCGACCACTGAGACATTCCGAATATTACAGGTGTTCAATGATTTCTGTTACTGTTATTGTTCTACTTCTCGATCGACAAGGTATGTCACCTCTTCACATAAATCAACACATAAACCTAATATCTGAGCTTAACGAACGTGAAAGTGGAAAGAAATATCTAAGTGCTTACATAACTGCACTAAAAAAGTAGAAGATTTAGCTTCATGTAACTTGAGTTTCCAGATTCACTTCAGTTCCACCAACATGAAAATCCGCTCAACAGATCGTTCACTTGCAGACTTAAGCGTGATTATTAGATATGCATGAGATATTCATCAGTGTTCTTCTGCGTGTGGCCATTGCACAACAGTGATCTCTCGTAGTTCCCAGTGGAAAGCATCACAACGTTTGATATCAGGTAAAGAAACATTTTAAGCTAATTTAGGCTAGGCTATATTGAAGTATCTGGTAGCTCACAGCAAAGGATCAGTCCCATTCCGCCCTTTACTCCATAAAGGAGATTGTAGCGCTCGCGAACTCGCAGTAAAATTTCCTGTGAATATAACTTCCTGGATGCAACTTGCTGCCTCTGTTCGATACCGAAAGAATTCAAAAGAGGGTAGTTCATGGGAGAAATGCCTACTTACGTTTTATGAGATAAAAATTGGCAATTCTTCGAGAAAGGAAAGTTTTTATCACGATAAGTGTAGGTAAAAACAGTTGATACAATACATGCTTTTAAACCTTTGTTACCTTTGCCACGATGTCAGCAATGACGGTTCCATCGAATAAACGGACCAATCGCTCCGAAAATTCCCTCCAGAAAGCTTCCGTTTATGCGCCTTTGGAAATTTGCATTTGCTAAGCACTATATGTACAGACACCTCAGTGTGACTTTCTGCTCATTGTTCATTCAGAAAAACTAGAAAGTAGATGGAATTTTACACCATTTTATGCGTCAATTCATCATTTCCGAAACGAGCGTTGAAGTGCTCAAAAAGGTGGGTGCAACTTGAGCTGAATGAATCACAAAAAGCGAATCGTTTACGAAAGACTCGTAGAAGGTTACAAAGACTAGTGAATCATATAAATAAGGAGGAAAAATGCATCTCGATTCATTTTCATTGGCACTCTGTACTAATTGCTCTAGCATGATCGGATATGAGCTATGGCCTGGTTGATTGATGCACGATCATCCCCAGAAGATGTGAATAGGTCGTTTATACGGTGAAGACTGAGAGTATTCACAGCTTTCCAAGACGGATGCGCGTATTTCGGGAGGGTGGCTAATAGGAGCGGTTGGGAGGGGAAATTGTATCAGTTCAAAGATAACCTTTGTTATTTTTCCAAGAAAGACAAATTTTCGCTTAGCTAGTAAATGATGCATGCGGCTGTTGTATCGGTTGCGAAGATCGATCGTAGTAGTTGGTACGACAGACGTTTGCAAACGAGTGGCTAGCCAGGAGATGATGATGATATTATATACGCAATCAACGGTCGCCATTTCTAGGCATTTTCGCATTCTGCACACTTTGACAGCTTCGATGTTTAGTTTCTGCGCAACTTGGTGGTCTTTTCGGTGGTCTTGGTGGACTTCCGCAATTTCCCGGTCTACCACAATTACCATCATTTCGTCTACCTCAGATTCCCACATTGGTAAGGTGGATCGCTAAAAATTTTGTTCTATGGTGAGCATCTTCTTTCCATTTCCTTTAAACGAATTCCTCTTGCTAGATCATAATGGATATTTTATCTTCTATGGCCAAAAAATTTGCTTCATAAGCAACATGTTCAATAAAGTCGGTTATTATAGCATGGAATGCACACTATACTTACCGAACTTCTTATGCCTGCGTGCATAGATCATTTCGTCTTTAGGTTCATCCTTACTACCTAATAAAATGGCATTATGGATTTTTGATTCAGTATGTACTGTTCGCAGTTTCAATCATCGGGAACACATACTAAAAGTCTCATCGACTGAGGAACTGAACTGTTCGTGCAACGAGCCGACGCTCTCTAACTTGACCTAATGATATTTTTATAGTTTGGTTCTTTTATAATGTTGATAGATGAGAATGATGGGTTATGAGTGATTAAAATGAGTGAATTCAAAAGTACACTCGAAGTTTTCGTTGGAACAGCAATGTACACGACAATTCCTCTCAGGCTTTGAGGCTTATCTTTGCAGCTGCGTTAACGGAAACGTGCACTCTCGGTGTATGCACACGCCAACTTGAAGCTTCCACCTTCTGTAATGAAGTAGTAGGTAACTGCAGCTGTTTAGCCGTAGGTAATTAGTGCTGATCATGCCGTGCTGTTCAAATCCTCATGAAGGAAAGAAGTTCCAGAGCTTCTACGCTATCAGCTTGAACCTCGAAATTTCCTTGAGGTAGTGCGGCGATGGCGTCATTTTGCCATACTGTGATCCAAGAAAAGGCGTTTGATAGTCCCCGAGATTGTTTCGGCCCTTTTTTATAGCAGAAAGCGGAATGCGAAAAAAAGGACGGCAGTTTCATGTTGTGGGCCCTAGGGGGTCACTTCTTCTATAACGGAAACAATACTTTCGTTTCCTCGACAATAAAGTCTAGTGAAAAAGTTTAAGAAGTTTCCACATAATACGTTATGTTATTTCAGGTTGCACCTCCTAGCGGCGGTGATCCTTTGAGTCAAGTGCTTGATAATCTTGGAGCTCTATTCCGAGGTATATCTCAGCCACAAGTGCCACCCTTCCGCCTCCTTTATCACCGCCACCTTTATCTCCTCCTACGCTTCCTCCATTCCTTCCAACAGAGGCTGCAACGACTACAGTACCAACTCTGGAGAGCATCTCTAATGCAGTTTTTCCAACTTTGGTGACTGAATTAAGTGTCGATGCCGCAGAGAAGGTGGACAGTGGTCAAGTATCTTTCTTGGGACTTATCCCGGATGAAAGCACGGTAAGTCTAGTTTGCGTTTTAGTGTTGCTGAAGGACCTGCGGCTGTTTCTAAGCGCACCTTGCTTGAAATAATGTTGAAATTTATTCTCGAGGTTGTGTGGCGCTGCTTACTCGAGTTTGGGCATTGCATGAGATGACCTCAGCGGACGACTCAATGAATTTTATGGTCATTCACTTCATTCTCCTTCCGAATGCTTTCGCTAGCAAAGCGATATGCGTAAATGTGACGTTTCTCAAGTCTATTAGGTGGACGATGACGCAAAACCGTCAGCAGATGAGTCTGGGCGAAATGATCACATTTATATGTTAGGGAATATTCTCAGTGAATTTTTTATTTCGATTTTGTGCTGGAATGAATTCAAGTCTCATGTATTATATACTTAATGCGGACCGAACAAATTCCAACTGAAAATCCAGTTCTATCACCTGCTTTTCATTATATGAGTTGTGAATTTCATAAGCTAACTACTAGCTGAAGGTAATACTTGTAATTGGGGATATTATTTCGGGGAGAAGTAAGGTACGGCGTTTATTCGTGGGTCTCTGTCAAGGCTTTCAACTGAAACACACATTGTACCCACTTATAGATAAAAAAGTGTAGTAATCTTCGCCCTTGATGGTTTAGATAGGATTTACCTACAAACGTTTCATGCTGGTAACATATAGCCCTGCGGCTTTCCGATTTCCTTCCCCCTTTGCAAACGTAACGAATGAATCATCTGTGTTCTAGGATTATGTGATGTGTTTGAATGCAGGCTTGCCAACATAAAGTTTGAAACAAATACTTACATCTTAAACGCGGTTTAGGATTACTATACAGAGGAAAGTACTGATAGCATGCCCGATTTTATCGATATGTTATCGCATGGTGAACATTGGACAACGGAAGGGAAACGAAATGGCAAAAACTCGAGTCCACGTGAAAAAAGCCGATCGAATATTAACGATGGTGAGACAGGTAAGCATTTACCCTAAGGTCTTCCCACTTTTTAATCGCATTTTGCCATAACGCGTTCTTCATTTTATGTCCAATTAAAGTAGGAGGAGTTATTAATCTTAGCAGCTTTTCAATAAAGAAGAATCAAGCTGAGGGACTTCACCGGATTTTCCAGGTATTTGTAGCTGCACACACCGGTTTTCTTGCTTGTTCAAGCGGAAGTCTCCATGCACGCGTTTGAAATCTAAAAAGTTGTCTTTGAAATCTAAGAAGACTGCTTATGCATTCATATGGCGTTTATTTTCGACCAGAAAAATTTGGTTATGGAAAAATCCACCTCACTATTTAAATATTCTTTCCGAAGAAATATCTCCTCGGATAAGAGTTGAACTCCAAATATCTTTTCATTTTATATCGAGAAGTGATTTCCTGCAGTAATCTTCTTTCCCAAACACTCAAGGCTATAACGTTGAGAAGTTACTGAGGTTTAATTCACGAGAAGAAGTATCCCTCTGCTCATCGTCATTGTTGACGATTCATTACCACATTGGGTTAGCATTCATCCGATCGACTTGTTCTTAATTGCTCAATCAACTGACTTTGTGCACTGTCGTACTTCAACGGGAGGTAGTTTCATCAGTTGTCAGCAGTTGCCGGCAGGTCTGCAACCAAGTAAGAACCTAATGAAGAGTTTCTTTTTTATTTGCTGTTTGTCGGTTTCGTCCAGCTTTTACAACTGTCAGGTATTTTGCTAATTTGTATATTTTAGCTATTGTTCACATCTGCAAAAGTGTTTTACCTCTGAGGGATTATGTTAAAATAATAAGTGTTTCAATGTATTGATATCTTTCCCTTTAGCTCAAGAAGAATGCGGATCGTTATGGAGCTATTTATTTTATGATAGCTTCCCCCTCCTGCACATCCCTTTCACAGTCACTTTCGGTGTCTCTGGAACAGGGACGTCAATATCGTAAGTTTTGTTTTCCAGGTGGCGGGGATCATTCTGTGATAGGAAGACCACCACCGCTACCTGGTTTAGTAGAAATCAACAAACCTGACGAAGATCAACTACGACGCTTTGAAAGGGAGGATCCCACCTGGAAGATACGATCCCAGCTGGAAGATTCAGGTCGAGTTGAATGATGTTGGTGACACCCTGGGAGTGAAACATTTTGGATCTCAAGTCAGTACTTCCATATCGTATTCTCTTGTGGCATTTATTAATGGAATAAAATTTTGATTTATGTTTTATGTGAGCATCAAAAGCGGAAAATTTGAAGCAGACGTCCGTCCACCTTGATTTGCCAGGATCGTATGGCAGGATCAATTCCACATTGCTTCACTGAAGGTTCGGTGCTGCCGTGAAACCGATTTATGGTTAGTACATCTTGATATGCTGTTTTATAATTTGAAAATGAGAGAGGGGAAGTCCTTGTGCAAAAGCAATCGCCACTCTGGGATCTTTCCTCAATACCCGAATCCTCAGTATCAACTACTGCTGCCTTGCTATGCTCTGGGCTAAATGGGGGGAAGCGACTTTTCAAAATAGCAGTACTGTATAAACAGTTTCGCTTTCTACTCCTTAAACTCACTGCTCTGCTTGGCGGGTCAAACGATTAATACCTCTCTCATCCAGCCATTTTTTCTTAATTCATTTACGATTAGATTTTCATCTGAGACATTGACGAGCGGGGATGTTTGACCATCCTTTAGGAGTTTGCTTTTAAGTTATATTGCATCGTTCTATATCTTATTAATTATCACGTCTCACAAACATTTGCATGCAAATTACAAAATACTGATGAATGTTGTTGAAGAAGATACTCGATATATTTAACCATACAGGTATAGCTCGTTTATATTCGACCAAATTGCCTTTAATTATTTCAGGTACCATTTATTGAAGTATTTTTCGACCGTCATGTTATGTGACATTCATGCTTCCTCTACCAATGACGGCGGTACTAACGTTCTAAATTACCTCTTAGAGTAAAATGCCAGGTTTGAAAAAACTGCTCTTTTTGTTGCTTTTGATTGAATAATATTTATTTTCTTATCGTAAAGAAGTTGCTTTGGAATTAAGGAATGAGTCATTCGTATATAGGTATTACAGGTAAAGCTTCTTTGCCGATTAAAGGCTTTTTGATGAGAGAGGGGACATCAAAAGAGCGCAGAACCAGTTCTGTACTCGCGCCCAAACGCGCTGAATTCTTCGTTCGTTTTGCCATATTCGAAACCTCTCAGTTTCTCATTGCCCCTACCGGCATTCGATAAGGTCACTCTACGAAAATGTTTTCTTTTTTCTCCCCTCACACCTTTATAGATACGAGATCACGCATTATAATTAAATTTAATTTGCCGAAGCTTAGTTCACTGCTTAAGAATTCGAATGCGTTTTAATGTGAAATTAGTGGACAAGTCATTAGATAGCCTGCCAAAGAAGATTGTATATAATAGTTTTCATGCAAATCTAGCTGCAGCGGCATCTAGTCGGAGGTCGAGCACGGTTTCTTGCGAGCTAGCGTTGCATAGGCTCGTTTGTTCATGGAAGTGAGAGCGCGTCTGGCATCAAGTGGAGCAAATGAATATCTGAACATGCCGCATGTACTCTGATTGATGCCAGGTACCAACCACCTACCTAACAACCTGGTGAACTTCTTAGGCGATAGTACTCGTCTATTGATTCAGTTAGCAAACCTTCCATTAGTTGTCGTGAAAAGGCATTAGTGGCTGCGGTACTGTGATTAAAATGGCAGCTGGCTTCTTTTGTTATGCAGAAAACTTAACACTCATTGCGACCACATCACGTGAAGCAAATGATTCCGTGACCGTGCCTGGATTAATCGAAATAGACGAAAAAAAAGGAGGATGGACCAAATCCTAATGAGGGGCAACACTTCCACCGATAGATTTCGTATTAATAAATTAAACTGCAACAATTCGAGCATTTCTCTCGATGAGGGTTGCTAGGTAGCTACACTTTATTCGATGAAAAAGTAATCCGAAAAATTTATTACGACGTGGATAGTGTTGGATGAAGAACCAAAGCGAAACAATGTTCACAGTAATCTCCTCAAAAATTGGCATTCCAGTCACAGCAAAACCATCTCAATTGCCTTTTCGTTTACCAGTTACGTCGTTTTGTGACTATTGGTTTCATTCATCGAGGCATTTGAGAGGTATACATATAGCACGCTTATAGTTTGCGTCTTATGAAATAAAAGATTTACTGCATAGTAGCAGTATCGATTTATTTCCGAAAAATCCATCACTTCTCTAAAGATCGCATCTATTTTTAATACAAATTATGCGCAAAATTATCCTCTAATAATGCAATTTGGTATTCTCAGGAACACTCAGCAGATTGAATATGGATTGAGACAAAGTCTTCGTAATTTCGCTCGGTTACCGAAGTTGCCATCCCTATCTGTGCTGGTATTTTGTGGCTAAGGTGCTACTAAAGTATTAGGCGGTATGGGGAGTCAAATTTTAGCTCCGAGGAGCAACCAAGCACTTTAATTGCTCTACTATATCATACGTAGAGTTTAGTAGGGGCACGATCGTCGCCTTGCCATTTATGAAGAACTTTCAAGAAACGTTCTGAAAGTGATTCATGGTTCGTTTCAAGCACAGTAAGAGTAAACCATCATAGAAAAGATCCCTTGATATGTAACCAAAAAATCCATTTCTTTCAAACGGAGCAATCATTAGGTGCCGGTAAATGTTGAGGTAGTTTAATGTACCGTTTGTTTAATGTTGACCTATATAAAATTCTTCTAGGAAGGGAATAGAACTATAATAACATCAAGAAGTCGAAGCCAATTATGAAGTAAAGTTGCGTTATTTCATCGTATCGTAAACATACGATCACACTCATCTACATACATTTGATCATTCGCTTAATGTTTCATTTGGAAGGCCTGTCATTCGACGTTCATGAGGGTTCAATAGATCCTGAATCACAGCTATTCGATGTATACATAAACGGAGGTGATGGAAGGTAACACTACCGAAAACGAAGAAAATTTTCGATGCCAAGTGGACGCTGAAATAATGTCACCGATATTACGCGAAGAATATTCATATATTTATTCGACTTCCGTACTTCGACATGAAGAACATGAAAACGGTTCCTAGGGCTATTCCGGTTGCTTGTAAAGCGGTTGCCAATAAGCTATTTTTGAGATCGGTTTTGATGAGCGTATTTGTGCTGTCGCGTACTTCCGGGATCTGAAAGGCGATAAATGCAAATCGACAAACGAATACAATTGAAGCTATGGCGAAAATGCGATCAATGAGTTAAGCCTGATGGATTAGGCAATGCTTTTTCACCGCGTTTTTCCAATTCAGTGGCACTTGAAAGCACAAATATTTTAATATGTACCTCAGTTGAGAGGTCAGTGATTCTTCGGTTGAGAGGTCAGGCTTATTAATTGTCTGCGTAAACGATGAATTGTTAGTCTTTGAACAGATCGTCATCTTTTTGTACAGATGGTACCAGATATTGCTATTTCTGGTTGACGTTATAGGGCATATATACAAACACATAGTCATATAAGTGACCTTACCGCAATGCGATTTGTCGATATAAATTTTGCAAAGATCGACTAAAACTGACCAAAGTTCCAAGAAACACATAGAGATACATTCCAGCCGAAACAGCAAACACATAGTTGTCGGCATGCTCGATAAAATTGTCCAATCGCGCACCAATTATGAAGCCAAGATAGCTGAGCACAGCGGGTATAAGATCAAGAAGAAGAGTTCTTTTGATTCCTAGACCAGATTGCACAAGAATCGCCAACAAACCTAAAAAGATTTTTTGTAATTGTATTAAGCGATGCTGTGAATATGTTGTTTGTGCCATCAGGAAATATATTCATCAGCTGTCAATAGCAAGCGATAGCGCAACAAATCATGGTGAATATTTTATTTTGAGTTAGGCGATGGATTGAATAGTTGAAGAGAGTATTACCGATGTTATGAAGTATTACCGAGCTCTTGAGGGAATTGTTGAGCAATACAAGCTAGACCAACACTGAGTCCACGAACGAGGGAATCGCCAAATGCCACACCGTTACTCATACCATCAACGAAGTTATTGGCAGCCGATCCAAAAATGATCATATATGCCACAGTAGCGACTTCAATTTCCTCTCGACTTACAACCAATTCATCAACCACTGCTACCGACACATCCACAGTATCCTCTTCTCGTGGTACCTATGCAAAAAATCCGTCTCTTAATAACATTTTCAGCGGCTTTCTTGACTATTTACTTACTTCATTTTTCTCCTCTACTTAATCAGTTGACGTTTGCCAGTATTACAAAGATAAGCATGAAAGCGGGACTATCCAAGCGAGTAACTGAAAGCGATAATATGGGATAACGTGATTCATTCGGCAGTAGCACAGAGAGATCTGTGTTCGCATTCCATAAGCTGTTTTCCTGAAGATTTCATTCACGCAATAAATTTTCAGAACTTTTATTTTCGTGAAACATATCACTGTCACATTACCGGAAGCCTTAGATAAACATGGGCGGACAAATGGGCAATAATAATTAGTATTTTTCACGGATTTCAGTAGGTTTTGACCATTCACAACTACAGTTGTTACCTAATCAACTACCATAGGTTAAGGTGGCGAAAAGAATTGCTCTTGGTTCGAGAATTCAGAAATTTATTTCTCAATGTACGTCATACGTGTAACGAGAAAGAAAGTGTAATGATGAAGTCCAAGTAATACCTTCAGTTCACAGATGCCTACAGAAGTCGGCGATGTGTCAGGTGTACCAGTTGTGCTTCGGCTGCGACTTGATAAAGAGCCACTCCGAATTTTTCGAATCACCGGCACGGCACGTCTGCTTGAAAGCTGCAAGATTCAATTTCACTTCATTGAAGGCATTACCCTTTGGAATCACCTCTGTGATGCACCATGAAGTTATTCGTTTATTTGATGCTTGAATCATTAGTTTGAAAGGCGAAAGATTTCAAAGTGCGCACTAATTCCTTATTGAGCCATTCAATTGCGCACTGTACTTAGCTAAATTGTTCATGAGCATCTGATGATCTTGATGTAAATAAATAATCAATAATCGATTCTTAGGCTGGTCAAGAATATACCAACATAAATACGTGTGGTTGATAACTGATCTCCGGTCGCGCCAATCACATTGTCATCACATGTGAACACTGTCAGAGAAAGCGTCATTTTTGCTCACCAATAGAATGGTAATTTTCTACTGAGAAAGGCGGGTGATCAGTAATATGAGTCAAAATAACCGCTTACTCGTCTTACAAGAGCGTTGCTGATTTCCGACACCTCCATATCAACCTGCAAGGAAAGTTGCACATTTTATGTGATTTGTGGTTGCTAATTCTTAGCCGAATATGTGGATGAGGAAGTAATTCAGTAAATGATTACTTGATCGATTGACTCATAAACATTTCTGATGAATGAGACAACCTCAGCATTTTACTTTCTTCACCTACAGATCTCGCATGAGATTATGAAGTTTTACCTCGACGGAAAAATAGAAAATTAAAACACATTCACTTTGCAAAATTTACTGAATCCAGTATATCGTCGACAATACTGAATCCAATATATCGTCGACAAAATCGACTAAAGTTGTTTCAGTTTTTCTTTTTCTCCAGTTCGTTGTGTCGCTTTGAAATTTGGCCATTAAATTTTATTACTTTTTTCTCTGAAAGTTACTCTATAACTCTCTTAGGCGATTTCCTCATCATATCAAATTCGAACTCATCAGTGGAATATGCGCAGTCGAGTGAGAAAAAGCATTTGTTCTCCTCGGGACTATGGACGCATAATTTTGTCATCATCCGAACATTTTCCTTCATCACCTTTCTAGCTTTTGATGAAATACTGTTCGGTTTTATACCGATAAATCTGATAAGTAATCTGATAAATCTGGCAAATCGTTAATTCCGTTTTATGCTGATAAATGCTATCTGATAAGCATCGTTTAAAGAAAGCATCGATTACTTAATATTTTCAGTGCAGCTGCACTACCCAACTCACGCATGCAATAAAGCACAATAATGGAAAATAATAGAAATTTTAATTTATGCAACAGCTTCTAGGCGATAGTCGTTTACATAGAGTACTTCAAAATTGTCAACTGTAATTAATTAGATGCTTGAACTTGCTGTGAGATGCTTCATCTCGTTGACGAGAGTAGCGTCGTTTGATTCGAGTATAGCCATCTTTGTTGACTGATCGATGCTGATCTCATCTTTGCAAGGTTCACATAAAATTGGTATCGCCGAAGGGTATGTCGGTTCACATACTTCACTACTGCATCTCGTTAATAGCTTCAGCGTCGACTTATGAATAGCTGTAGCTGTTGCTCTCTGCAAACTTATACTGAAGGATATTTTCACGAAGAAAGAAGAAAACTATATTTAAATAAAAGAAAACTAGCAGGGCATATATAAATGTATATATATAACTTTCTCTTAATCTCATAATGACGTGCTGTTTTAATACATCGTCGCCTCCTTCATTTCGCTTCATCTTTGGTCTAACTGGACTTTGAATCGAGCTTCGTTCCTAATAATCAGTGGAATGCTGTTTTCGAAAATACGACCTCAAGGAAGTGACGATGAGTTGATATAACCTTTAAGTATCTGCCCCTATAATAGCTTAAATTTTAAAATTTCCTGTTGTTTTTTTTTTCAAATATTTCATTCTAGATCCATTGCCGATGAAGTTTGAAGGCCTGTTGTAAGAGTTAGCCTCATAATATGAAGAACTGAAGCGTTTAAGTAGTGTATGTTTGCCCAGCAATTCATCATATATGTTCACCCTCTCGAAGGTGTTTATTCTCTGAAGTACGGAGAGAAAAATCTTATCAGAATGTCGAAAAGGTGATTTACAATGCATCGTCAACAGAAATAATCCGCTGCCCCTAAAGTTATCTTGCGAAACTCATTGTGAAACTCAGGCGAAGCTCATGGTCCTGCAACGTGAAAAATTAAAGAGATCATAATCTGATCTTTTAATAATTTTCATTATGGTATTTAATCTAATAAATTGGACGTCCGAAAAGGCTCCCTAACACTTATTTGTTTTATGTACACGTTCCAGGACGTCCTTTTGTGTTTCAGCTTCAAAGGTTGTGCCCCTATATTTCCGAATATTTGAAGTAACAGTTTATATATGAATGAAATATATTACTCATTTCAAAGATGCAGTGGTATATATAAAGCAAACTTCTTAAGATAAAAGTAGTTAGAAAAGTACGTGCATGAAAGGTTCTGTATACGAATTTATAGGGTTTAGCAGCATTCCAGCCTTTAAGTAGTTGCTTATTTTTACAGGAGCGATTTCATCGCCTAACGTCACCTCTTCTAAAATACATGGTTGCCAATTTCTCATAGTGATTGTTGAATGAAAATTTCACTTCTCACTCAACCTCACCTTCCTCTTCTATTACCTCACCTTCCTCTCCTCTTCCATTACCTCACCTTCCTCTTCTATTTTCATATTTACGAGATTCGTGTCATCACTATGCGACAATTATTATTTGTGAAACATGAAATACACACGATGAAGAATATATATTTCATTCTACATTGTAATAATTGAAGTTTTCAAAAGTTCGATTGTTATTTGATGTGCGGAGACAGGCATTTCCACTGCACCCTAATCGACAAACTAAGAGAAAGGAAATATTTACATTAGAGATGAAAATATTCTTTTCTTACTACGAAACATGTTTAACAATAAACAGAATATTTAGCAACAATGTAACCCACTCACTCTTCGCCATTCCATTATATACTGAACGATACGATCAATGAAGAAGAAAAAATATAGCGCCCCTAAAGTGATAGCCGATGCATAAAAATAGTTCTCGTTGGGCATATCCTCTAATCGAAATGCCTGTAATTTGTTTCTCTTTTAGCTGAAATAAGGTTCCATGGTTATGGAAGGGAACCACGTGCAATTTCTAGTAGGGATTCCATTTTTTGCACGTTCAACTGCACGTTTCGAAACGGTTTCTCTAATGTGTTGAGATCTTGGTTACCGAAAAAGAGAGAGCATTCTTGAGACAATCAGCAAATCCTTTAAGAATATTAATGTTTTATATTTCAAAGGTTTTTATAAACTTTGCTGGGCAACTGTGAAATACACAAAATGAACAATTTTTTGTAGTCAGGGACGACGATATTCGGCAGAAATAATAAGTTAAAATTGAGAAGTGTTTGAAGAAAGACAAATTGAAGCTATTTCTTTTCGTAAACTTTCCGCAGATGAAACATCTGATGACATTGATGTTGATATTTTAATTCACATTTTAATCTCAAAAATTTCTCAACCTGTAAAAAAATCCGATAGAATATCTTTCTGAAATATAGAGGTACCATTTGATGAGTGCTTACTTGTGGAAGCATTATAAACATAATAGAGCCTGAAAGTGCTCCAATTCCCAACGAGACAAGAAATGACATAATACGATCATAGAACGCCTTGCTGAAGAGTGGAACCATAAGTATACCGAGAGGCGCTGCAAATGCCGATATCGTCACAATAAGTAAGCCAATGCCCCAAGCTGAAAATTCCTCATTATGATTTAGTTGATTTTTTCAAACTTATTTCTGTTAATTATTAAATTATAATATAATCCCAACTAATAGGCTCCACTGAATGGGACTTATCCAGTGGGCGAAAATTCCATCATTTTATTTCGACGAACTGTCTTCCTCTCTGCTGTGCATATTAATCATAGATCTCCTAAGCTAATAACTTTTCCGGTGCTCTTATATGAGTGTACATTCATACACGCTTTTATTGGAACCGGTACAGGTGATGCACAGGTAAAGCTTAATGTGCTACTGAGTTTGCATTTTTGCGAGGCCAACAGACAAACAACAAAGAAAGTCGTGAATTAATGGCTCACTGGCTTTTTTTTTCATGGCTCATTTCGCCTTAGGATAACTAGAATTCACATTTGAGATATAAAAACCTGAAATTTCGATAATATACGCATAAAGTCGCATCAAGATCCCTAGTGAAGCAAATGGTCAACGAATATGTCAGAAGACCTTTGATCCTTTATAACTTGATGTTTTTGGCTTGTGCAACTATGCTTGATGAGATGGCGATTATCCACGTGGTCGTTTGTTTAATTTTTTTTTGATTTACTTTCGATTTCCGATTGCCACCATTGATACAGCTGAAGCTGTCCGTTGCACTGAACTTTGAAAGGATATTATTGAAAACTTACAATTTCCAATATTGAATTTTGTTCTGTAGTCATATTTGAACTAGCCGAGATAACATGAATAATATTAAGCCCAAAAATTTTACTTATTATCTCCTCATTGTTGCAACGGACTTTTTAAATTAATTGTTCTATTGTAAGGCTTACTTTGCCACGCTTGAGGTTTTTCTCCATAGTCATCCAGAACGGAGTGATTATAAACGTCCATAAAATGATTATCCACAATTTTCTAAACAACCGTGTTTGTTCGGAGAAGTTTGCTATTTTTTAATTGCGAAGATTTCCTTCGGATGAACAAAGCGATATCATTTGTGCAATGATCGTTCGTTAACTCATAACTATGTCACTAATGATGCGGCAGGTGAAGGAACGCCATAATTGAGAATATTTTCGATAACTATAATCCCTACTCTCTTGTATATATTATCATTTTCAATATATTTCTTCTTATTAACTTTTTATGCGGTATATTTTAATACACCTAATATATAACTCTATGTTTGAGAATAAACTTAGCTTCCAAATAGTTGGATGAAAAGGAATGAATATATATATATATATATATATATAAATTATAAAATTATCACATCAATAAAAGCAATCATAACGAAATTCCATAAAAACGTTAGTAAGAGATCTACTCTTATGAGGAAATTCTCAAATGCACGAACGTTAAATTATTAAGAATCTTAAATTTTAAACTCATAACAAAGTAGATTTTCATTTACGAACGATGTGTTTTCAGTATTTTTATAAAAGACACGAGGAAATTTCTCCCGTCCATGGGAAATAAATGTTCTCCAATTTGCAATAGAATGATGTCTATTTTGAGAAGAAAATGATTAAGCCACAACCGATATCTCTTATGTACTTATTAAAATTGCTCACCAAGAAACTGGTGATTGATGTCACTGACGAGAAGTTTTATATCTATATAAAAGACGTAGGTGTGTTGGAAGAATTCAGCGTAATAAAGGTCGGCGTTAATACCTTATTGTTGGTTCAGCATAATCATTTTAAGTTTATTTAAACCGCTTATAGTTTCATGTGATAGGAGAATGTTTGGAATTCATCCTGCTAAATAAGGAGCGATGGTTCTCACAAAGGTGTCAGTATCACAAAAGTAAGACCTCGAGCTCACTTCGGTGAGAAATTCGCTTTAGCATGAAAAAATGCTCTAAGAAGTCAGTATGAACTCAGTTTACTGAGTGTGGCATTTGCTGTCATCGATTTTAGACTATGCAACGCAGCGATGAAAATATACACTTAAGGAAAAATGGGACACTGCAGTAATGCGTACAAACGAACACAAATTAGTGAAAGCGTAAAGAACCGGAAGTGGAGACAAGATTGCACCATCACTTTTCTCCGATGAAGTAGAATAATGAGGATTCAACAAATGGTGACTTTTCTTTAACTCAAAGACAAATGGCATAGGGAATCGTTCAAGAGCTTACTTGAATACCTAACTTTTCTGAACATTTTGCTGTGATTTTAGTAACTAAAATAAGTCACACACGACGGCTGGAGATCAGAATGATGAAATTTGTCCGAATATAGATTATGGAGTATTTTCTTCGAAGAATCTTTTGCCGTTATAGGAGTTAATCAAATCATAGTGGGAGATAGAAAATATGACTGCACTCTTGAGCATGAAATTATTGACAGGTGAGACGAAGAATAAATTAGTGACATTAATTAGAAAAGACTACATTAATCAGATCTCACAGAAGTTACTTATAAGTAAAATTATGTGATACTGAGAGGCGTCGGCTCAAAATAGAGCGCAGTTTGTGCCATACGTAAGCATTACTGATAAGCCTTTCCACCCCCAACATTATCAAGCATTTCAATCGCACCAAGTCGTAAAAAAACAATCTTAAAGCATTAGTGTGACATGAAGAAATATTTGGACAAGCCACAGCATTTTTTTTGGATTTTCCTTTACATTTGCACTCATTTTCTTTCTTTCATCACAGTATTACTGATATTATTCATTCTTCATACGCGCTAAACAATTAAGTACAACAATTTGGAGATGAAAGCCTGGGCATGGAATAGATGTCTCTTATCCTATGATTAAGTAAATCCTCTCGTGTTAGAGACATACCAGTTATACTTAAAAGACTTACAGACAACAAAAATGGCCGATGAACAGTTTTGAGGATATAATTCAATTGTTTTTGCCATTGATAAACATATCTCCACACTATGAGTTGTAGATTTTATAACAATTTGAACTTGAGTAGGTGAAGCAAGCAGCTAAAGCAGAATTGATGAATCAGATGAATATTTACTGATTATCATATTCCATAAACGGTTGTTAAATGATGAAAGTGAACGATTTCTTTGATTAACGCTATATGCCGATATGCTTTCTAAGCACGTCAATTACAGACTAATAATTCGTTTCTATTTCTGCAATATACATAACTCTTTATTACGTGGATCATTCAGACTGCGATTTTTCAATGAACATTGAGAAAGAAACTTGCCTCCATGCTGTAGAGATATGTGCGTTTTGCATAGTTAGCGGATGCTTTTTTTACGTTAATGAGATGAACGCTACAGACGACTAAATTAACTTTACTGCCTTTATACCGTTGCAACGTGACACATGCCATTTATCTATCCAGTAATTCCATCTGAGAGATCATTCAAGACAAAATATCGATCGTGGAAGGGTTACTGCATACCTCGTGATCTCGATGTTCTTCAAATCGTCGAAGCTGTTAAAAGTTTTCAACGGTTGACTCTAACCCCCTTTTGGGTATGCTCTTGTAATATAAAAAACTTCCAATTATGTTTAAGCATTAGCTGCTGACTTCATATAACACTCGGCAATGCGGCGTAAGGTATTTTCACGTTGGTGATTGCAGTGACATATTTAAAATTTTCGAGCATTTCGGAGGTGGAAATGCAACATTTGAGAAGTAATTAAGGCTTAAAAGAGGCTTGAATACAGCTCCAGAGGATTATACAAGCAACGACGAAAAGAATAGAAGGGTTTATCGAGAACAGAAGGGCAGTAATTGGGTGAGAGTCCGCAACAAAAAATTGCAGTGGCCGACGTCGTTTTGCTAACTCCGGGTTGGGATCACCAACTTATGTCATTTCACAGACTTTAACAAATATGCAACGCCAGTTCATACAACTTGTCTTGTCTACGCTAGGAACTCCCAATGTATCCGCTCTTGAAGTGTCCGAGCGCCTCTTTTCTTTATATAGTAAGTGGCACTGATATGAATCCAATTATTCCACACCGGGGCTTCAGCTGATCCAGTACCACCATTGATTTTAAAAGAATGCGGCTGTGACATTACCGTCACTTCCTTTCTCTTCCCTCCTTCCCCTTGAATTCTGAAGCTTCGTGGAATATCTACTTTCCTGGTCGCGTTAGCTGCCTACAGTGCAGAATTTTTCTTCACGTTTCCTGCCTCTTAGCTACGGGAGTTTTAAACTTAACAGAGTTTTTAGACTGTTATGAATTCAGTTTATGCCTAAAGGATGTATATGTGTAGTAAGTTTGGTAACGCAACAAAATCTTCAACTTCAGCGTGAACTTGTTCCGGCGAGCGGAAAATATGGAAAACAATCGCAAATTTAAGGTTTACGTGGACAGGTCTTAGTGAATGAAACTAAGGGGAAGGAAGCGCTGATAGGACGCAAAAAAGAGCATTTCTATCCAGAAATGAGCATACGCAGAAACTTTCGGATGGAAACGTTCTTAACTATAACTGCCTTCAGGAAATACGTAGTTGAAAGAAAGCTATAATGATTTCGCAGATTTCATGTTTGAACATCGTCCCGAATCAACTAACAATAAAGTAGGATGGATTGATCAGATGTTCATCAAAAGAACGGTTACGGGGAGTATGGTTAAATGACAGCACGCATTCTACTTCCACGTATCCGTCATTCTCTTGACATCTTTTATCACTACTTCTTTTCTTCATTCTTGTTATCGTCATCCTTCTTCTCCTCTTCTTTCTCTCCTTCTTTTCTCTCGTCCTTTTTATCACCCTCCTTTTTCTGCTCTTCTTCCTTCTCATTCACCTTTTCTCCATCATTCTTTTCCTCTTCCTTCTGGAAAGAGACGTGTCAGGTGGGTTAAATTGGGCATTGCTTTGCTTTATCTAACAGCAGTTTTGGCATGTGGCTTGGAAAAAATCGGTTCTCCGACCCTTGTTCTGATTTCTTGTCGGCCATTTTTGTAGGCCACAGCCCTTATTGAGAAAAGGATGCTAATCTGCCAATACCACATCTTTTTGGGAACTTTCCAAACCCAGTTTTTAAGGAGGCTCAGAGAATTGGTTTCAAGGAGGTCGGGAACGGGAAGCAACGTTTCAGTGTAGATTTTAGAGCGGTTACCGTAATTTCTGAAAGCGAAATCTTTAGGTCTTATTGATGGCCGTCGCTCTAAATCGCCAACCTAACTTATCAGTTTGTGATATACCAGTGACCATACAGGTTGCATAGCGCTTCCTTGTTCATGTTCGCGCAACGAAATTTTAATTCTAACGATGCCTCAACTTTATAAGTGTATTGGAAATAACACAGAAAATCCGACTGTGCGTCTACTACTATTACCATGTCGTTTTCGTCAAAGGAGCATTTCTGCAGGAAATTCGACTGTTCCAACCAACGTTTAACGTTTCTAAAATATTTTGACCAGAACTCATTTTCAGCTGCATTCTCGTCGCGCAAGATACTACTGCATCGAGGGCAAGCCGGGTCAAAGGAAAACCGTTCAAATTAGCCTTCTCCTCTTTATTATGATCGACCTTCTTTTCATCTGCTTTCTTCTCAGCGTCGTTCTTCTCTTCCTTTTCATTCCCCTCCTTTTTCTCCTCCTCCTTCTCTCCCTTTCTATCCTCCTTGTTGTGCTCTTTCTTCTCTTCCTCCTCATCTTTCTTTTCATTTCCATCTTTTTCGGCCTCTTTCTCTTCGTCACCTCTTTTCTTGAAATCCACAAAAAGCCTGCAAAACCAACATAGCAACCCTAGATGGATTTCTCATCATCATTAAACAGTCGTTAATGTGTTCACCAGTTCGATGCCAATCCATCATTTGACGATCGAAAACGTTCCGACAAATCTGCTAAAACCGAACGGCAACGCACTAAAGTCTTTAAACATTTCAATTTCCATGAGTTATTTTTCTTCGACTCTTTCAGAAAATTCCAACATTTTCATTACATTCTTCATCAAAGTTCATCAAAGACCTTCGGAACAAGCAGTGACCAAAGTTGATCAAGTTTTATAATAAGGATGATGGATCACTTTTCTATTGCAAATGCCCCAAATAAGCTCTTTTAAAGGCGGACTTTGAAGGCAATTTTTTATCGCCAAGTAACATCGAGTAGGCCGCACCAAGACAAAGACTGTGAAGTTTATAAACTATGTCAGTATAGGACGATCCACGTTTTTCTCCTAATCTGCTAGCGTGAAGACTAAAAGGAGCCTCGAAATATATTTCAACAAAATCTCAGACTATGAGAACGCTTTAAACGATTCATTACGTATGAGGGCAAAAGACATCGCATGTAATGAACAGCTTAAAGCGTTCCACCAGTCACACACTTGGTTGAAATGTATTTCGAAACTTGAAGTTTAAGTCTGAAAATGAAATTTCTTTCCAGTTTTCATATGGAAAAAGGGAATTCAGCAATAACATTCCGAATGCTGCAGTGAATACGATTTCAAAGCAAAATTATCATTCTTTAACATTTGTGCAACTCCTTGAAAAGAAGAGCATCATTAAATAACACTATTAAAAGGTTTTTTCCGCTCTCATTTTTCCATTAAGAAATATCAAGGACAAAGAAGACGAACAAACCTCCTTGTGCCATCTGCGTCACCTTTATGCTCCTTCCAACAAGCACGTGGTGCTTTCGAGTCGTCATTTCCTTTAATGTAATAAACGGCAAAGTAATGTCTTCCACTGTCGGGCACTGTTTTACCCGCATTGAAAGTCAGCTGAAATTGTCCACTTGACGCTCAATCGTTGCTGCTTGCAATAAAGTACATTTATATACATTCCCTTCTTTTGTTTCCTTTAAGAGACGCTTTCACTGCATTTATTTTTTTTGCCCTGAGCACAGCAAAAGCATCGCGAACGCGAGCAAACATGTTCATAGTGAACCATGTTCAAGAGTCCAGGTATCTCCACGCAATGCCTGTATGAATTTCACCACTACGTTAACAGTTCTGTACTATTACCATCGTCGTAATAAATTAGTACGTCATCGAGCATCTGAATGAACAAGTAAATAATGTAATAGACAAATAGATAAGTATATATCCGTATGCAGTAACTTTTCGTTAGAAAATCAATAATAGCCATAAGAGATTCACTCGCCAGACCTTTACAGTGATTTCTTCTTCACCCTTTAACGCGAATACCGGTGGACGAATTCTAAACATTTCATTTGAAGTGCATTTCACTTTGCAAATTTGACGTTCCTGGAAGACGAACAATCATTGATATAGAAGATTGGCTTCGATTACACGCTTTTAGGAGGAAATTAAAAATCGACGCTTTTTCGATGGAAGAGTTGAGTTATCACACTTTTCTTCGATTTCTCACGTCTTCAAGCTCGAATTCTAGTCCTCCTACCTTATGAAACCTAGCATCACCTTTGCACATTTATAGCATTCGTCAGCTCCTTTCACAGTCTGTGCTTTTTTCTTAAGATCACAGTATTCCTAATAAGGATATTAAGGCGGCTATAGCATATTGCTTTGAGTGTTTCCTTTACTGTTTAGCTGTATTGCAAATAGCCTTACACTTCGTTATCTTCCTTCATTATTTACAAGCAGAACCACTGAATTCCCGATCGAGGAGCACTTGATGTTCTATAAAGCAATTCCCAACAGAATTCATTACGAATATTAGGACGAATCCTGGCGAAAATGTCGCAATCTTCTGGCTTTCTAAATGCAGTATATCTTCATTCTTCGTGCTGATGAAGAAGTCTCAAATACGTCTGCAACACTCTTCCACATCATATAGAATAGAAATAGCCGAAACGAACAAATGCATTCCCCACCACGCACTTTGTCGCATGTTCTTCTTACAGCTTAATTAGAAATGGTTTAATTGATTGGAGTCGACGATATAGCACGAAAGTGATATATCCCATGTCGTGGATCGTTTGCTCGCAGCCTTAGTTCACCACCATAAGATTAAATCACAGGCAGTGAAAGCGTCAAAGCTAATACACTGGGTAAAATGGAGTAACCGTTAGATGGAGTAATCTCACTTGGCAAATGGAAATTTTCTACTGTAAATAAATCGGGAAATTATTAAAGAGAACGACGAACTTTTGTCGGGTTGGTGACCTTGAGTAATGCTTGAACTGTTTCCTCGCCGAGTTTTTTTCCTTCATATACAATTTTCTCGTCCGGCTCGAGTTTAAGGATAAATTCTCCCATTACCTCTCTTCACGTTTTCTTTTTCAATGCGATCAATTCAAGACTTCCTTGGCCTAGGCACCTGTCCCTGGGCAAGCAGAGCTGAACAATGCTAAACAGCACACTCTGCTGACTATTTATACCATGTGCTAATTTCGACAAATATGTTGATTTTTTCAAGCGCATCAGGAGTTACATACATTTTTTCACCGGAATGCAGCATCATCATAATGAGCTTATTCAATTTGCAAAAAGTGAACTATAATTTCACAGATTATTAGCTTATGTTTCACATTATAAATTTTTGAATACGCTATAAAATGCATGCGATAATAGCTGTAAAAGGCTTTTAGTGAATTGCCAGTTTGATAAGTACTTAGTGCATCTATCGTTGAATATCTCTGGACCGTAACACTTCTCCAATCATCAACGATAATAAAATTACATACAATAAAGCATTTTTCTAAAACGTGTGGATTTCCTTTGCGCGATATGTAGGCGGTTGAGATTGATCGTTGCGTGAGCGCATGATGGCTCGAACTTTTCCGCGCATGTATGTTTGTAGGTATTTACATGTCTATTTGCGTCTGTATGCATTTGCCTGTACGTCTTTATGCGTATGAGTATCTATACATCTCTGTCTGTTGGTCCATTTGGTGCCTTTAATTCAAAGTTGAACATACTTTAATATTTGTCAAATAGAGCTCGCATCTTTTTACATATATCCAACAGCTTTCATAGAAGTCATTTTTATCACAGATATACTACAGCTGAAAAAAAAAAGCTTCTACAGAGGCATTTTTCAGCGGCCATTTTTTCATTTCTCATTGATTATGATTGCTGCTTGAAATATATCCTCTTAATAGATAACATATGAAATTGCTTGGCTAGGAAGCAGAAGCATATTTTAGGTCAACTCCACTGGAACATTTCTCGGTCTTTTTTTTGGTTGCTCGTAATGAGAAACAGATTTGTGAGCAACTTCTTATAACTTTCATAGTATTCATTATACGAGGAAAAACGGTACACGTCGATGCCACTTTTTCGGCACCTTCTTTCGAAGCACACTATGGCCAGACCGTTAGTTGAAATTCAGATAGAATTAAACTATGATTTTTATTCTCATTGCTGTGGCCGCATCGAACAAGCTCATTTACATAGGTAGTAGGTTCATCGTTGTGAGCGAATAGTCCATCTTGTTGCTAGTGCCTTTTCCTCCCCCCATCGTCGAAAAACAATCTGATGTCTGTCATTTGCGCTGAACCGCTAAAATATTGCACAAATTCTGCCGTCAGAACACGTGTTACTCTTCGGCATTCGGTATCAGTTGGCGTTCAAACCGTCATTTCCGATGCGACCCCCTAAACACAACTGCCAGTACATCAGATTGCTTCAACAGAAAATACTTCAATAGCAAACGCTCCCAGATACTATTTATGCCGTCGGAGATTATTTCATTTCAACTCCATACTTAGAAATTATCTTTTTTTTCACATACAAGAATTTTATTATCGATGTATGAGGTTTTGTTCTCGTAGTTTAGCTGTGAAATTGAGAGTCGTATACGTTGGGAAAATATTTAAATTTCAATAAACGCTACAATATTCCGGAAAGCGTCATTCTCGTAAATATTTTCGAGGATAGTGGAAAATCCCTCATTATTCCTGAATAAACCACTTGAATTGGTGGATACTCAACTTGCTTATGACGTTGTGAAAGAGGAGAAAAAATTTGGCTTTAGAGAAATCTCTTCGACGATTACACTTTCCACCTATGAATGCCGATATATACATATCGAAGCACTTCCGCACAGAATAAAGTGCCACTGCTTATCGCATTCGCATCAATTAATAAGGCCTCTTCCTCTTTAGAGTTTCTTTAGTGCAGAAGTCTTTGTGAAACGAAAACATAGAAAATCATACTGCGCGATAGTAGACAACGATTCTCAAGCAGTAAATAAATATTCTTAAGGTTCATATAAAATATGAGCTTTCTGTGTAAATCACATCAAATTGTATTATTATCATCCATTTCCTTTTCACTAGTTATATATTAAAGGTTTGTTCTTCCTGTTTCCTCTGCTGTACTTCTGAGCTTTTAGAATTTTTTGCTCCTACTCTCGAACCAAAAATTTTGCCGACGACATCGAGTGAAACCGCTTGCAAAAATAATTTGTGCAAATAAATGCTCATTCCTTTAAGTTACGAAGCTTTATCTATAATTAACGCTCATCGCAAATGTATAGCTTTAAACTGACAATGAAGGAGCTTGCAAAGCCAATTTATGAAAGAATCATATAGGACAAGAAGAAATCACTGTTTGCTTTATTGCTTGAAATAAATATGTGAAAATATTACATAAACAACCAGGCAATTGAAACTAACTACACCAATCCACTAAATTTGGTCCTTTTTCTGGAGACAAATTTACCGATCTGCTTTTTGCAATCTCTCCCTTCTAGTACTCCTACACCCTTCTTCTCTGATCATTGACTAGCCAAATCTTAGGAAATCAGTCTAATATTTCAAAGCAGAACATATCCACATTTCCTCTAATGTCATCTCTGCCTTATCGGTCCGTTTGACTGCTGCCAGATCAAATAAACCAGCTGTCACTTTTTGACCATGATCGCCTACTCGGACTATCTTCCACACGACCATGGATTTCCGCACCTTACATGGTATAAAGACCACATTCAACACCTATACGAGTTGAGTTTTCTCGCCCTATGAACTAGCGCTATTCAACAATTCACTGCAGACATAAATTAAGACAGAAAAAAGTAACAAAAATTATAAAACACTCTCTTTCTACGAGACCACATCACATCGCCAACTGGAAACAACAACATACAAGTATTCAACCGTTCATCGGACCTCACCCGCTGTAATTATCGGTTTAGATAAACCAATACCATTAAGTGATGCATCATTTCGACGAAGTGATTTACATGTGAACATATTTAAAAAACAATGTCTAAATTCACGATGTTTCCACATGTACAGATAGAGATTTAGAGCAGCAAAAATACCACTACCTAATGACATAAAATAAATTACACAGCCTAGAATCGAATGCTCTGCACCAAATAAAACACATAAAAAATATGTAAAATTTGGTAAACACCAAAATATACTATAGGAAATTATGATTGTTGTCATTGTTATGACGGCTGATCGTTGACAACGCATAAATGAATCGGCTGTTGAGCGTCGTAACGCTGGAATACTAATTAGGTAGAGACCTGAAATGAATTTCTTAGTTTGAGGCCTCTATAAGAGTTCAATAGATTAAAAAACGCAAAACTGTAAAATATTCTCTTTGGTTGTGTCAGTATTTGCTACATGCTATTTATTCGATTTTAATCACTGAGCGGCTGGAATTGAAGGGAGTAATGACAATTCAGGAGGTATCATAGAGCATAAAGTACAATGTCCCTTCTTTTTTAAGCACATTTTCAGCTTTTTCCGAACAAATTTAACTGCATTATTATTATCACGCCGTCCGATATAAAAATGAGTCGTAAGCGATGACATTTTCGATACAATGAGGACCAAAGAATGTGCCGTTTCCAGGCAAGTGATTCAATTTCATAAGACATTATCACGGTGGGTGGCCATATTTGACGAAGTGGACAAGCTTGCATGGAAATTTAGCCGTCATTGGACAATAAGTCTGATTTTTCCGGAAACGTGGGTTTCTGGAACCGGATATTAATAAAAATCTAAAGCTCACCGCACAAATTTCGGTTGCTTTCTGTGTAAGTGAGCCTAGAGTTTAACGTGAACCAGTAGAAGCACAAGTTAACAGAGAAGGCTACAGCAGAACCTCTTATTTCGTGGGGCAAAAATCATCGAACAAAATAGAAGAAACAAAACTCTTAGATAGGAAGCGAAGCCATCAAACAGCTTACCATGAAGATTTTCACAATTGCTCTCTAAACTCTGCCTCTCATCTGAAAGTAATTCGATAGAACTTGAATTTTTGGCTCCATATTTCAGCCTGCATTTCTTGTTATTTTTCTCTTTAAGGCGTCATAATTTTTCCACATTATTTCATACTTCACTTTCTCTTTTTATTCTCCCGTCATCACTCATCGTCAGCTGAGATCGTCACTCATCATCATTTGGAGAAAGGGATTCAGAGGAGTAAAGGAGGGAAGCAACTTCGCTAATTTACGCACTCCTCAACTTCCGATAAACTGAAATAAGCTCATCAAAAATATGCCTACCGCAAATGAAGAAAGACAATACTGCAGCGAAGAGCACCCAATAAATACGATAGTAACTATTCCAACTGGCACCTTAGAAATTAAGTTCATTAGTTAAGACACAAAATGCTCAAATAAATTTTCTAGAAAAAACACCGATGAACGTTTACTGAGTCATCGAAACTGATGAATTTCCTTGTACTTTGCACCACAACAGCGTATTGACCGCATGAATTTCCACTCGATTGCGGACAATTTGTTTGCGCTGACGACTAATCCATTCGGACAAATCGTTCAATTTCTCTGCGAAAGACGGAAAAACCTATAGATAGCGGCAGCTACAAATGGCGTTGTTCTCTCATGCAAACGGAATTTTTCTTGGTCTTTTCCACAAATGCTTCACTTCCTTTTGCTTTGCTGATACATACATTTTTTGCGCCCTTTCCCTCAGAAATTACGAAAAACTCTCAGAGTATGCAGGGAGGTAAAAAATTATTGGATTATAAAACTCAGTGTTTCTAATGCTGTGGAAATGATAACATGTATATTCATTACAATATAAGCTTTAGTAGTTTAAAAAATTGAAGAAAAGAAAATGTGAACCTGCTGAGCAACTACCAACTCGTCGATCAACAGGCATATAGATAAATTGTGCGCCAGTTCCAATGAATGAATATACAACACTGATACATACACGAATCGACGAACAGCCAGAATTTTGCTATAATCACTCATCCCGAAATTCTTTTCAACGTTCATCTTTATGGCTTAAATGTCCGTCGCTTCAAATATTGATGTATGGCATGAATGAATTATTAAGTGTGTCGCTATCGTTACATCATCAGCTTCTTCTTAAATTTGAAGCCAACTTTGCTGCTGCAAGGTCTGGAAGGTTCCATGAAGTTTTGACTGATATTGAATCCTCCGTAATTTATAACGTCGCTACCAAATTCCGATTTTTTAACGTCAAACACTGTCTTTTATGTCACCGTAATTCAGTGAATTCCAGTTGATCTCTTATTTTAATTCTACATAGTACGTTACAGCGCCGTCTGTGAATTTACTCATGTAATGAAGTGAAATATATTTCGTATAATATTAGCAGGTTACGGTAGCGACCGCTAGCCCTGATTCCTCTCATTTCTCGTGCCGATAGGCAGCTACGAATCTCACCGAATCTAAACTCGCGTCTAGTTTAAGGATCATCTAAGATTTCAAGCCTTTTATTTTCTTTTAGTTTTAAGCTTAAATCTCAATCGTTTTCAAGTTCTATGATGCCATTTATTTTCTTGATGAATGGAGAAGAGTTCAATGGAAGTTACGAGATGAAGCTCCTTTCCAAACGATCAGGGATCTATGGTTTGATAATAACAAACTTACAAGAAGACTTCCCTCTCACTTTTCAAATAAAATATATTTGAAAGCTGACACCCTAAGTAGTTTTTCTAATGGCCGTATTTTTGAGCACCACTGAGAGATGGTGGTCAATAAAAATTTCCATACCAACACTTTAATTCAAAGGAATAAAATTCAAATTTCTCATCGCACCTGTTGAATTATATTTTCTCCTATCGCCTATATTTGGTTGCTTTCAATTATTTTTCTTCGCAATATCTTTAAAAGTCGGCATTAAATATCAGATATCAACGAAAACACTGAAAATCAATCTCATAGTTGTTTCACTCTCAGCAATAAAAGTCGCATATGCACATTCATTTCAAAAGCGTTCAGTAGACTTAAGCAGATAGCAATAATAAACCAACCATAATTCTATAGTGATGTGGATAACGAATACAAAACAGTCGATCAATGGCGATCATAAGCATTGTAGTTTGACTAAGATGAACACCCAATATTGTCATCGATCCGTAAGAGATACATTCAAAACCTTCGAATGTTAATATCCCAGTTGATATATGTACTTCTGTGACTACGATTCTTATACATAAGCCAATTCCTAAACTTTGCATATAACGAATTCAATATTGACTTCATTGATGACGAGAATTATGAAAATGTCAATGCAAATATCAGTGATCCGCAATGAACTCGCTGATGCGAATCAAGTATTCAAAAATGATTGCTGCGGTTAATCAGTAAGCATAAGAAAGGGTTGATTATTTCATGTTACTCTAGATGATAAAAGTACAGGATCAGGAGGAGTTCAGTTTAGCAACGCTCTAATGTGACAAATCCTGGGTGGGCGGAAATCGGAAAAATAAAGGTACAAAGGTAGAAGGTTGTAGGTGAAAGGCTTCATGCGAATATAGGTATGAGATTTTAACACAGAAAATTGAAAAACTGCACCAACCATTATGTCTTTCACTGGATATTTTATGAAAGATGGTACCGACAAATAACACTATGTTTCTTAAAATAGTAAGATGTTTAGGAACCTTATATCGATAGTGAGCACATTATCACTATCGTACGAATCCGAGATCGATCTAACTCTCTCATTAGATTTGCATGAGCTTAGGAGATGTCCCCCTAGGCACTCATTTTTATTCATGACCATTACATCCTACAAATGTGGCCTCATTCAAAGTCAGCAATCAAGCTTTTCGGTATGAGAAAATTGTTGAACATACCAAAAATGAAATCAGCAAAGCCAAGTTGAGCAATGAGCAAATTTGAAGCATTCTTCTTAAGTGATCGATATCGTAGAACCACGATAACAATAAGAAGATTCTGAACCACTGATAGCACTGCAAGAGGTACACGCAGCACCCGTATCAAAGTTGATAGCGCACCTTCCATTCTAATAACTGCTGCGGATTGTTGCAACGTATAGAATATACCACTTTAAGGCGTTCTTCTATTTCTGAAAAGATATCGTTTGCAACAGTTGTCTTGGAATTTATATTTTTCAAACTGTGCAATGGCATGCGAAAATTGCAATTTAAAATAGTCACACGTTGGTTTCAGATGCATGATCCATGAAACATTAGGATGCCGTAATCATCTGCTGAGGAGTAATATGACTAAATGTCTTGATGAAAATCGCCAACTGCAAACTGTTGCTCGCAAGGCGTGTGAACAGGAATGAACTGCAGGACTCAGTGGCTCAGAGCTCAATTAAATTAAGCCAACTAATTCAGTGATTTAGTAGGTGAAGCATTGGTTCTGCCTCCTTATACTTTTCAAATAGAACGACGGAGAGGTCTGAAGTATCTTGTATTGCTCCCCGACGCTCATTACCTCATGAGTAGATTTCATGCAAGAAGATATGCGAGCACTGTTCATCGGAATGCAAGCATCATAAATTACTGTGACCGGCATTCTAATACTGTTGCATAAAGCAATGATGAAAATTGGTCGTCATAGGATGTGATCTTAAAAAATTGGCTCTAACTCCATTTACCAATTAAAAATGGCTGAATAACAAACTTTACTTGAAAATAAAGAAGCACACTAATTGCGAATATTTCGATAAATTTGTGAAAGCGTTGATTTTTAATTTTCTGATGCGGGTTTAATGGACTGACTAAAATAAATTTAAAAAACAAACTATAGTCTAAGGTACTTTAGAAATTTACTTAATGATAAAAACATTAAAACGGATATGAACGGTGAAATATGACGCTGAAAACAGTTCACCTAAGATTTTCCCTATTACTATGAGAAAGAACTCGTTCGTGCAGAAAGGTTTTATGGCGTTTCGCGCTCGATTAACATCATGTGCACTCAAATATATCTCTCTCCGATCAGTACTGCCTCCACTAAACTTCAGTGTGGTTCAATCCACTGATTTTAGAGTAGGAAAAACAAACAATGTATAAAAGGCGACTAAAATTTGATCGTATTAGTTTGCGAGTATACGATAATAAGATTGCTTGATGAAGCATCAAGAATTTCTGTACTCAGCTTGTAAAGTGGAAATTCTGCCCTTCGTTCGATATATAACACCAAATTATTCACATTAACCGAAATGATTGCTGTATGTTTTGTGATTAGAGATAAGCTGTCACTTGTATATCTCTTTCTAATGGCTAATTATATCATAAATCAAAGAATGTTTGTTAAATGAATCAGAGAAGACGGAACTTGAACTTGAGAACAACTTACCCGTTTCGGATATTTAAGGCAAATCTATTGATAGACACATAAATGCCAATATGAAATGATACATTAAATTGTTACAGATTTGCGATATGTATTCAAAATAACAGTTTCGCAAATGCTGTAATATAGCAAACGATGAAAAGCGAACTATGATTTAGCTTGTCGTAGGTTGCTGGATCGGACTATCCGACTCTTCTTAGGCTTAAGACTATGTTCATGCATTACGTTAACATCATCTGGCTCATACTGCTGTCTAGCAAATTCGATTGGCTTTAGAATGTGTGAATGTCAATATAAAATGCAGTATTCAAAAATTTCTGGAAGAATGCTAATTTGGCGGACCAATTTAGCAGATGAAATATGAAGGGATATCACAAAACAAAAGCATACTTTGTCTTTTTTCCGTCTCATTAAATTGCTCTCTCAAAATGAACGAAATGCTGAAGAAATAAATAAAGAACGTCGCAAATACAGAACATCTATAAATTCCGAACGAATGAAAACATTTAATTTCAATGGTCATTTGCAGAAAATCCTAATGTTACGAAAAGCAGCTGTAAATGAATTATAGATTTTACTAAATATGAGCGCTAAAATCCAGAGCTTTGCAAATTATACTGTGATGCTAATAGAATCATAAAATAAACTAAATTAACTTCCTGTAGAGAAAACAGACTATGCAGCACATATAAAGGCCAATCAATATGGTTAGCAAACGAATCACCTCTATGTTTTAAGAAGTTTGAAAGGCATAAACACCTCTCGGACATTCAGAAAATAACTGTGGACTTTATTCAATTTTAAAGAGGCATAAATCATCATTAAAAAACATACTAACTGCATCGCATGAGAAAATGAATGAAAAATTTAGCGATAAACAGAAACGAAAAGGCAGTTGGTGGATCGAAAAAATTTTCGAACACAATACCATTCATTAGATATTCGTCAATGCTTTTAATGAGGTGGCAACATCCTTTCACATGTCCGACACATCATGAGAAAGAAATATCGATGTCTGAGTGGAAAAAAAATTCAATTCATTTCGCCACTAATTTATCAAAAGGGTATTGAAGTATGAAGTATGTTACTATGACCACCGATCGCGTTAGGTCGCCGGCTTTCATCTTCATATCAGAATTTCGATATAAGCTGTCAAATCGTGCAAACGCCACAGTCTAACAAACAGCTGTAGAACAGAAATAAGTTAAAAGGATGAATAAGTACACTTGCATAATTATGCATTCTAAGCAACGCAAGCCTAGCGAGCTGAACACGTTGCTAAGGATAACCTCATTCCTTTCTCAGTGCCCACCTCAAGCCGACTGGTTTCCTGAATATTCAACATGTGGAAAGTATGATAATAAAGGCCGCTGTATGGATGCTTTCGCATGATTGCCTACCAAGACAACGGTTATCGATGTGTTCAAACACAATCAAGGGACCTCGGATAATGTATGAGCGCAAGCAGTTGCACAGATCCTTTACCGCAAAATGCTTTCCGATAGAGCTGACTGGATAAGAGAAGAGATTTGGAAAGCAGCCTTTTAAATGTACCCTTCTGTGTGACGAACCCGTAAAAAGTGTAAGTGACAACAATAGACGCCTACTGATAATTAAATGCGCTTTCCTTTTGTGGGCACCTAGCAACTGTGGCGGGAGTGGGAGTAAGGAGGCGGCGGTTCGAGGGCGCTAAAATTGTATAAAGCGAAACAGCAAACCACCTAAATTTCATTGCAAATTTCAACCAAAGAAACAAATTAAATATATCGATGCGTAGACCGCAAGATGAGAATAAAAAAAGCAAAATAAAAGATTGAGCAAAATAAGTGAGCAAACGAATGGATGCAGATCATAGATAGCTAAATATTTTACCAGCGATGTCAGCTAATCAAAATCGAAAACACAATCTTTCATATATCTTGTGCACGATTCTCCTCTTACCTGCGGGAAAAATGTGAAAGAGGGCAGAAGCACTTGTCATTGTAGAAGCGAATCGATTATTAGTATTATATCATATGTCATCGAAAGTTTATCCCAAAGGAGAAAACAAGTATGAACTTATCTCAATGATCGCTGAATATATTCATACATGAAGTAATTTAATCTTTTGGGAAGAAAATGGATTATTTACGAAGAAAGCCAAAAAGAAGAAAGTTGAAAGCTGTCAACAATCGCCAGAAATTCAAAAGTAAGATCAACTTAATTGCTACTATTGCAGTCAATCTGAAATCACCAGAAAACATGGATAAGTGCATATAGACTGTTTCGTGTTCATAACGAGAAATAAAATACTCACAGAATGTTAAGTCGCTTTGACCAAAAAATATATATATATATATATATATATATATATATATATATATACATGGAATAGCGTGTAAAAATTATGAGATAAAATTGCAGGCATATTTGAATCTCAAGATTACCTATAAATTTAATAAGTATCTTTAGCGAAAAATAGCATTGAAACTAATAAATTCCATTAGGCCTTATTAAATGTAGTGATTGAAAACTGATTCTAGTGGTCATGAAATGCACTCATAAAATTGCTAATAGTATATGGTATCGCGTGTCTAATGGTATGATCAGTGATGTATGAAAATGACGGAAATATTGTTTGATCAGTGCGGTGAATGCAGGAAACTCATTGACGGAGGTACTGCTCATATTAACGACGGAAATGAACATGAAATACTTGCACATTTCTATTTTCAACTCGGAAATAGAATCTCATCTCAAAGGCGTTGTTGGCAACCTGGAGGATTCGAGGCTAATCGTTTTTTCAACCTAAGTTCACCGAAAAATAAAATTTATTCCTATGTCGCCTGAGGCAAATGAAAATACTTCTCATGTTACCTGAAGTTTTATGTGCTGAATCAAATCTGAAAGTGAATTAGGACAGAAAACCAGTGAAACGCTTATTTTTGCCCCCTATTAACATCTGATGAACCATGATGAAATAAAATATCGATCATAACCTAAAAAAGCTGCAACGCGCACGATTCGCAACTTACTAATTCAAGAAGCAGAGTTTGCTACTGTATAAAAACTTCGCTTTTCAATATAGTGTAATTGATTACCTGCAAGAAATTCCTCTGTTCAGCAAACACTACATCAACTCACCAAAAAAGATTTTGCAAGGTTTGAATTTTATAGTTGGATTTCTATTTTAGTTGGATTTATATTTGTGTAACTGGGACTTAAGCAAAAAGCGAACCAACAAGAATGCAGCACGTCAGTTTTTGACTAAATGACCCGGCATTGAAAAATTAGATAATGGCTCCCAGATCCTTTTCCAGTGCAACTTCTTGGTATTGCGTTACTTCTAACGTTTCACCAATGAAGGTGTAGTTCAACGTGCTCTGAATGATTCACCGTTTCCATATCCTCTACCTCCTACTCTCTCATGCCTTCCTCCTCCTTTTTAGCACCTGGAATGCGTAGGAGACGAGCAAAATCATCGCTAATCAATTTGGTTCATTCCATCGAAGACTATTTGCTTTAATTCGTAAAGCCCGATGTGCGAATAATTTTCGAAGTTCATTTCTGCACAAATTTTAGCAAAACATTTTCGGTCACAATCGAAATTCTCCAACGACAACGATAACGTCTCAACCACCATCAGAAAAACCCGTCATTCCAAATGTAAGCCATGGTTTTAACCACAGCTTCGACTCTGATGTTAATTTTAATTCAAATAAACATTTAATACGATAACAAAAAAATTCTTTTTCACTGGATTGCTGGATTGCTGGATTGCTGGATTCCACTAAATGAATAGAGTACTGGATTCATTTTTAAAGGAATTATTACAATTAATGACTTGAAGTGGGACTGAAAATCGATCTGTCTTTCTCTACACATTAGAACATACAGATGTGCATACAGATTCTAATAACTTCTTCAGATCAAAGAATTTTGATGAATTCGTGTAGAAAAAACCGGTCGAGGGAAACAAGGAAGGAATTCAAATGGAAAAAAACGCCACTGAAATTTGCGCATGACTTATTGGCAAAGACAACTTCAAATAACACAACGCTATCGTCAGCTGTAATCGGCTACCACCTGATAACGAATACCAGGCAGGATGCACCTGTGACGTGATGGAATCGACAGTGATAATATCAGTAATCAGAATTCATACGCACAGCACTTAAATGATAATTATAAAGGCAGTTATTTATGTTATGTAGCTTTTACCATAGCCACGAAATTGACGGTCACGTCCACTCCGATAATGGACAAGTCAAATTAGTGCTGGGAAGATGAGATGGAACGACTGCGATAAATTTTATTTCAGAAAACCAGCTATTGTTTATGATTCGATAATGTAGCTCTAGCGGTCCTAAAGTAACTAACTGTCCATGGGGTTCCAATAAAATTTATTTGCGTAAAAGTAGAACTCCTGGTCATCCTCCACGGTTATGGCAACTTACAGTACTTCAAGTCACTGGGCTCTTCTTTAGCGCACCAATAATCCCACACTTTGAAGTGAATAGTGAGTAGAAGTGAGTAGATATTATTAATGAGTAGATGAGTTCAGAATAAACCATTCGATACGGCTCGCTTTGAAGCTTTTGGCATCTGAAGTTTTTACGCTCCAGTTTTCTTTACCTTCAACTTTCCTGCCCTCTTTCCTCCCTCACATTTACCTTTTTTCTTGAATTGTAAATAACGCTGCTTTCAGGCACTTTCTGTTGTCGCTCACCCAACTTGAAGAATGGTAGTTTTTCCATCGTCCTTTACAAAATGCGGGTTTATTATCAGTGCTGGGTGAGAATAATAACATTTTTCGCACGAGGGAATAAATTTAAACAAATTGGCTGCCTTATATTTTTCTATTTTCCGAATTTTTCATATACGTTTACTTATTGGTGTTCCCCCTCCCCTATCGAAAGCTTTTATGTTAGAGTTGTGCAAAACATAAATTCATTTGGTCCATTATCGCTAAGAAATGATTCCACATATCGAAACTTTCTAGTTTACTTCCTTTCTTCATTGAAATTTTGCTCAAAATGTTTTCATGGAAGACTTTAGCTTTAAAAAAATCCAAGCAAAATACTTAAATAATTCTAAAATATGCGACTGGAAGGGTCGTCTCAAAGCACTGAAAAATTTTTGCCGGAATGTTTCATTCTTACCGATGATTATATCTCCTCCATTTTGAGATAATATCTTTCGAATGCCCTTTCTTGCTGATTCAATACGAGCGTGAATTTAGCCAAAAATTATCGTTACATCGATCCTATCTCTCCATATTTTCCTCTTGTTCACATTTTTCCTTCTGGTAACATAGCTGAATTGATCATTCTCCTGAGTAATTGTACTTGACTTTCAAAGGAATAAACCGTCGCATTGTGCTAAAATGATAGTGAGATGCACAACTAGTGGAAGAGAGAAGGTTCGTTTGTGTTTTATTTATGAAGCATTTAACCACTGAGTGAGCTTCCCTAATTATTCTTTGTTATCTACAAAGGAAGTCATGAAAGATATTACATGTACTTTTGCTGGCAGACCTTTTTTCAGATTAATGGATTAGATCAGTTTAACAAATCTTGGTCGTTCTGGGGTAAAATTTCTTGACATCAGAGAAAGTTATAACAAAATCATTTCTTTGAGGAATCTACAAATGTGTTCCGCTCCACTCTATTGTGCCTATTCAGTAATTGATAGTTGCGCATTACTACTAGATTTATCAAAAGTTTTAATTCGTGCAATCAAATGCGTGGCATGAAACGGTTGAACAATTTTTCGACGAAGAGCAGCTGAAGCAAATAGTTGAATGAGCCAATAATCGCTGAAATATCTGGAGAAGGCACACGGAAGGGAAGAAGTGATGTGTCTTTTTATATCCATCCAACGTACTATTATCATCGGTCAATCCTGACCTGTGGTTTCCGGAATCAAACTCTGGGAGAACACGTAATGATACATCATTTCTAACGGGAGATATAGCTTTTGGATCGGGATTTTCGTTTGCAGGAAATTTCTTTCGTTCTTATAACTATGGATAAGAGATCGCCTGATGTGGGAGTCTCTCCGGGAGGAGATTCCGATCACATTTAGTAACGGGTTTTGATCTTTGCGTCACAAGCTCGATTTCAACATCATTGCACTCCCAATACGGAATTAGATGGAACGCTGCATTGAACATCACCAGAATATATTCAGAAATCGAGAAACACAAATACGCTGAAAGAGTATTGGTCAGTTGGTGAAGTCATTAGAAAGCTAACAGCTAGATTATATGAACAGATATATTTACGTAGTAAATTTTTTTGCTTAACCTAGAAATCTATAGATTTGAGGGGAAAGGTGCAGGTATATTACGATCCCATATTGGGCCCTAAAACCTAATTTGTACACATCTACGTCACTGATCCACACAATATGGCTAGTGCAGTGAACTGTAGCGTTTTCTCCGGCGGCGAATGGCGGATAAAAATTATGTTCCACCTCTAGGAACTAAGAAAATGTGCAGGTTTCTTTTCATGCTTGGGCTTTCGATCAAAATTTTGTTCACTTACAAAGTAAGTCAATTAAACTGAGCAGATACAAGGTCACTAAAGCATCCCGGGCAACCTTTTCTGCAATATGACAGTTTGCTTGTGAATTTGATGCAACAACCCAGACGCAACAAGTACCATTATAATGTTGCTCATACATGCTGGCAACATCTGACGCGTTGAGGAAAATATTCGAAATTGTCTGCACTGTATCTCTAAAATATTACCAAGTAAAGAAGTTTCGTATTATCTTTAAACAGTCGAACAGCTTAATCCTCTCAGAAGATTTAAGGTAGGGTCTGCACAAACTGCTAATGAAATTATCGTTCCTTCAATTCGAGTTGAATCCAGTGCCCTCTTTCTGATCGTTGGGCAAGAAATAAAATGAGGGGATTGTCATGTATCGACGAATGAATAGAACATTCAGGATGACTCATCGAATGACTGCTTACTTTTCCGTAGTTTCTGATGGAATACAGCTGATTAAAAAGGCAGCAACAAGTTCAGAATACATGCTCAATTATTCTACAAGGTTTGACCTCCTCGATATATTCATCATTTTTTCTTAAAGTAAGGTGATAAAACAAACATTGTTGCTGCAGCATTGCAATCACTCTACATTAAGCATATGAAGTGGTTATTGCTATTCGGAAAATTGGCCGATTCTAACCGATATTTGCTAACATTTTACAAATTAAGGTGATTGATTTAGAAGAAATTCTGCTCAAACTTCTTTATCGGAACCACTTATACATGGTCGGTACGTTCTTGCAAATAGTCATTTCCGATTCAGTAAACAATTCCCACATATGGATATGAGATTGAAATATCGATCACTCATTTATATCAGTGGGATTTTTCATCGGACAGTCTTCGATAACAATATGATGTCTGTAATAATTCCTAAATATCTCCAATTTCTGGCAGAAATCTGTTTAAGTTGACCAATTTTGTTGGATTTTTTTCTGAATTTTTGGCGTCCAGATGCTGCGTATTTGAAATGGACTCCTGTATTTGTCACATTCACGCAGTAAGTACAAGTCAGTTGATATAGTAATCAGTCGTGCAATTAGTGAATTTGCAGTATTTAGTAATACCATGGTACTATGTCTGAAAAGCTTGTTGATTCCCATCTAGATTTGTCACCAGAATGTCGTCTTTTTTCGCATAAGTTCTGGAATTATTTTTGAAATAACTAAAGTAATCCTATATATAACTAAAGTAATTCATAAGCGTTCATTTGGGCTGTTCTGTTACTTCTGCTAAGGACTCTTCATTAACTTATTTGTGTATGTTATTCAATCTTATGTGATAGGCTTTACTTTGATGTAATAAACAGAGGTGAATATATTTTTGCGACTATTAATTTTCCTGGAGAAATGACGAAACCCTGATATTGTTTTACTTTCCATGGAGAATGCTCTTCAAATGTTCCCATCTTCAGCAACATAAATCTATTGTCACCTTGTTTCGTTTCCTTCCCTGGGGGTAACCACACAAACAGATCTAATCAGACAAGCCATTCGCCTGATATGTAAAAAGCAGCAATCAAACGATTACTATCATTCGTGTTTCGCTCGCTGAAATATAGTAGTTGATGAGATAGCAGAAATAAAACCTGTGTCATAGCATCGCAGTCGATAGACAGCATAAGCGTATGCGGTAAATATACACAGACTTCCTCCCATAAGAAAAATCGCCAACCTTATAAAGAAGGTGCAATTCGCCTAAAATGCATAGATGCCTCAGTTCGACTAGATAGCGTACGAAATTTTCCTATACGTAGTTCATAGAATATGAATTCAGGAGGGAAGATGGCTGCTGCCCAACGCCATCATCTAAAAAAAACAAAAGAGCTAGGTTACAGGTGAGAATTCATTGCATCTGCATGAAATTCGACGAAGCTCTGTGGGTTTTTTTCGTCAGAACTTATAATTAGATCGTTATCGGGAGTGAAATATAGGTATGATATATTTCAAGAGTATCTTCGGGTTCCGGATAGTCTTCTAGATCACTTCAATAAAGGTGACATCCATGGACAGAAGAACGCTTCCGCCTACATGTAGACAGGGAAAAAGAGCTTTCCGTGAGGCTAGAATCAACAAAAGCTCAAATCACACGAATAACTTTCCAATGAAACATAGCATTTCCGTTTCGATAACACTTTTGTGAACCGTAGTTCAGAGGATGGTAGCCATAGTAACTGATAAACTGATGAAGAGTTACTTTTGAGAGTGATAAATACTTACTTTCGCCGAAAGTGCTCTTATTCCGGATAAATGTTGAAGCAAAGCAGAAGTAATTGCATTGATCATAAATGCAAGTAACCAAATACCATATCCAACAGCATGCAATGCTGAAACGATTTCCAATTTCTAAATAAGAAGTACTGAGCAAGAAAAGCTCCCTGAAATGCCTGAAGCTGAAGTTTCTTCTCTGTTTCTGGGAAACCTTCTTTGACTATTGAGCAAATGACTTCCTGGAGGAATCTGACTTTCGGTCCAAAAGGAGGCACTGATTGAACGCCAAGTGAGGAGTACTGATTAATCGTTTCATTAATTTAGCTGAAACGTATATATTATCTACCCAAATTTGGACTATGATGGAACCTACAGCAGGCATGAGCATTGAATGCGTGAACTATCCGATTGGATATCCTCGTCTGCGCAAATCTTTTGCGAAAATTCTATCAATTTGTGTACGCAGTGCTCCTCTTAAGTCCGTTTCATTTTCAGATCTGATTTCCCCATCACAAATATGAATATCTCCTGACCTTACTGACGAGTTACGTATTATATCAAGGAACGGAACCTGCCACCATTTATTGGTAGAATTTAATTGTTTGGAAACTTTTCACAAGGAAACATCTTTCATATGGAAATTTTCAGTCTCCGTATGGTGTACTGAAGGGTTCAGCTGCGGCTGTCCTTGTGAACAGCCGAAGGTGGCAATTGTTCTGTTACACACATCGAACAGAAAACATTGAAAGCGGTACGATTTGCTACCTTACATCCACATAAAGAGTCGTGATTTTTTCAAGTTCCCTAACTCCAGTGTAGATTCAGTTCTTCGCTCAATATTCTCCACCTTTTCTCTGCGACATGCTGCTAGCCATTTAATCGTTCTCATTAAGCAACCAACAAATTTTCATCAAACGATGATAAGAATCTGGGAGTGATGAGTAAGATAAAAATGATAACAATGTGGACTTACTGAAATCCGAACGCACGTCGTAAACGGTTACAATTACGAGTGCAAGTGCCTCAATTATCAGTCCTCGATTTAAGATATATGAGAGGGCACGAAAGCACTTTGATTGGCAACCTTCCCGGACGATTGCTCCGTATATGCATTTGTAGAACTGTAGTATTTTTTACTGATTAGTTTTTCAGTTCTATTTGCAAGTTTATATGGAGATCTGTTTCGAACAACTGATTGAATGACAAATTTGGAGCACATACTTAGCAGTTGGGGAGCAGCTGAAAACATTTGCAAAATGGGCACCTAACGCACGCTAATACTGAACGCTTAGAGACGTAGGCACTGAAAAGACTAAATTAAAATGGAACACTAAAATTATGCAATAGGTGTATTGAGGTTTTGGTGTCGAATTTCCTGTCAAAGTTCTCATTTATCGGCACGATTATTCAGGAACATATAAAGTTGGATGATTTATGGGACACTTTCAGGCTTTATGACTCATAAAGAATTAGTTTTTCACAAAAAAGAGTAAATATGAACGTTCAAGGAGAAATTTTCTGTATTATCGGAAGAGAGAGTTCGATGTCGATTACAAATATTCTCATATAAAATTTAGTATATTTAAGCGGTCGGTATTAATGTTTCAGTTTCGTATTGTATTTAAAAGGTTTTAAAACTTGCCAAAAAAGGAGCGAAAGCTTTCATTCGCTCTGAAATTGTAAAACTGTGGAATTTCTTCCTCCCAAAATGTGAACGATTACGGATATTTTAGGATAATAGAAGAAGGAAATTGTTGCTGATAGTATGAGAGAGAACTTCAGGATAATATTGTACGCTTAAGATTCTTAGCACTAAATTTCTGAGAAATTTTGTTGAATAGTGAAGACGACATTCTCTCTTCACATTTTTCAAAACTATTTTTATGCTCCTTTCTTTGCTGGTAGCGACAACACAGTCACTAAAGTGCGCTATACATTGGAATTTCGCAAGACGCTACTCTTTTGATGGAAGGAACTTTTCTAAATGAGACTTTTCGCCTGTTAACCTAATACAGTTCCCCTCCATTCCATGCCGGCCAGAGTTCGTTTTTGACCTCACTAATGTTCTTGCAATCACTGTCTGGCTGCTGCAGCATCACTTTTGCATTGCCGGCTAGCGTTTACCTACAGTTGCTGTACGTAGAGGTGTAATCGTATTATGGAAATCAGCCATCGGACCAACGGCCTTTCATTGGATTGACGAAGGAGTAATGCGTCTTATTTCATAGTTGTAAGAAATTTGCCTCGAGTTCACAAAAACACCGAAACTCTAGGTTATTCATAATTCAGGTGAAAAAATGAAGAACTATGCACTCTCTGTCTATCAGTTGAAGAATGGATACTGGATTAATCATCCTTCATACAACTGTCACCATGGATTTGAATATTTACCAAAGGGAAGAACAGCCTAGCCGGAAAATGTGCAAACATCACAAGCATCCAAATAAATCGTTGTGGTTCCCAATCGCCAATCGGGTAACTTGTGGGAGGCAACTTGCTGAAAATGAATAGTATAAATATTTATGTATTCTTAGTTTCGTCAAATATTTCAATGGTGCCGTTGCTGGTATATATTTTATAACAGACTGTGGCAGTCTTTCGACATTCATCCGCACAATAATCTATTGCAGTCTATTCACCTGCGCAAATGAATCGACCACTTTGCAATAGAAAAACAAGAAAAATTACTAAATGTTCAACTGCTTATCTCCAGAAGGTAATGTGCTGTTCTTATGAATTATATGTATATACGAGAAAAAAACTATACATTCAATCAATTGTATTTTGGTTTGTTTTAGTAGCAAGAACCAAGGGGTTTTCACACTGAGTAGCGAAACCCTTTACAACCCTACCATAGCAACCTAGGCTCATCGTGACCATTCTAGAGACCTCAAAAAGTTCACCTTTAGGTATCCCTACTTTGTCTTGCCCCTTAGGGTACTTTATACTCACATACAAATGCGGTCCTCCAGTACTAAAATGATTCCTCGGTTTTTTTTAAGCTGTGATTTCAACTATCACATTTAATTTGCCTCAGCTTGTTTACGTTGCCTTTCGCGAGTTGTTTGTGCTATAATGAGTAATAAAAGATTTCATAATTTCGTCAGCTGTTTATCATTGTCAGTCGATGAGCAGTATCACTTACTTCCGAACATCAGGACAATCCGATGACATAAAATTGCTAACTCGATCATACTGGAACACATATGCGTAAAGGAGACATGAATAGCAACCCAATGCGCCAAATATTGAGCCAGTTATTATAATAAGTTTCTTAGGAAGTACCAATAAAGGTTCGGATGATCTATATCTCAAGTTCGACTTCATCACCTCAGAATACGAGCACCTGAAGCTGTAAACATTGCAAAAATGAACTGATCAACATAAATCGATTCGTTAATTCGCTCATTAAGAAACGACAAATGAGCTGGAAATTCTAATACAATAACAAATAAAGACTGATCATAAATTTCCGAACACTATCTACTTTATGCCAAAATGGAATGACCAATAACGGAAGTGTTTGTTGTACACATAGAAACTGTATGACCACTTCGTCAAGCATGCAGTCCTAGGCCTTTTTAGATCATCAAGATATTCCTCAAAAACACTCAATTAAATTTACTTTAATTTAGTAGCAGCAAGCTCTTTCCATCAGTGATGTATGTCTGTTGAACTTTAGGCTTCTTCTTTCTTTTATATTCGATACAGTATCATGTAGGCGTGGCTGTGAATGCTCGAAAGTTTGACCATAATGGTTGAGTTCCACTGCCGCACGACAGACGTTCAACGACGAAGAAACAAGTATTGGAGACGTGATCCTAGTGTAAAGGTCTTCATAATATTTTCACTAAGACTACAAACATAATAATGTAGAGTTCAACGCAGCAATTTTTGTGAATTGTTCGGCTACATTAACGGACAATTAATTTGGTGGCAATTTTGAAAAAAACGATAAACTTTCATTTCAGGATTTCTATTCAAAGTGAGCGAATTTCATGACTTAGTACCGTCCAGAGGTGTTCGTGAAATTAAAGAAAATTTGAGTTTTAAGCCAAGTATTAGAACTAAAATACAATTAACTTAAAGATAAGAATTAAATTAAGGAAAATATTTTTCGAGAATTCAGCAAACAGTGACATCAATTCGTTGTCATTACCATTGCAGAGTGAACGCTAATATCAGAGATCAGCAATAATTTCAATTTCTCCGTCCCTCCGTGTAGCTATTTTGTCAACCATGTCGGCAACGATATGAATCACATTGGATGTAAGAAAAATAAATTTATTCTGCCTCATATGTTTTATAGATCATAATCTCAAACTTAATAACGCCATGAAGCACCGACAGCATTAAATCATGCATGAAACTATCACATCATGTTATGAGATAATAATTTGAAAATCATAAACACATTCTTGTCGCAATACAATATTTTTTCCCACTATCAGTAAGCCTCATAAAAACAGCTAATGTTCTTGCATCTGCTCGTTTACCCACGTACGAAATAAGCATTCAGTGGACCTACTTATTGACTGCCTTAAACCTCCTTGGGCGGTAGAGAGTTATCAATTGTCATGATTGGAAAATATGTCAACTTAGCGAGATACCAAGTGATTTATGCGGTCAGTTATTCATTGTCTATTCAACCATTCATTCAGCCAGTATCCACCTTGGCCAGTACGTAAGACGTCGATGAAGGGGTCACTTATTTGGTAGCTTGTGATCTTTAGTGAATACTCGTTAAGGCTGGAAGTGTTTCCACGATAAACGATGATGCTTGCAAACAGTGGCAAGAAAAACTATGGTAATCTGTGATTTTATCAAGGTGCTCTAGTGGCTTTTTTTTTCAGCCCATCAGCAATATTAACAATCTTATTTCAGACATTCCCGGAAGAATTCACTGAATAGAGAGGCTCCTCTTTCTTTCTCTTCTGCGCAGTATAGCTCCCTTATTCGATTTTCTTTTCAAAAGATGAACACAGACACTATCTCAAGTTACGTAATGCAGATTACTATCGGTTCATTTAGTAAGAAGTAATAGTGCACAAATGCCTCCTGTCACTTTTCTGCTAAAACTGCGCAGGATCAGTCATAAACACGACGGACGATTCGACCGCTTTTCGGCGACTGCGTATTGCTCAGTAGCTGAAAAATGAAATTCGTTTCTACATAGTGGCTTGAACATAGTCGACCCGTGCAGTCGATTCTGTTGAGCACGAAATTAAAGTGCAATAAATTAAGCTGAAGCGATTCAGACGAGACGTTATAAACCTATTCAAGAGAAATAAAGGTAAGTAATATAGAAGATATAAAACTGTAATGGATTCAGTTCAGATAAAGCGGCTTTGAGCAAAAGATTCACACTTGCAGTAAATTCGAGACTACTGACTTCGCCTATTAAGAAATATTGACGAGTAAAATATACTGTTCATATGGAAAATCGTAAATAATATAAATCTCCACTCCGACATCAAGGCACACATATTTTTCGACATTGAGTTATGATATAGCGACCTAGCGGGAGGAGATCAAACAGCATATGGTGAGTGGCAGAAAACGACTAGAATGACGCAGGTATTGGGCGACGAGTTGATCGGTGGAACATTTAATAATTATAGAATCAGCGATTCATTCCATTAGACATCGATGCACTATGTATACAGCGCAGACTGCGCTGAAAGCTATGAGAACAAGCCATCTCCCGAATTAATGACCCAGTCCTGTCCTAAGTATACGCGTTCCTGTTATCGATTTCTTGTCGAAGTGGAAGGAAGGAGCGGGAGAGGAAAACGAATGAATGACGTTTTAAGAAATTTCTATGGACAGTTACGGCTGAACTAAGAAAAAATAAATTTCTGTGCCACCTGCTTCATTTTGTCAACAGCGGCAATAAGCTTGTAGCTATAGCATTCGACGTCCATCGGAAGCAGAAATTCAATCCAAAAGTTTTTACTTCTCAAATGGCTTGGCAGCGAACGGAATGGATAGAATTTCAGTGAAGTTTTATTACGCTTGAAAATGTGAAACCCTTAGAACTGCCTAGTTTTCATGGTTTTTTGTGGACTGTTTGGACTTGCAAATCGTTGAGGGCTGAAAGCTTGCGTAAGGGGAAAGAATCGTTTGCAGATGTTATGAAAAGGAGTTCAACAAAGCGACAACCATCCATCGAGAGGTTTTCCCTCATCTGGAACAGAGTGAAATCATTTCTTCGTCGCAACGCGAAAAGTCCAAAAGTGCAGACAGCACGGATTTTCCACCCCTCACACAAAACTCACGTTTCAACGCGAACATCAAATAGAAAACCGATTCTTTGGACTCGTCGTAGAAGCCTCCTGATGACAATCAGTACTAGTGGGAGAAAGTCACTTTTAAACGACATTAGACAACCCACTGAGTGACTTATGAGAAAAGTCGTAAGTTCTTTTCGTTTATATGAAGGAGCGATTCGCATCAAGTTTTCAGGAGGAAGTAGAAAAAAAGAGGAGACAGTTGCCCTATGCAGTTGACATGAATTCATCGAAGAAAGTCGGAATTCAAAAATGATGACAGATGTGGTCAATGCATCAGACCTGAGCCAAGAAATAGTATGTGAAGAAATGCAAATTCTCATTGCAGAATTGGATTAGCTGGGAGTTTTTTGTTCACATTTTAGCGTACTATATAAAATGAATGTTTGATATTCGACACTTCAAAAATATTTCTCAATAAATTCTTCCAGTTAAATAGCCATAGCAGTAAAATACAAAAATAATGTTCCAACTGTCAGAAAAATAACCGGGAATGATTGGCATACGATTGCATCATACGATGACTGCCCCGAGGAATAAAAGCGTGGTCCATACCACTTATTTACCAAAAAAGGTGTACTCCGTTATGTAGTCGTACATTTGTATCGGTTTGGTTAATATTGATCTGCATAGATAACGACGTTCACAGTTAGTAATAAGTACTTTAATTTGCAGTTTAGAGAAACTAAAAGAAATGAAGGAGCGGATACTCGAAAGTAAAAAATAAGCAAATAAATAACAAGATAGCAGTAAATAGGTAATAATAGTAGTAGTACATAGTCTAAGAAACAAATAATGATGAAACCAATCGTTAAAGTAAAAAATAAATGAACGATTAAACGAGTAACGCGCATTTACACACTAGGTGCTATGGCTGCGATCATTTCATCCTCACATTTTTCGAGGTTGCGCTCGTTTTTGTTCTCCGATTCAATTCTCATCTGAAATTGAGAGAAAGTTTGCACTTTTCTTTTGTCTGTTTTCTGTTCCTAAGTTTCTTCTGAACAAACTGCTGATAAAGGAAACAAATAAAGGATTCCTCCAAGAACATTATTAGGATATTTATTTTTACATTTCAAGATTTTAATTCAATCGAATATGGAAATATTAATGAAGGCGTAAAGTGATAAACAACAATATAATTTCAATTTCTACAATTAAACTATCGATTTCGTAAATTGTCACTAAGTAAGGGAGCATGTTGGGTTGTGCACTCAAATTGTGAGCACTTCAAAAATTCGTAAAATTGCCGGAAAAACACTCAAGCCTGAAATATCCAATGAAACTTTGCCAGTTTCATTGGCGTAATTTTCCACTTTAATCATTCTCTAATTAGGCTGAAACTGAAACAACACTAATATCTCAGCGATTAAACGACTAGTTGGAGGGTTTTCAACTAAGCAAGCAAAATCGAGTTTCGCAGAGAGCCTCATTTTTGCACGTTTCTCCAAAAATCGGTGAAAACTGGAAAGAATCTAGTCAACTTGTTCCCGGCTGAGTTTGACAAGTGCCATTTTCAGGCAAGTAGAATGCCGAGCATTTTAGGTGCAGGTGAGGTAAGATAATGCCCGAAAATAAGGAAAATGGGGCTCAGTGAATCACGACGCTATCAGCATAATCATGACTTCAAGTAATTCCCAACGAACGATTTCCTTTCTAGAAGTATTCGCGATGGTTAGTACCAAATGCAACTTATTCAAACCCAAAAGGTACATTCATTCGAATCACGCAAAAACGGCACTTTCGCTTAAATGTGCAAATGAATTTGTTTAGGGATTCCTGTTCTTCAATAGATGTCCCTCAACAATGACATAACACTATTTACCCGACAAATAAGTGAGCGGAGAAGCCACATAAACGCCGAATTTAATAGCTCAAGCCAAAAAGATATACAGGTAAATTGAGAGCAAAAACAAGCAGACATAAGGGCAAAACGGTACAGCTCTATACCCTTATGACTACACACCAACCTCAGATCTTCGAGACGAGCTGATTCTTCGCTCCTCCTCAACTTTCAGCTCATTGAAATACTCGTGCCAAAACCCCAAAATCAAAAGTATTAAGATAACAAGTAAAATAGTAGTGGTCAACCAGAACAACGACATCACAACCACGCACTTAACCAATTAGTATTTAGATGGCAAATTTCTTTCGACGTTCAACGGCTGTTTCACCTTTAAGCAGTTATGCAAAAACGTTACCTGAATACCCAAACAATTTGCATGTAGTTTGGCGGCCTAATAACTTCAGGACATGGATAAATGCTTACATTAACCGTCGCTTGCATTTGTCGCTGCGCCCACTCACTATTACCCTTAGCCCAAGGTTCTTTGATTGCGCAAATCCCTCTTCGACGATGTGACGACGTTGCGGCGGTGATTCCGTGGTCCATGAAAGTGAGTTGGGGGAATTTCTTCAATCGAAAACCTGTTCCTTGTGATATCATATGCTAGGGGAAGGGGTGGAGGAGGGGAGGCGAGACCATATAAAGTTATGCTGTAAAATGTTGTTTGAATGGCATTCATAATGGCATAACAACAGTTCTCTATACAGCAGGAAGTCGAGAAAATTTTATGACGTAAGTTGATCGTACTTTGGTTGTTCTCCCGTAATTGCCGCGCTTCTTAAACAAAAAAAACCTGTTTTTTTTAAGTAAGGACAGCTCGAAAAACACCGCATGGTGGCCGCACCATGAAATTTCAACAAATTCATATTCCATGATAGACAAAGTGAGACCGTTTAAATCAGGATTGGCGTTACCACCCATAGGTATTCCATTAGTTTACCTAAAAGCATAACCGGCTAAAGCAACATAGTTTTCGCTAACAATAAACTTAATCATTTTCCTAATTTGTGCCCTATTTAACGCAAGTATGTGTGCTTGAGACTCATAATTACGGGTGTAAAATGAGGCTTTATTATTGCAAACTTTCATATAAGCTTTCCTCAGAATTATCGAAATACAAATACCTTAAAAATTCCATTGCCTTAATAACATTTTCGTATGGCAAAGTAACAAACAAGGTGGAAAAATCAACCGTCAGCATCGTTTCAACATGTTCATCATATTTTTTAACCACTATCCAAAATATTATGAGAATTTTTAACACTCCAGTAATAATTAATTCCGCTTCTTTGACTGACTATATAATCGGTAAGACAGTTCTTGAAAGAATTTTAAACTATTATGCAACAAATAAGATAGTGATCCAAGGGAACTTTTACTGATCTCAGCTGGATAAGGAAACTTGTAAGGATTCTTATGTAATTTAGTAATTTCAAATATTTGAGGCAACTTTGCATTGTCCACATTAATGCTACCAAATTACCATTTGGGAAACTTACGGCTTCGTGCTAACAATATCAAGTCCCTCTATATTTTCAACATATTCTTCGGTTTCATTGCCGATGATTGCTACCATTAATAATCCAAATTTTCTTACATAAGTTTTCAGTAGGAAAATTTCCGCATAGAAGACTTTCTTGGGCTAAACGAAAAAAATATGCGAATTATGATCATTGCCGAAGAAATTTCTATCCCAATTTTTTATCGCCTTCCTTATAAGTACAGAGAGTTCGATGGGAATACTGTGACCGATCACTACGTACTTACGCATACAGAATGTATGTTTATGTGCATTCATATGTATTTTGAAAGGGGGACAATGATAAACCGCTGTAACACCAACAATTAAGATGGCAAAATATACCTCTACATTATGATTATCAATAATTTGAGGCATTCCAGACTTCTCTTGCATTCATTTAAGCGCAGAATGAGTACTGGAAAATATACTTGTAATATATGCCGCCAATTTATGCTATCTGCATGTGAAATAATGACAGCCTCAGGGTGTGGGATATGCTTTTGGGAGGGGATAATAGTAATTACTTACTCCTGAATACTTTCAACTTTCAAACATTTCAGTTTTTATCCAGTATTTCCGATGAATCGTGATCCACAACCCATGTAATGCACAATTCCATATATGAGACGTATTTGAGCATCCTTGAGCACAAATTTTGTATCCTTAGTTTCGTTTAGGATCAACAATAAATTAATATTTGAAAGGTGAGAAGGCCAACTAACTATACGTGATTAGCTTATTTCAAACTGTGATGATCATCTTGTAACTTATTATCGATAAGACCTTTCTGATAACTCACGTGAAGATTTTTAGCCATCAAAGCGATTGATAAAAGCTCCCATCGCAATTTAGATTGCCCATGTAAGTTGAAAACACGTGTTATATTCATGTTTCTGCTTTTATTCTTCACATTTTGTGCAACACTGCTTATTCTCTCACTGAAAACTCTCTCAGACACAAAGTGCCGATGCGTTTGTTTACTGCGAGAGAATGACCCCACCCACAAGCAGCTGTTTCTAAGCTCGTTCCGCTTACACCGACCATCTTGGCTTGCATCCTTGCGGATTTGTGATGTGCTTGCTGTTTTTATTCAGCAGAAAAATTCCCGCTGAGCGAAATTGCGATTTTGATTGTTGCTGAAGTGCGGTATGATTCATTTATCCTTTCCTCTCAGCACTTTCTATCGTCTCTCAAACTCATTCTTCTTTAAAATGTTGCATTTCTTCGGCGTAGAGAACTCTAGACCCCTATCCTGAACTTCCTACTCGAAAGCAAGATAGGTGTTGTGGTAATAAAGGACGTTTAATGATGCAGTTGTGAAACGTAATTCGCTTCTTTCCCATTTACAACTGCTTACTTTTGAAAGCCCTTCTTTACTTTCCTTGATCCCTCTTTTATTTTCCAGTTTTTCGATACAGGCGATTTGTTTAACCATTACTCGAGGCAGAAAATGTGGAAACTTACACAAGTATACGCAAGAGAAAGTATGGGAGAACAAAAAAGGGGAAAAAATTGGCCTTTTCCGTAGAAAACAATTCAAAAAATCAGTACATCGCTAAATTATAGGTGTGACGACCCAAGCCAACTCAAATTTTTGCTGTAAAATAGTGCAATTAGGCCTGCTAGCCGTGCTGCTCATCTATGAGTTCCATTATCATGAAATTAATCTCTCAGATGATATCTATTCGCAGCTGATCTCTAAAAGCTGCCATCAGCGAACGTCAAGAAAATTCTTTAAGATGATCTCACCCGACGTTGACTATTGACTTCTATCTCAATTTCCGGTTCACTATTACGTGTAGTTGCACTTATATATTGACGTTAGGATAACATTCGCTATGCAAACATACATCAGCCCTTTTTTTACTTACAAAGCATTCTGGCTGAAGAAATGTTCTAAGGAGATTTGTGAATATGGGGAAAATGAGGCCATTCTATCTATTTGCAAAAATTGCTTCGCTCATCATTAGTGATCGTTTCTGAGTTTCCGGCAGAGGGGTTTTTTCATGGAGTTATCCGGAATTAATTTTTCTGAATATTTGCAATGTTTCAATTTTTTCTATCATTGAATTCTTTTCGCCTATGGAAATATTAATGCACTTCCTTTTCAATGAGCTCAAATGTTTTTGTTTTAATGTGCTATTTTATTGGAATTATTCCTTCTATTGGAACTGAAGAATTTCAAGAAATGGGAATGATATTTACAATTATCGCGTCATAATTTGAAAATGAACTTTTGGTAAGGTATTTTATGCACTTACCGCACTCCCTCATCATTCACTCGAATTTCATAGAAGAGTTAAGCCTCGGAACACCTTGGAGAGAGGGAAAGAGAGAGACAAAACGCTGGAAAACACCAAGTCGAACTTGCAGAGATAGGAAGGCTCTAGGACTATGGTCTCCAAAGGAGCGGTCGGAGAGAGCATTGAACTAATAAACGACCTAGTCCCTTACCCTATCCTGAGCTGTCATTCCAGTCAGTAGCTTATTTCCAGTCATTGATGTAGGTTTTAAGCTGATATTTGTAATCAAGTTTTATGTTGTCGTTCTAATACTCATTAAGTGACAATCATAATCCACGTAGTTAAATGAGTAATATATTTAGATGAGTCTTGCACCGTTCTTCGAGAAGGCGCCTAGCATAATCAACAAACCGGATGGAAGTGTACTATTTGAGTGCATGTGCAACGCAAATCCTGAACCAACCGTTAAATGGTTTTTCAAAGTATTATTTATATTATCCGTTTCTCATATTTGATTTCATATTATTATATAACTCTTATGAATCGAATATGCAGACAATGATTACTTCGATCCATTTAAAAGCTCATTTTATACTATCGAACTTTTTTTCCCGGAAGGATGCCAATCTTTGTATCTAAAAAATTTCGAAAATTTACGTTTATTAATTAACAATTGTATATTTTCCATTAAAATGTCACCCATACTTATATTATTCACCTTTATATATATTATTTATATTATTATATTATTCACCGATCGCCACCTTCGTTTAGTATAGATCAGCAACGTAAGACTTAAATGACTCTGCTTTTCTCTTCAGTGACCTGAAACATTTTAGTGTTTGAAGCAATTGTGCACCACCATGACAATGCCATGAGCGTGAAGGTTAGACAGTACTAAGGCAGTTTACACTCACTATGCAATAGAATCGAGTTATATGTTGGTCTGAATAATTTATATGAGTCGACCTATGTTGTTACCATTGGAAACGATTCTTTAAGGATCAGGAATTGAGCGGTGATCGTTATACGTTCAAAGTGAAGAAGATGGTCGGCAAATATGCTTGCACTATGACTATGAAGGTAAGATCATTGAAATTTAATCCACTATATTTCCGAAATCCACTATCCACTAAAGATCGCCTTTGAACAAGACAGTTCAGATAAAACATTTGAAACAGACAGAAGGAGGAAGGCTTTTATGAAGGCAACACTTTATAGCAGGACGCTGGATTTATGACCGCAAGAACGCTACATCGATAACTAAATGCAGTTAATATCTTAATGTGCGTTGTGTTGTTCAAAACTCACGTGCTCGATGCTTCTCTACTCTGCTTAGCGAAAAGTTCGCGGGATAATCTCGAGTTTATTATACTTAGCTCATACTTTATGTGAATCAGATCTACAGCTTTAACGATTCCGTTATTGAAACAACCTCCAGGCGGGCAAGTATGCACACACACCTACGTATAATGACATGATATCGCTGTGTAGCACATCAAAGCAGCTGCCATCTCGAATGATATAAGCGCTCTCGTTTGCAATAACAATGCTTCGCTATTTGTTACGTCATAAGGCAATGAAAGTTTACAAAATGTCGCTTAAGCCATTCGAAAAGAACACAACTGATCATTTATGTCTCTGTTCGTGGAGGTAAAATAATCATGAAAATATGCATTTTCGAGCTTCTTTTTAATATTCGGCAGTGCAGTGGATGAAAATCGTATTATGAGAAATTTGAAAAGACAAACAAATTTCGATGTGAAATTCGCGGAAATAGAGAATTTCTTAGTAGGAATCTGAATCTCCGACATCCATAACTTCAACGAAATTTCATCGACGGCTTTACTGCAGAAAATAAAAACGTTGTTAGAGGTAAGCGACAGTCTGCTATGAGTACATCTGTAGGTTAAATGATCAAGGTTTTCATGTTTCTTCATTCTTCAATGACGTTCACTTGTCCTTGACTACACACAACAAGTCTGACCTGAGGTAAACAACCATCGATGTAATTGTTGTATGCCATATGTAGTTTTGATTCGTGGGCAAAAATGGCACCTATAAATTCAGAGGCAATAGATGAAACAAAAGAAACAATAAAAATATGGCCCATTCTCAGGGATCTTCGATTCCACCTTCCTCGATAATAAAACAGTAAATGCTTTTGCTTCGAAATGAATGTTCACGTCACACCTCGAAATGGCTAGTTGAGGATCTCGGCCGAGGTGAAAGCACAAGGACCCACTATCCCAGTTGCTGCCTCAATATCATGTTCGTTTGTTGTTGAAAACAAATGTGACTCTTTGCTTCTGAGTGTAACTTCATTCAGAACCCAACACTTCAAGATCAAGGTATCTACAAAGCTGTTGCCACCAACAAGAATGGATCTCATTCTGTGGAACAAAGCTATGTGAAAGTATGCACTGCTGACGAAGTGTTCAAAACGCAATAATCCAACCAGTCATCGTAATCCATTGTCCTAATCACGATATTTACCTTAACGTGAAATGTGACTTCCCGTCACATGTTCGCTGTTCGCCGATGGTGCTTTATTAGTACTTATTCTGTTTAATGTCTTATTTATATAGTTATTTTATTGTTAAAATATCCGATTTCCGGGAGCTTCCAACAAATAGAACAATGAGGCAACTCGAATTTGGTATTCGAGCTACTGATATATTTTTGATGATTGTACATTATTCCGCTTCTGTCTCTACGTGTTTTATCATTTCGAGCACTCAACAATACAATTATATGGCACTTCCTTCTATTATTGCATAAATAACTGTTTCGTAGCGCCATATAAAATAGTCCTCTAATGAACCTTCCAACAAATGGAGATTTGAAAGGAATGTGATGAAAGCTTTCCATCCCAAAACGTAAGCAAATTTTTCATCGGTACAACAAACCTAATATATACGATCAACTTAAAACACAATTGACTATACAACTAAATCCGATCTCAGCCATAAAGTCTATGGTCACCTTACAAGTCATAGACTGCTCGAATCATATCACTAGTACATTCATTTCCATAATTAGCACTCAGGTCAAGGTCAGTATAGTCCCGGCTTCCGGTCACTACCGGAAACGGAATTAATCCACTCCTCCTCCCACAGTTATATCCGCCATAGAATGCAAAGTATTGTATATATAGTCAAGCGTTATGTGGAACGCATAAATACGATAAAATCGCGATATTACTGTTGCGGACAAGTTCGAGCGAGAAGGTTCTTTATTCAGAAATAGCAAAAAACTGCTTACGCTATCACCATCGACAATTTTAACAACGAATCACTTAATTCTAAGGAGCATATTGAAGAAGGCACCACTATGATATCGAAATTGCTACTGGAACTGGATTCGAGTAAAAGGTTATTAAATTTATGCAAGCCATCCATGATATTTTTGAGTGCGCTTGATTGAAAAACAAATAGTACATCTGGCAGGTAATTAAATAGTGCATTAAGCAGTTTTCCGGCTATTTGAATGTGTTATTTCAGCATCCCATCTTCACCGTGCTAGTTTATTGGCTATACCTAGTCCGTAATGCATCACCTTAATTTCACAGCCAAGAATTTGTTTCCGAAAGCTGACTTCGCCAACAACGGCATAATACGACCCCTTCTGACGCTACCATTGTTGCCCATTTCGAAGACAGCGATAAGATGGCTTTAAAAACTTTAGCACATACGACGCAATCACACCAACTAAAATTCACTGTTCCCGACTACGACGATGTGTTATCATTTGCGTTATCAATCACTTAGACACAAACAAAGCTGCTGGTAATAGCATATTTCAACAAAAATTGCCTATGACAGCACTCAGGTAAGGGTCTGTGCAGCATCCTAGAGTAGAGAGGACGGTGTCTCATTTACTGAGATAGAAATCTGGGAAAAATGCAATCTCCTCATATACTATTCGAAATTGGGAGCCCTCATTTACAAAATTACTTTTACAGGGCATGAATCTCAGGATTTCTCCATCACAAAACTGAACGACAATCCATCAGCTCTTTTCACTTTTCAGCAGACATTCTATATTTCAAAAAAAAAAACGGAATTAACTGTTATCTCCAATGCTGCTTAAATGCCGCACATATTTTCTTCTGAATTCGAGCACCGATGAATCTGTAGACTTCCGCAATTGAAAATTGGCTAATGAATATAAAGACGGTATTACAAATGGCGACTTCAGCATTCGAATTGATACCTCACAATCATCATCTGACCACATCTGCAATCACAATACGAATTAGCCTCTCACTGATTATCTCTCATGATATCATTTTATACTAAATAAATTCTTTGTTGACTTGACTATAACGAGAAAATAAATACTGCACTCATTCGAGTAAAGCCACTCGTCTTCACAGTAACTTTCGCTGATCGATCGTTTCTCTCTACCATTTATCTGCTAGCATAGGCAAAGATAGGTCTATCGGCTCAAAAAAATTAAAGTCAGTTCACTGAAGTTCGAGATGCGCTTGCCATTCGTTTGCTTTTCAGTCGCAGCTCCCACGGTCAAACACTGTTTTTGCGTTACGGGACATCTTCGACAAAAGGGAGTAACTCATTTATTCAAAGAAATTCCGAAGTATGTCACACACTCCGACTACCTTGTTCCGCTTGGCAACCTCTCAGCCTTACCTTCCTATCTCCTTTTGCACCCACATAAAGGAAAAGTGGGTACAATACGACTGATTTAAGCAGTGGTCAGAGCAATCGAGCACACAAAAACACGAGAAAAATTTGTCGATTCGAGACATCGCCGTTGAAGAAGTATCTCGGTGAAGACAGCCAGAATCAAGAACTCGAACCTACATGCCTTTGAATGAATAATGAACTAATAATATGTTGAAAATCCCGCGATCCTCCTCCCCCCCCCCCCTCCCCCCCATTACGAAGTTGGCTCGTAAAAGAAGGAACATATGCCAAAGTTCGAAGTGTAAAAATTAGAGCCTCGGAAAATGACCTCATACCTTGCGTTACTCAAAGGACGACATAAAGTGGTTCCCAAAAAAGCATTTGAATCAGAACGGAAATGAAAAGGATAGGTAAAAGCTTAGAATATTAGAGAACGTACCCGACAAACAAATGAAACGATCTGACCCGTATTGGAAGCAAATTGTGTGATTTGATCCGTAAAACGAACATCGCTCAAGGAGTTCGATACATCAGTCCATAATAATGATTCCAAGTTCAGCACTCCAACCCTTAAAAAACGTTTTCCACAATTCGTGGGTTTTGTTCATTATTCTGTGAAGTAAAAAACTCAATAAACCAACTAATTTATGCATCATACTCAATCCTCTCCCTCCCCTTTCCTTCCCTCCCCCTATCTTCAAGAAACATCAGTTCCCGATTCTTTTCGCATGTAAAATAGAATTTATTCTCATATTTTCTTATTTCTTGAGAGGAAAAATATTTAAAGTTTAAAATTGCACTTTTGTTCTCAAAAAATGTTCTTGAAAAATATTCTCAGACGGAATTAATAGTACGGCTATTCAAGTCATTATCAGGTCAAAATCACCTAAAATTAAGGCAATTCAATCACGCCTGAGACATTTTACCAATGACAGCCGCGAAGTGTCATCTAATTTTCCGATCAATTTGCAATAAAATAGCTGAAACGGGCGAACCCACAGCCTAAAACAGTTCAATTTTCTCTTCGCGATTTATTTATTCCACGCTCCTCAACACTACGAATTCAATGAATGTTCCCGAAATCGTCCCCATTATTGGAAAATTCAATGGAAATGCTTTCTCTGAATCAATCATCGGCATGATTTGTGTAATATACGAGAAGTCGGCTGGTAGGATGACTGGAGAATAGACGCTAGCGAATGCCGAATAAAAATGTGAAAATCAAAAGAAAAGTACTTAAAGAGTGGAAATAATAAAAAAACTTCAGAATTCTATAATACTCTCTTCTTACTGAAACTTCTAAAACAGTGTAAAGAAAAGAACTTTTTTCTCTGAAAAGCAATGTTCTTTCTGAAAAACATCAGTTCCAAAGACGATTCACGTTCGATTTATCTGCGACCGGGCACGACTGTACCGATCGTACCATCGTTAAAATCAATAAAAATCGATATAATGAAAATTCCCTCCCACTAATCTCATGATAGGGCATAAAATCGCTGGCGTATTTGATTTTATGTACAAATATGTTGAGTACCTGGTGAAAGGTCGTAATATGAGGTAATCCCTCCACCAGCTGACAGCTGAGGTGAGTGAAAGTATGATTTTTCCAATGAATTCCGCTCGATAATCCAAACATAAGAAGAATAAACGAATAAGTCGCATTTGAATCCATAATATCGCATCACAAACCCGCCAACGCCAATTATACAACGGGGTTCGATAACGAGCCACTAGAGCAAGCTGAAATATACAGGTTAAATGGAAGATGTGTAAGCCTGGAGAACGAGCCACTAGAACAATGGAAGCCTTATCTCTTTCCACATACCTCCTAACTCCTCTCCATAAAAAAAAACCAAGAATACCTCTCCTCAACCTTAAAAGATAGTCCAAAATGTTCTGTTAACTTATGCTATCTTTTACGGATAAAAATTATTCACATTTCAGTATCCGGTGGGAAAGTGCAAGCGTGTAAATTGATGCCAAGCTTCTATCATGAGTTAAGTGGGAGGTAACGATTCAATGCGCAATCCGCCCTACGCTCCTGATGCAAGATGATCGGTGAAAACCTCTAAATTATGGCTAATTTAACAAGCGCCAAAGTTTGAGTTTGGTATTACATGAAAAGCGGAAGTCGAGGTACTGGGGTTATGGAAGACCATTAAAAAAAGAAATCCATAAACCTGTCGGAAGCCGCAACCCGAAACTGAGCAGTCGACGATAAGTGGAGTCTGCTCGTATTCATCTTGTGGAAAATTGCTCTTGGCATTTCGCGACACTCCTCTCGTATACCATATTCTCCTGCTGAAAGTACTACTATTACTATGCATTACTTTTACTTTGAAATACTGTAATTGCATAATTATGCGTTCTTTCGTTTCAAAATGTAAAATTAGAGTGGCGATTTCGCAGATATTCAGAATATTTTTGCGTCGTAACGTCAGCCGCTTTTTGCAAACGCCCTTCCTTATGTCTCCCCGAAAAAGTAAAAAGAAAAAAGTGCCACCGAATTGGGCCAATTTTCTCAGCATCAAGCCAAAAGCTTTGGATTTTCTTATATTTATTTAATAATGCATTTGATGTGTCGAACGTGAGGAAGGAAGGGAAATAGGACAATGAGGGTAAATGTCCCGCCTTTCCCCTCAGAAGTACCCAATTATACAAATTAAACATGCAGCTAGCTTATGTATACAGCTTGTGAAGTTTGGAATTATGAAGTTCGCTGCTGAAACCCACGTTCTTCCGCTATGATGTCCAACATTCTTAGGCTATTTTGTACCATACTAGAAAATTACTCGTTTAAAGTACGCAGAGCCGACTACCTATAAGGTAATCAGCTTATCTGATAAAACACTAAAGTGAAGGCATTAGAGTTCATTTCAGTCTGTTCAGTAGTCTCCATCATTTCCGGTCACAGTGGTGGGGACAAGTATATGCGTCATAGTTCACTTCTCTCTATGCTGTGTATCAAATGAGTTCACAAAATGACCTAATATTCAAACAAACAATAGTTTTTGCATCGATATCCAGCGTTGAATTATTGATCGCTAAGAAACAGAGATCTTGATCGTTACGCATAAAAAAAGGTGAGATGTAATGCGTTACGCTTAGTGAAAGAGAAAGAGAGAGGCCATCGTTCATCTGAAAATAGAAAAATACAAGATAGTGAGCTGATGGAATTTATTCCCATAGGTCGCTTTCCTATTCATTTACTTCAAAGCATTTGCCTGAGTGGTGCGTTTGCATTCCTATCCCCTCTCCAGCGTCCCACCTTTTCAATGTAATCGATCCCCCCACTTGTTCAGTAAGACATCGATGCACCAACATATATCGCAAATCCTGGGTATCACCAAGGGGGGCACAATTTTATCATTAGAATAAGTTTATTAAGTAAAAATCCGAGATTCTTCTCGGAGAGACGCAGTTAAGCTAAGGCATCATAAGAAACTGGATTAGGAAATGAACAGAAGGCCACCTCAGTAATGTTTGCTCCAATATCCATAGGAAGAGGTAAGGTCGATGAGAAATCAGCAGGACTTTTCGGTAGCATCAATGCAATGAAATCACCTTCTGAAAATATATCCGCTCTTTATGCCTGCTGGAAAGCATTAACCTTAAATAATACTGTGGATGTTGGATGACGGGCTTCATCCTTTCGTAACCCGGTGGAAAAGCTTGGTTTTAGGGTGGTGAGGGTGGCTGGCACGGATATTAAGGAAAGAGTAGTGGGCGAAAGTTAGAATGGAAATATAATTTTAAGTTTAAAGCTCATAATAATCCTCCTTTACAACGGTTAATTAATCTTCATATGAAATCACTCAGTACCTGATGTAATCGGGCGATGTCATGCGACATTGGACAGGAACCAACGAGGTATATTTTGAGCGAAATTCCAGCCAAATAACATAAACCTAAGGTAAATTAATTGGAGATCCATATCGCCGATGGACCCTTAGAATATTAGTGCGTGGAACTTAAGCAAGTACCACTCAAAGGGAATGCTTACCAAATCGTGCACGACTTACAACTGCACAATAATGACAACCAATAGCAGTTTTAATATATGAAGTTTGTGATGTTATATAGCGATAACATCTATGAAACGGTGAATATGTTGAATGAGCATAAACCTTAAAT